>CM077469.1:28210850-28677422 GCA_039654755.1 Calcarius lapponicus | reverse complement strand
CACTTCCTTCCTTCCTTCCGCCACTTCCTTCCTTCCTTCCTTCCTTCCTTCCGCAACTTCCTTCCGCCACTTCCTTCCGCCACTTCCTTCCTTCCTTCCGCCACTTCCTTCCTTCCTTCCTTCCTTCCTTCCTTCCTTCCTTCCTTCCGCCACTTCCTTCCTTCCACCACTTCCTTCCTTCCTTCCTTCCTTCCTTCCTTCCGCCACTTCCGCCACTTCCGCCACTTCCGCCACTTCCGCCACTTCCGCCACTTCCGCCACTTCCGCCACTTCCGCCACTTCCTTCCTTCCGCCACTTCCTTCCGCCACTTCCTTCCGCCACTTCCTTCCTTCCGCGACTTCCTTCCTTCCGCGACTTCCTTCCTTCCGCCACTTCCTTCCTTCCGCGACTTCCTTCCTTCCGCCACTTCCTTCCGCCACTTCCTTCCGCCACTTCCTTCCGCCACTTCCGCCACTTCCGCCACTTCCGCCACTTCCGCCACTTCCGCCACTTCCTTCCTTCCTTCCGCCACTTCCCTTCCTTCCTTCCGCCACTTCCTTCTGTCACTTCCTTCCGCCACTTCCGCCACTTCCGCCACTTCCTTCCTTCCGCCACTTCCTTCCGCCACTTCCTTCCTTCCACCACTTCCTTCCTTCCGCCACTTCCTTCCTTCCTTCCACTACTACCTTCTGCCACTTCCTTCCTTCCTTCCTTCCTTCCTTCCTTCCTTCCTTCCTTCCTTCCTTCCTTCCTTCCTTCCTTCCTTCCTTCCTTCCTTCCTTCCTTCCTTCCTTCCTTCCTTCCTTCCTTCCTTCCTTCCTTCCTTCCTTCTTCCTTCCTTCCGCCACTTCCTTCCTTCCTTCCGCCACTTCCTTCCGCCACTTCCTTCCTTCCTTCCGCCACTTCCGCCACTTCCGCCACTTCCGCCACTTCCTTCCTTCCTTCCTTCCGCCACTTCCTTCCTTCCAACACTTCCTTCTGCCACTTCCTTCCTTCCGCCACTTCCTTCCTTCCTTCTGCCACTTCCTTCCTTCCGCCACTTCCTTCCGCCACTTCCTTCCGCCACTTCCTTCCGCCACTTCCTTCCGCCACTTCCGCCACTTCCCCCCGCCACTTCCGCACTTCCGCCACTTCCGCCACTTCCTTCCTTCCGCCACTTCCTTCTGTCACTTCCTTCCGCCACTTCCGCCACTTCCGCCACTTCCTTCCTTCCGCCACTTCCTTCCGCCCCTTCCTTCCTTCCTTCCTTCCTTCCTTCCTTCCTTCCTTCCTTCCTTCCTTCCTTCCTTCCTTCCTTCCTTCCTTCCTTCCTTCCTTCCCTTCCTTCCTTCCTTCCTTCCTTCCTTCCTTCCTTCCTTCCTTCCTTCCGCCACTTCCTTCCTTCCTTCCGCCACTTCCTTCCTTCCTTCCGCCACTTCCTTCCGCCACTTCCTTCCTTCCGCCACTTCCTTCCTTCCGCCACTTCCTTCCTTCCTTCCGCCACTTCCTTCCTTCCTTCCTTCCTTCCTTCCGCAACTTCCTTCCGCCACTTCCTTCCGCCACTTCCTTCCTTCCTTCCGCCACTTCCTTCCTTCCTTCCTTCCTTCCGCCACTTCCTTCCTTCCACCACTTCCTTCCTTCCTTCCTTCCTTCCTTCCTTCCTTCCGCCACTTCCGCCACTTCCGCCACTTCCGCCACTTCCGCCACTTCCCGCCACTTCCGCCACTTCCGCCACTTCCTTCCTTCTGCCACTTTCCTTCCGCCACTTCCTTCCGCCACTTCCTTCTGCCACTTCCGCCACTTCCTTCCACCACTACCTTCCTTCCAACACTTCCTTCCGCCACTTCCTTCCTTCCGCCACTTCCTTCCTTCCAACACTTCCTTCTGCCACTTCCTTCCTTCCGCCACTTCCTTCCTTCCTTCTGCCACTTCCTTCCTTCCGCCACTTCCTTCCGCCACTTCCTTCCGCCACTTCCTTCCGCCACTTCCTTCCTTCCGCCACTTCCTTCCACCACTTCCTTCCGCCACTTCCTTCCGCCACTTCCTTCCTTCCGCCACTTCCTTCCACCACTTCCTTCCGCCACTTCCTTCCTTCCACCACTTCCTTCCTTCCGCCACTTCCGCCACTTCCTTCCGCCACTTCCTTCTGCCACTTCCGCCACTTCCTTCCGCCACTACCTTCCTTCCAACACTTCCTTCCGCCACTTCCTTCCTTCCGCCACTTCCTTCCTTCCAACACTTCCTTCTGCCACCTTCCTTCCTTCCGCCACTTCCTTCCTTCTGCCACTTCCTTCCTTCCACCACTTCCTTCCGCCACTTCCTTCCGCCACTTCCTTCCGCCACTTCCTTCCTTCCGCGACTTCCTTCCTTCCGCCACTTCCTTCCGCCACTTCCTTCCGCCACTTCCTTCCGCCACTTCCGCCACTTCCGCCACTTCCGCCACTTCCTTCCTTCCGCCACTTCCTTCCTTCCTTCCGCCACTTCCTTCCTTCCGCCACTTCCTTCTGTCACTTCCTTCCGCCACTTCCGCCACTTCCGCCACTTCCTTCCTTCCGCCACTTCCTTCCGCCACTTCCTTCCTTCCACCACTTCCTTCCTTCCGCCACTTCCTTCCTTCCTTCCACTACTACCTTCTGCCACTTCCTTCCTTCCTTCCTTCCTTCCTTCCTTCCTTCCTTCCTTCCTTCCTTCCTTCCTTCCTTCCTTCCTTCCTTCCTTCCTTCCTTCCTTCCTTCCTTCCTTCCTTCCTTCCTTCCTTCCTTCCTTCCTTCCTTCCTTCCTTCCTTCCTTCCGCCACTTCCTTCCTTCCTTCCCGCCACTTCCGCCACTTCCGCCACTTCCGCCACTTCCTTCCTTCCTTCCTTCCTTCCGCCACTTCCTTCCTTCCTTCCGCCCCTTCCTTCCTTCCTTCCTTCCTTCCTTCCTTCCTTCCTTCCTTCCTTCCTTCCTTCCTTCCTTCCTTCCTTCCTTCCTTCCTTCCTTCCTTCCTTCCTTCCTTCCTTCCTTCCTTCCTTCCTTCCTTCCTTCCTTCCTTCGCCACTTCCTTCCGCCACTTCCTTCCGCCACTTCCTTCCGCCACTTCCTTCCGCCACTTCCTTCCGCCACTTCCTTCCGCTCACTTCCTTCCTTCCTTCCGCCACTTCCTTCCTTCCTTCCGCCACTTCCTTCCGCCACTTCCTTCCGCCACTTCCTTCCGCCACTTCCTTCCGCCACTTCCTTCCTTCCGCCACTTCCTTCCGCCACTTCCTTCCTTCTGCCACTTCCTTCCTTCCGCCACTTCCTTCCTTCCGCCACTTCCTTCCTTCTGCCACTTCCTTCCGCCACTTCCTTCCTTCCGCCACTTCCTTCCTTCCTTCTGCCACTTCCTTCCTTCCTTCCTTCCTTCCTTCCTTCCTTCCTTCCTTCCTTCCTTCCTTCCTTCCTTCCTTCCTCCTTCCTTCCTTCCTTCCTTCCTTCCTTCCGCCACTTCCTTCCTTCCGCCACTTCCTTCCTTCCGCCACTTCCTTCCTTCCTTCCGCCACTTCCTTCCTTCCTTCCGCCACTTCCTTCCGCCACTTCCTTCCGCCACTTCTTTCTGCCACTTCCTTCCTTCCTTCCTTACTTCCTTCCTTCCTTCCGCCACTTCCGCCACTTCCGCCACTTCCGCCACTTCCGCCACTTCCTTCCGCCACTTCCTTCCGCCACTTCCTTCCGCCACTTCCGCCACTTCCTTCCTTCCTTCCGCCACTTCCTTCCTTCTGCCACTTCCTTCCGCCACTTTCTTCCGCCACTTCCTTCCTTCCACCACTTCCTTCCTTCCGCCACTTCCACCACTTCCTTCCGCCACTTCCTTCTGCCACTTCCGCCACTTCCTTCCTCCACTTCCTTCCTTCCAACACTTCCTTCCGCCACTTCCTTCCTTCCGCCACTTCCTTCCTTCCAACACTTCCTTCTGCCACTTCCTTCCTTCCGCCACTTCCTTCCTTCCTTCTGCCACTTCCTTCCTTCCGCCACTTCCTTCCGCCACTTCCTTCCGCCACTTCCTTCCGCCACTTCCTTCCGCCACTTCCGCCACTTCCGCCACTTCCGCCACTTCCGCCACTTCCTTCCTTCCGCCACTTCCTTCCTTCCGCCACTTCCTTCTGTCACTTCCTTCCGCCACTTCCGCCACTTCCGCCCCTTCCTTCCTTCCGCCACTTCCTTCCGCCCCTTCCTTCCTTCCTTCCTTCCTTCCTTCCTTCCTTCCTTCCTTCCTTCCTTCCTTCCTTCCTTCCTTCCTTCCTTCCTTCCTTCCTTCCTTCCTTCCTTCCTTCCTTCCTTCCTTCCTTCCTTCCGCCCCTTCCTTCCGCCCCTTCCTTCCGCCCCTTCCTTCCGCCCCTTCCTTCCGCCCCTTCCTTCCGCCCCTTCCTTCCGCCACTTCCTTCCTTCCTTCCGCCCCTTCCTTCCGCCACTTCCTTCCGCCACTTCCTTCCTTCCGCCACTTCCTTCCTTCCTTCCGCCACTTCCTTCCTTCCTTCCTTCCGCCACTTCCTTCCTTCCGCCACTTCCTTCCTTCCTTCCGCCACTTCCTTCCTTCCGCCACTTCCTTCCTTCCTTCCTTCCGCCACTTCCTTCCTTCCGCCACTTCCTTCCTTCCTTCCGCCACTTCCTTCTTCCGCCACTTCCTTCCACCACTTCCTTCCGCCACTTCCTTCCACCACTTCCTTCCTTCCTTCCACCACAAAAAGACTGAATGTAATTTATGTTACATTCTTTAAGGCTTTCTCCTCCATAGAACCCCCTAGAACTCATCCTCTTCCCAAGGCATCTGCTCCCCATCCCCCTCCAACCACAGGACACCAAAAGGGTTTCCACCCTTCCAACCTGCTGCTGACTCCTTTGCTGCTGCTGTACCAAAATCCCTTTCACCTCATGCTGGTGATTTTCTGCACAGAGATCTGCCCACTGGTGATCAAAAGTTACTGGCAGAGGTTTTCCCAGCCCAATGCCTGTTGGCAGCTCCATCACTTTTAGGCTGGTGATGGGGAAAGGAGCAGCCACACTCCAAACCCTCTTGGGTAGCCACTAAGGTGAGACCTGCAGGACCTATTCTCAGGAGGGTGCTGCTCTCCCACCTTGTGTGGCAGCACATTGCTGCTGTGGCCGAGGGACCCCTCTGGGGGGTGGCAGCTGAGCAGTGTCCTTCCTGCTCCCCGCGGCTGCAGCATCCTTGGCCCCGCTGCCTGAGCAGCAGGTTGGGAATGGGCTGTTCTGTATTAACGTTTGGAAATGAAAGTGAAAGCACATGTGAGACCTGCTGAACAGAACAGCAGAACTGGAGACTTAGCTGTATGCCAGAAGCCACAACCAGATAGAAATCACAGGTTAGTCAGGAAATTACTTGCATTTAATTTGGGGCCATGTCTCCTGGGAGGAGGCTGGCCTTTTCCTGTTGTGCAGCAATGTTGCCCCTGGGTATAATTTGCCTTTTTCATAAGCAAGGGTGCTATCTCCTCCTTCCTCAAAGAGACCTTTCAAAGCCAGCTGAGGAGAATCAAATGTGGCACATTAGCAACAGGACAATGGCAAAGTCATTATAAATTGACTTCTTACTGTGAGCTGCAGTAATCTGGATGTATTACTAGCATGATTCTGCAATAAAACCGAAGCAGCCAGTTCCTCTGCTGGAATTAAAACCACCCTCTCCCTACTGACTTCAGAGAGATAAGGAGTGCTCCCTGTCCTCTGGGGATGAGGTGAGGAGCCCAGCACACAAGCATTCTGCTCCTTGTATGTGTGCCCAAGGACAGGAGGCTTTCCAAGCTGGTGTGGACATGGGCACAGCATGCAGACTGCTCTGTGAGTGCCAAAAGAAGCAGCAGCAGCCTCAGTGGTGCTTCCTCCCACCCCACATCTCTGGTGGGCTGCAGTAAGAGATGGCAGCACAATTACCACCATGCTGCTTTTCTTCCCAAAAAGGAGCTGCCTCAGTGATTGAGGAGGACATCTCTGACTGCCATAACGAGGAGCTGGAGCTAAGGTGATGCCTTGCTCTGGTTCACCAATTTCCCAAGTGCTGCATCAGCGAGGCTGTGTGTGCCAGTGGCTCCTCAGGGCTGGAGGAGCTGTCTTTAAAAGCCAATCCTGTAAGGTAAAAGCATCTGCCAGTTTTTCCCCTTGTATTTTTTTCCTCACACCTTCCACACAAACAATGGCAGCTTTTACAAGCATGTGTCTGCCCATAAAATGAGGACTCTCACTGTAAAAATAATGTTTCATTCAAAGCAAACAGGTTTTTTAAAAGGTGTGTTTTCTGCAGGGCAAGGGGTTTTTAAAAGTTCTCTGCTCATGCTTCCAGAGAATTCATTAAAATGTTGCTCTGGATCAAATGAACAAATTCTTAATATAGTTGCAACTTTTTCCTGCTTCTTAACTTACATTCAAGAATTAATGGTTGTGATCAAATCTAATTACCACCTCTAATGAAGATGTTTTGGTACCACATGTGTATTCACTATACCACTTCTTATAACCAATTATTCAATGTCAGCAACTTCATATTTTGCAGCTTTTTGGCAAAAAAAAAAAAAAAAATTGCCAAAAAGCAATTGACTCTCAGCGTCCCTTGCAGAGAGCATCACTCCTTTATATCAGTGGGGTGTGAGGTTCATGCAGAGTTCATTTGCTGGAAAAGCCAAATCTCAAATTCTGGTATTAATACATCCCTCTCCATAAACTGTGATAAGATTCCACAAGATCATCCCATTACCAAAATATGAGTAGGATTAGTCACACAAGGCTCCAAAATTAGTGACTTGCATGGAATCTGCAATGATTATTTTTTTCTTAAACACTGATTTTGGGCACCAGCTCTTTCCATTATGCACAACCTGAGCCATCCAGCAGCAGTCTCATGGACAGAGCATGTCCACCCCAAAGAACCAATGTTCCTCTGTTCCCAGAGCTTTTCAGATCACCAGTAAATAAAAAAAATAATGAAATAAATTAAACAGAACCAAACAAAACAAACCCACCAGTGCAACCCACTGCAACCTCGCCCGCCTTGAGGGAGTTAATGAATTCCAGTTTGGTATAAGTTAGGATAACTATGACTTTCCCATGGCAATAAAAGTCCATATTAAACTCAGGTCTTGGTTCCCCAGGCCTCACACAACCTCATTTTCAGGTCAAATTAGAGGACACTGGTGGGAGTTTTGCCACAGAGGTTGGGAAAGGAGATCCCTTGGTTGATATGATTCTGTCCCAGGGACTGAAAGAGAACAGGACCAGTCCTACCTTGGACTTCCAACACTGGGCTCAGGTAACTGGAGCCAGACTGGTTGAGAAGAAAAATAGACCTCTTCTTATATTTCATAAGTTCTGCTTTTCATATGTGCTTAAGAAAACCTATTTATGGCATTAAAACAATGTAGACCATAAAAGAAGTTTAGTGGGCTACCAAAAGATTGGGTTAAGCCTCCATTGAATTAAAAATATCCCACAAGCTGTGAATCTATGGGGGCAATTTAAGACAATTTTTGAAAGTAGTGTCTCCTGGGGTTAAAATGTGGAGGTTTTATTTTCTTTTTTCTTTTATAATTTCTGCAAAATTAACATCTGACTGCAGGCTTTAGCTGTGACTTGCTTTTAGTAACATATACTGTCACTTCTCTTTAAAATGCTCTAATTTTTCTTTTACTTTACCCCTTTGTCTACAATGCGTGTAAAGAAAAGCGACCGAAAGGAGAGGTTAAGAATAGATCCCTTTTTTTCCAAATCTATGTTGATTGAATTAAAATGTTTTGAATTTTATTGAACAGGGAAAAGGAGATTTTTAAAAGCCTATCTGTAGCCCTCTATAAAAGCATTTTTTTTAATAAAACTTCTGTTTAAAAAGTATGTTATTAGCAGTATATCCTGTGCTGCATATTAATAAAACAATGGAATTTTGTATTTCTTTTTCTCATAAATTACATAATTCAAACCTTAAAACACCTTTAATGAACACTGACTCGGCATGTGGCACTTAATAAAACTGGGCTAAACTCGTTTTCTGCCTGACAGGCTACCAGTGGAGAATGTGCCCTACAAGTAAATGATTAAGAGGCAGAAATCTTTTCTGGACTACTATTAAACACTTCAAAGATTTTCAAAGTCAGATAAAATGAAAAGCAAATGTGTTTCACTGCCTCTCAAATACCTCAAATGTTTTAGCAGGTGCAAGCAATGAAACCTTCTGTAGTGACAGCACTTTAGGGTCTGCAAAGTGCACCCTACTGAATTATGGGAATGCAGGGCTGACTTCATAAAAATTCATGATTTTAGATGAGGAGAGATGCATGTCCTTAATACCCATCTACATATGTAGCACAGAAGGAGAGTCCCCTTGTGTCTCCCGTGTCACTTGTCTTAACCCTTGCTGGCATGCAGGGCTGTTTAATGTAAAGTTTCACAGCCTTTAACCCTTTCCAGCCTTGCTTTTATTTGAAGAGCAGGCAGAGAGCCCTGTCCTCTGTGCTGTTTGTGCTCCAGCAGATACTGCAGTGTTGGAATGTCCAGGAGCTGTCCCTGCCTGTCCTGGCAGCAAGGCACAGCTAAACCTTGTGAATCTCCAGCCACACTCCTCAGCCTCCCCAGGCCTCAGTTTCCCCTCTGGGAACTGGGAGCAAGGCTGGTTTTTGCCTCACAGAGTATTGTATCAATACCACAGAGCCCACAGGTATTAAGAAAACAGGGCTGGATTTTCAAATGGCACTTGCAGTCCAAAGCAACTGAGGAAATTTCTTTAGTATTAATTTCCCTGGCATATAGAAGAAAGTCTACACATATTAAATAGTTGTTGCTGCTTTGAACTTTCTCTTCTAGAAAACTGTAAATGAAAGTGGGGGCTTATAAAAGCAAAGATAGGTACCATCTGGGCAGGTGCTGGTAACTGCTCTCAGGCTCTGCCAATTTACCAGACCATATAGCTCAATCTCAGTCTGTAACCACTTGGATTTGGATTCAGGAGGACTTTATCAGATGGTTGAATGGGTTTTGAGATCAGGACAAATAGCCTCCTTCTTGGGCAAGTTTGTTCTGTTTCCTCTGATTGTGCTGTGCTTTAACATTTAACTGGGAAATATTTTGTTGGGGATTAATAAATGACCAACACAAACCAAACACGCTGCAGACTAGAATGTTATGGGCTGCCCTTAATCAGAGAAAAAGCAGGATAAAGCGGTAGAACAGTTTTTAAGCAAACTATTGTGAAATTCTGCCGTGATCCTGTATTTATCAGAAAGCGTTGGGAACCAATTCTTTATATATTCTCATTAAATGCACTGTAAATATGTTTTATTTATCTGCGCCCTAAAAGGAACTGCGTAGCTGATGGATCACATTTTCCTGGGCTGCTCAGAGGATATTTCCCTCTCTGCATCTCCAGCCAAGCCTGGCTGCCTGATGTGTGTCCTGCCCCAAGAGGCTCAGTGGAGATGGCTGCACACCTTGCTGCTCATGGCAGGGGCTTAGCAAGGGGGCTGAGTGTGTGACCAACCCCACTGACCCCATAACATAACCCCATAACAGATCCAAACCCTGAGCTATTTCAAACAAAGTGCTGCAGAGGAAAAAGGACCCTCAGTAAGTGGCAATACAAGAAGGGAAGATCACAGATTTAACAAAATCTCATTTTCCCACTACTCAGCATCCTTGGAAACGATTTACCTTGTGTCAAAGTGCTAAGTGTCCAGCATTACCTCCCTGATGAATAACTACATGCATGATTAACTTTAAAGCCCCACTAACATAACTACATGCAGGGAATTACACTTGCCAAAGTGTTATGGTGGAAATTTTTGCATGGCCAACAGCTTGAGACTCAGTGCTTTGCTTCCCACAGCAGCTGCGCTTCCCTCTTCCACACCAATATCTGACTTCCTATGGATGGATGGAGTGATGGCAATTCTTCTGCTAGGATATATGTGCATAAATGGGAAGATGTGCAGTAAAACTGTGTTGTGAGCACAAATGTATTTAGCTGTGCAATAACAGAACCACACAAATGGTCCCATATTAAAATAAATTCACAGAGCCTGACATTATGGAAGCTGAGAACAAATGTTTTGCCATGTAATCCATAAAGAAAATTCCTATAATATATAAAATTATCCAGATCAACTGAAAATATTTATGGGCCAGCCATGCAGCTGGTGTAAATCAGCATCACTCCACTGAAGTTGGTGGAGTGACACCAGTTTTAGGCACATGAAGGTTTGGCACCCAAGTAATTTGGATTTTCAGCAAGAAAACCCAGAGCTACTTATCCTGTGGATTTGATGATTGAACCTCCATTTAAAAGATTGTATTTTGAAAATCTGAATCAAGAAAATCGTATATTACATTTCAGGTTTTGAACAGCTTTTGCTGGCTGTGGAAACTTTAATTCATCACAGTTGGCACTAAGCATTATCTGAGATAGTGTAATGGAAACTTTTAAGGACTGATGAGGCTTTTAACATTCTACATGTGTATTTACCCTTTCTGGTTTTTAATATATGAGCAGGATTGTAGGGCATTGGACCCTGACCCATATTCCATTACGTTCAGAACAGCCTTTTCATTGGTGTCCAAGAGCTCTGGGTTGTTCTGTTGGTCAGCCAGATATACATGTCGATCTCGTGTATTGTCTATATTTATTTTGTGAGATGGGAAAAATTAACATGCCTACCATTTACTGAGATGTTTGCACATGCACATTACATCACACATTTAAATAAATACAGATGCATTTATTCCAGCATGTGGCTATCCAGACGTCTGTGCTTGCCTGGCATACATCTGGATTACTGAAGCATACGATTTCCACTTGTTTATAACTCCTTTCTTTCTGAACCAATTTTTTTTCCAACTTATCCAAGCCCACATTTCTCACTGGAGATTACATGCCAAGTTTGAACTGTTTTCAGTTACCCTAGCACAAGTCTAACATCTGAAACAATTCTTTAAGCATGCTCTAAACCAACCATATGGATTTTTACCAAACTTTCCAAAAGCTACAAAAGTATCAGCCTAAAGGAGTAGTTTTTCTGGAAACCCATAAAGGGGCTTAGAAAGGAAGTACCTCTTTAACTATCAAGGAGCACTCAACTACCGAGGACTTATTTTCAAGAAGGTCTGAAAGTCTGTTTCTGGGCAAACATGTCCTGTGCTATCTTCTTATGTTGGGCTGGGTAAATTCTGAGTTCAGTCCTAACACATATAAGATCCCTGACAGTGTTATTTAAAGTTTCTGTTGAAACTCTGAGTTGGAATTTTTTCTCAACATTTAACACACTCTCAAAAAGGTCTTTCTACCTGGGAGACACTACCAGTGAGTTCTGTGGTGTGTCCTCAAGGAACAAGGTTTGCACACGTGGGCTTCCAGTTGGGTTGAAATCTTTGATGGGAGATCAGATCTGCCAGAGCAGGAACCTTGGACTCTGGCTCTGAATTCCTTCCTTGGGTTTTTGGGCAGATGCAACAGTATTTTGTAGCACGGCAGGTAAACAGCAGTTTGTGTTGAGGTTCATCTAACAGGGGAGGTGAGAGCAGAGGAACCTGAGCAGCCAAGCCTGTTACCCTAAGCCCCATCTGGTGCATCCTGACAGAAGCAATGTGGATAATTTCCATATGGTGTGTTCTTATTCTATCAAGCTTCAAGTGTTGAATTTTTTGGAGCTCTCTTTTCTTTTGAGATATGAGAGTCTTTTTTATCAAGTACTAGAAATTAGGTTATCTCTGCATGACAGCAGCAGATAGTGCAAAGTCCTTTGGAAGCTCCAGCAAAATCACTTTATGGCCAGTCAGGGCTGCACAGCTCCTGTCCAAACAAGTCCACACACCAAAAATCCCTGGGGTTTGGGCTGCTGAGCAGGAGGAAGGGTGACACCCAGTCCCCCCTTATTGAAGAGTTCTCCAAACTGGTAGTCAAGCAAGGTAACAGCACCTGAGGGCTCTGCTCTCTGCAAAGCTTTTGCAGGCTTTGCTTTTGTGAGCTCTGAGTTGTCAGTATTCCCATGAGAAACTCCACAGACAGCAAATGCAATGGCAAACGTAAGCAGTATTTTAAGGACATAGGTGACAGTGAAACACTACCCTGGTTTTCCTCCCTTTTAGTCATGCTTTTCATTCCACCCTTGCTTGCAGGTGACATGAATTTGATTATCACAGCTACTCAACCACCCAATGAAAAACAGCAGCTCCCATCCAGAAGCAAATCAGCATGAAATCAGAGAGAGCTGACAGTGGTTTCTCAGAAACTCCCTTTAATGTAGTTACACTGTGGACTGGGTTACCTATTCAAACCAAGCTGGGCTGACACATCTGACCCAACTGAGCAGCACTGTGTTTGTCTTCAACCCATCCAGCCCTTCAACGTCCTCAGATTACAGCTGTGGTGGGAGGGAAACCTGAGGTGTTTAACAAATGCTATTATTTTATAAGCTGCTGTTAAATAGTTAGACAAATATTCTGTAATCCTTCAGGCTCATCTTAGGTCAACCACATAGTTAATGAACAATGATAACAAATTAGCAAGTTGAAATTGAAGCTTTGGGGAAAATGCCCCATCTCTTCATCACACGCCTGCGTGCACATAAGCAGAGCCTGTTAAGCATTTACATTTTAGTTCAAACTTACTTGCCACACTCAAGAAAAATAAATTTGCTGCATTTAATAAGAGGATTGAAACCAGAGGGCATTTAATCTTTTATGATCAACAATAATATTTAAATGCTAGAATATATTAAATCTACTTATAGCAATCCCTCATTACACAAGCTGTGTTTTCTTCCCTAATGAACTGCATGTTTCAAAATACAGTGCTACAGAAAAGTTTGTAAAAATCTGCTTTACTTTCAAATGTTTCACAATATAAACTGCAGGCATTTCACATTTTTTATAATTCAAGCTTTAATATTATGCAAATATGTCTTAGCTGAAACACAGAACTCCTGCATTTGGAATTATAATACAATAGCAGAGCAGAGAATGTTTTTCTATAACCATTGTCTTTCTCACCAAAGGCTAAAATTTATGGCAAAGTATGTGAGCAGAGTACTATGGAGACACCAAATAGTCTGTGTCTTACTGCACTGATTAAACAGAATACCTAGAAAATGTAAATAACTGGATTTCCATGCTAGTGTTGTAATGATTAGTTCTTGTTTTATACCATGCTCAAAAGAACAACAGGCACCAGACAGAAGAAATACAAGTCTCTGTCATTAATATCTTCCCCAGTCCTATACATGCAGGATAAAATTGTGCAGCTTTATTCAGGTGAATCCCTTCAGGTGCTGCCTTCCCAAAAAACCCTACACGGTAGCAGAAGCAAGAGAGAAACCTGTGGGGTCATCATTTAGGAAGGGTTTTTTCCCCCTTTCTTTTAAATATTTCCTTCCTCATTTCTGCCAATTGACTTGGTATCTTTTCATATAGATGGGGTCATTTTTTTCCTAGAACTCTGGAGGATTTTGCACACCAAAACTGTTGCTGTCATCTTTCCATTGTCTGGAGACAAAGCCCTATGGAGCCCTGGAGAAATCTAAGTGGAATATTTCTCAGTGAGGTCCTGATGCAGTAAGGTGCTTAGCATCAGATAGGACTGGGACCTCAGACAGAACCTATTCTGTTTTTAAGTGGTCTGTGAGGGGATGCACTTTGCCTGAAATTCATTCCAGCCCAAGATTGTGAACACAGGGGACAATAGATGGATTGGTGTAAAACTATCCCAGATAACTGCTCATACATCTTCCCTCTGTCACTGAAATTTGCCATGATGTGTTCAAAGCCAAGAGGCATTATTTGTGCTGTCCTGGATCTGTTAAGGAATGGCAGGGGGAGGACAGAGATACTTAGGGATTTAAAAGCAGAGAGAACTCTATGAAAGAGATAAAAGGAGTCAAATGCACAAACCCTATTTGAAGTCCTTAAAGCATAAGAAAAGAAAGTATTAGACTTACCACATAGGGAGAGCTGGAATTTGTGTAGCTCTGGCCCCTGTGAACTGTAGCTGCTATTTTAGGGGTGGTCTAAATGTTTGAATAGCTAGCCTGAATTCACAAAACTTTTCCCTAGTACTTATAATGCTCTTTTTTTTCTATAAAAGTTGACTCTTTTAACTGTTGTTGTTTTTATGAGCTGCATCCTAGCTGACGTATCTGTTGCCATGTTAGACAGAGGCAGGAACTCTTTGGAAGCTGAGAAATAGAAAGCAATGAAATGTGTTTTATACTGTAGCTATCTACATCTAGAAGTGGTTTTTCCACCAAGCCAACACACCAGGTCTAGGACAGCTGTGTTTGACTAATAATTTTCTCTGCAAGTACTCCCTGCATCTTTACCACCTGTTATCCCATATTATGGTCAAAGTTTCTTTCTACTGTTCTTTCCCATTTTTTCTAAGCAAAACTAAGCCAATATTGATGAAGTCAGTTTTGAAAACCAATGGCTTCTTGTGAATTTGTGCTTTGGTATCATGTATTTGTCATTTATTCAGTGTGTCTAACATTTCAAAGATCTGTTTTGATTAATATCCACACTAAGGTCCACACTATTGTTCATTTCAAGATGCCAGCACTATAGATCAAGGAAGAGCCCAAAATATATTATTGATTGAGAGATTTAACCCTGCTATTACATAATAATAAAAATTCAAGTTATTCTGTTGCCTGGATTTTTCAACATTTTGCTGGTATTTGATGATAGAGTGCTGACCAAGTAAGTTGTGAGTGTTTTCTATCTCCTGTCAGCTACAAACACGCTGAAGAAAGACATTTTATTTGCAATCTGTGACCTGTACTGTACACAACACTGACCACAGTGTTGGGAAATCTGTAGAGATGAAAAGAAGAGATAAAAGAGAGTTGTTCAGACCTTTCAGACACCCCTTGAGTTTGCAGCTGTCTCACCCAGTTTCCCAGTACCTCACCAGAAGCTTAATAAGAGGATCATACAAATGAGGGTGTCTGTGTCAGAAGGGTGGCATTGTGACCATCTTTTGAGAGAAAAAGCAAAATTTATGTCTGCCATGCCTTTCAATATTTCATAGAAAAAGAGCCAAATTCACAAGTCCCAAAAAGAAAATTCACACTGAGAGCTGACAACCACCTCTCACTCACCTGTTTTACCCCAATACTGTTAAATTTAGTATAAAGGTGAGAGGAATGATATATCTTTGCCCAGGTTTTGGCTGTGTAAAGTTGAGTATTCATCTCTCACAGTTGTTGGCTCAAAGCTGCACACAAATTCTTCCTCAGGACTGTGAGTTTACTGCATTCTTTGCCTCAACAGAAGCTCTTCTCTTAGAGTAAAATAGCAGGTGGTTTGTTTTCACTGATGGGTAAGGTGATTCTAATGGATAATATCTTTTTAACATCATCCAAAGAATGATATCCCATGCTCAGAGTTCCTGTTTCCACTGTGCCACTGGTGTTTTATTCCATGTTGTTCAGACATTACAACGTTCATATTGATTAATTCTTAACAGGGAAAAAAATTAAAATAAATTAAAAAATTAAGCATTTTTCTGGACATGAAATGGGTACTGGAACATAATGTCATTCCTCAATCATATAAACATCCTAAGGAAAAGTCTGTGCATGCTGTGGTGAGCCCTACTATAAAGGAAGTAGAGTGACTGCACTTAATTAACTGCACTTTTCATGACCTACCATGATGGCCATTTCCTGAGTCTCAGAGAGTACATTTATATATCTATATCTATCTGTATTTGTGTATTGATGACTCCACAGCAGTATTCAAAAGCAAATGTGCATTAAGAAAAAAAAAAAAAGCAGATCCATCAGGATGTGTGATAAGACTACTGCTGGAAAGATTTTCTACCAGGTTGAAGGAAGTTTGCCACATTTGGGAGATTTTGCAAAATCTTTTTTTCAACTTTTTTCCCCACCACCAGTATGCTCACTGTACAAGCTCTCGAAGCAATAGTCTGGAAAATAATTGTAAAAGTTATTTTGATAGCAATCAGGTTGGCTGAGTATTTCTCCAATGCTCAAATCTCTCAATAATTCAAGTGCAGGCAATTCAAGCAGAGCCAAGGGAAATCTTTAGCTGCTTTCTGCACATAACTGAATGAATGGAAAGATGCACTTCTGTACATGCTCATTTATGTCTTAGTTTCTTCATTGATGTCGAATAATATTTCATCTAGGATTCATATAAACTATTTTAAATGATTAATCCAAGATCAAAGGGTTTTTGACAGAGGAAATTCTATTTATTTTCCAGGAATGTGAGGTTCGTAGGAAGGCCTTGATTCCGAAACTCACGATTTCATTGAGTGGCCACAGTGGAGTCCCAAATCTCCTCACCCAGGTGGTATTTGTCAAGAAGCATAGCTGTAGTCACAGATGTAATCAAGCAGGAATCCAGTTCCAGTTCCAGCTCTGTTTCCTGCATTTCCCAGAGACTGTATTGTCTGGAAGTCAATGCACAGGGACAAGCAGCGAATAAACACTATATCCAAGGAAATCTGCCACATAAGCCTTTTGAAATTCAATCTCACAGTGTTTTTCTGATGTGAGTGAGTGCTACTCAACAGGTATCACAAGTCAAGCTCGAGTCTTTGCCCTTTTAGTTTCCATGAGCAGGATCAATAAAAGGCTCTGCAAAACACTAGATTATAGGCTGAGTAGGCTGGATGCAGAAGCCAAATTAACAACCTGCCATGGTGTAGAAAGCTGCAGATTTGCTCTGATGAATGGAGCTCATAGTAATTATTTTTTTTTCGGAGTGCGAATTGAAACATTATTGTACAACTATTAGTTTCCAGGAAAAAAAT
The DNA here is from genome assembly GCA_039654755.1 of Calcarius lapponicus. Taxonomy (NCBI): domain Eukaryota; kingdom Metazoa; phylum Chordata; class Aves; order Passeriformes; family Fringillidae; genus Calcarius; species Calcarius lapponicus. The sequence continues at coordinate 28,660,680 of CM077469.1, read as the reverse complement.
GTAATTGCTTCTAGATGCTGCTCGCTGTTTTCAAGAGCTCTTTAACCTTTAACTTTTTCAGTACAAAGGAAGCCTTGCTGTGCAGTGAATCTAACAAGACCATCATTTATAGTTGGCAGAGTTCATTAGTCAGTTGTAACAGTTTAATTATTAGCATTTTAATGCATGAGTGTTTAACTAGACAGAACAACAGTCTTTTAGGTACAGCTTGAGACTTCTTAAAAGAAAACGAACTAATTGGTGCTGTTGTTTATACTGTGGCTCAAATTAGACAATCAAAATTCAAGAAATTTTCAGTCAGATTTTGTCACCCATTAAATTAACATTCTATTTGATGGCCCTTTCAGTACGTTTCAGCTTTAATGAAAATATGTCTCTTTATAGGAATAAAAACTCTTTCATCTTTCATGTCTTGAAAAAATAGTTTTGGTGAACTGGGCAAGGCAAATTTCTTCAGTTCAGCCCTTGCCTGAGATTCCTGGTTTTGCTCTGAGTTGATTCCTCTTCAAGCTATCTCTGCTTCCAGAAATGAAGTTACAGTGTCAGCCATGGGATAGGTTAGTAGTTATCTGGGGTAGATGAAAAGTTTGCAAATTTAAAAGTTGCCTATATTTGAAAACACTGATGTTACACAAAAAAATTTTTTTTAAAAAATTGATTAAAATGTTTTCATCGGTCCATTTTTCATTTTTTGAAAAGTGTTTGATGAAAGCTTTCTTTTCTACAATCTGAAATAATTTTTCAGTTTGTTCTTTATTTTCTAGATTTTGCTCTTCATTTAACCCCTGTAGCAGACCATATTTTTTTTCTCTCTCTTTTTTTTTTATTATGGATTGCTGGAAATAACAGTTGTGTGGGAGCTAGAGGTCTGAAGGGGGATCTTTGGGAACAGGTTGGATTGCTTGGGAGATCAAAGCAAGAGAACTAAAAAAAAGTGGATGCTTATCAGAACAGTGCTTCCGGACCCTCAAAGAATCTAATTTCTGACTGTGGACCAAAGGAAAATATGTGAACGTGGGTTATCTTTGCTATCTTGGCATGGCAGGTTAATGGTGCTGGCAGAACACGTCCTGAGAAATCCTGCAGAGCTGTGCTGACCCACGGCAGTGATGCCGCTGAGCAGCACCCCTGACACACTCTGCTTGTGGCTCCTGCAGGGTGCAGATGTTGAGGGATAACTCCCATTAGTCCTTTTCAACCTCTGTTACACTGTGACCAGCAAATAAGGCATGACACCATTCCCTCCTTTCATCCACCTTTGTTCTGTGATCCTTCCTTCCTCCTCTCCCGTCCCTTCCTCTCTCCCCTGGAGCACCATGTCCTTGGATTAAAGCAAGGCATGGACTAATAACACAGAGAAGCATTTTGTCAGGTAAAAGGGAATTGTGCACATAGATTATCTGGTTGTTTCTGTAAATCCTGGCATTCCAGGCTGGTTTAAATTAGTGCTTCTGTGCTGGTACGCACCATGATGGAATCCTCCATGAGCCAAGAGCATCTTACTGTGAGAGCAGTGAGTGGCTTCTGCAAACCACAGGGTGCCCTGAGTACTGATAAATTATGGGATTTCAGGAACTGACCCCTCAGGTGCTTCTCCATAATCTGGGAGGTGATGGCTGAAAAAGTTTTGCAGAGTCTCAATGTATCTGTGGGGCGATGCTACTGGCAATTTTATTTTTTTTAAACTTATCTTGATAAACAGACTGTGTCTTTGCGGCATTCCTGTGTTTTCTACATGATGAGAAGTGTTGCAACAGGACTTAAGTATCATTTAAAAACTGTCCCTGCTTACAATTTACTGCAGACAGAAGTGTTACATCATATTTACAAGGTTAAATTAGAAGCTCCAGGTTTTACAGAAGGAAGAAATACCTATTCAGGTCGAGTGTATAATGACACCTCTCCAGTTTCACAAACAGTTTATTAGAACTCATCCATTTTAGCAGGATATTTAGACTCAGAAATAAACATTTGCTGTGGAAATGCCTTTTCCCTCAACATTTCCAGACACAATGTGTCTTTAGTCAGACAAAGGGCTTTTATTTTCAAGAAATGGTATTTCAGAGCTGGAAATGCCAGCTCCCTGGTGCTGAGAGGTAGTTTCTGGAAGTCTCTTCCAGATGTGAAGCTTTAAGGAATTAAGTTATATTGGGAAAACGGATTATCCCTCGTGGAGAGCATTTTATCACCTCGTTAGGTTTAGGAAGTCCAGGTGATAGAGAAGAGTGGGAGAAAGAGATGCTTGTACAAAATGCTTCAAATGACAAAACTACAAGGAAAGACTGCCAGATAATACACTCATACTGCTGTAAAGTGTCTCTGTGTTGGACTATGATTAATATGTCATCATTTAACCAAATGAGGAGATAAAAAAGAACAAAAAGACAGAGCAAGCCTGGATTGTTCAGCACGTTGAGAGAGCCACTGAGCAAATGACAATGTTGTGATGGCAGACTGACTGCGTACAACCAGGCAGCTTCCTGACAAAGAAATGCCACCTGATCTCTTGGACGTGCCTTTTTACACTATTTCTGCAGTTGTTTTTCTTGATTTCTGCTGCCACTGTCCATCTGATTATGCTTTGCCTGTGTCTGAGAGTGAAAGGCAGAGAGAGGGGGAGAGAGAGAGGGGAGAGTGTGTGTTTTGTACATATCATCAGATTTGAGCTTGCCCTCTGAGGATATCAGTGCCCTAATTAGCACATCAGTATTATGCAAAAGGTAGAAGCATTTCTGGTTCCCTTTAGTCACAGAGGGCTTGCTTATCCTACACACTCTTGTCTCAGAACAAGGGAAGTTTGTTCCTGGTGTAGCTGATTGGTGTCCCCTCCCTGTGAACAGGACACTCGTTCCCCTTGGGAACTCCTCCTGAGCTTGAAATAAAGTGGCAGCCTGGTTTTCTATAACCCTATTTACATCTGTGTCATTGTTTGTTTGCTGCTGGAGTCAAGGCTACAGGTAACACAGAAAAACAGACCCTGGTGCACAAAGACTTGTCAAATACCCTGTATTGGCTGTAGTTTTTACCTGTATGCCAGGCAGGGCTGAGGGTGTTTGTCTCTGCTGGAGCTCCAGATGTTAAAACATGGATAAAAGCTTGTTAAGGTTGTAAAGGAAATCACAAAATGTCAAAGCTCAGGAATCACAAAATGTCAAAGCTAAGGCTCACTTATAAATCCATCCTTCTTTAAGGTACGAATACCAGGGTAGGCAGCTTTTAATTACATAGCCACACTCTGTTTTTCCTAGTTGTGCATGTGAGGTTGAGGGACTCTGTGTGCACATCTATAGAGCTATGCAGTCTGGGAGAGCATATATTAAACCCCTTTTTCTTACCCATAAATAGAGATGATTCCAAACCAAAACCCTAGCTTCAAGCTAGCTACAGACCTTAGGGAATTCAAAATCAGAATCTGGATTTGGATCTGAATTTAGCAGCTTAGGCCCATCTGCAATAAATACATACAGGATGAAATGTAGATAACTGAGATATAAGGCTATATAGACTTCAAAGTGGCTCTGATAAAATCATGATAACCACAAGAAAGAAGTGGTGTGTGATCTCAGATGAGATATCCCCAAGATGTCTATACAGCTTAATTTTCCCACATTGTGTCCTTTTATCTTGGATGGATAAAAGGTGAATTATTATTATTATAGGCAGTGGAGTAGTAACGCCTGTTATTCAGGTTGTCTAACACTTTCCATTGTTCCTCCTCTAGTCACTTGGAACTTTTGCAGACTTTAACCTTTCGAGCTGAAGTTTCCCATACTTGGTGTTTGCCTCGGGTTGAATTTGATGGAGGGTAGACATTCTGCTTTGCAGCAACAGCGGTGGCAGTAAATCATGTCAACATTTGCTCCTGCATTTGTAAACTGTCATTTTGAGATAGCTGGGGAGAGGACAAGGGAGCAAGCAAACAGACAACTTTAAAAGCCTGCACCATCACACTCCTCTTATCAAAGAGTGATCGTGTTAAACCTGCAGTGACAGAAAGCCAGACAGCAGGTGGGTGGGAGATGAAGGAGGAATGGCATTTCTCACACTGTGGCACCTGTGCTTTGCCTCTCATAAGAACAGCCCCTGCCTCAATGGGGTAATCCACCTGCTCTAATATCTCTAGGATTCAGTTCTCACATAGCAGTGCAAAAAAAAAAAATAAAAGGGGTCTAAGTATGAGAAATCTGCACAGCCTGAGAGCTGTCCCACATTCCCCACCCAATCAGCAGATAGGAGCTGTGCTCAGCCAGCCTGCCATGCTAGCTGATAATTATTGTTGTATTAATTGGTGCTGTTCAGACTAGACAGAATGTAAAAGATCCCACTGTGTCCAATAATTAATGTTTTTCCCTCACTGCAATGTCATTAATAAGGGGTTCCTCCAAGAAACAAGTAATTGGATGGTTCAGCTTCATTAGGGTATTTTTAGATAAGGTTTGGTCTAGAGACATATAGGAAAGCTTATTATGTTTATTTAGACTGTATTATCTATTGCTAATGTGTTATACTGATTTTGTATCTTCCACATTCTCAGGGATTGCAATGATAAAAGGAATGCACAAATTATGGTTTAAATGAACAGAAATACTGCCTTTAATTTGGCTGTATTGAAACGATGAACAAAATGCCATCTCAAAATAAATATCACCAGTATCCTATAAATCTCCTGTTTTCTCAGAGACATGCAAAGCTATTGTCACAAGAAGACAAAAGTCAGATTTTACTAATTAGAGATGAGCATAGTGGAGCGCTCTTGTTTTGGCAATTATCTGAGCAGCTTTGGAAACTGGAATGTGTAAATCTGGGCTTGGAAATGACTTTCAAAAGAAGACTGAGGGGCTTTTTCAGGGGTATCATTTACATGGTCATGTATGACTTTATTATTCTGCAAGGATGCCTTGGGAATCTGACTCACATGAAAACTTGATATGCAAGCGAGCTATAGACCAGGATGTGGCGGATTTACACAGGAAACATATATGGCTAGTCAAAACAGCTCTGTTTTACCACAAAGGAGCTTTGCACATGCTTTGTGAGGATTTTATGTGGGAGCTTATTCTTGAACGTAGCACACAGCCAGTTTTTCACAAACCAAAGTTACTCTAGTTTAATTTTTTTGGAGCAACTTAGCCTAACTGGTCCCGTTCACAGCTGCATCCTCCTTAATCTCATCACAAGACACAGATCTCCCACTAGGAAATAATAATCCACAGTTTAGTGTCTGTATTATGCTTAGTGCAAACACAAGAGACCACATTCATCCCAAAGTAATTCTCTAAATATGAGAGATCTTGTTACAACGGAGATGCACTCAGCCCAGAGGGTGTCAGATAGTGAAACGGGCTCATCACGCCGTGCTAAATAAAAGCAAAGAAAAACATCATCAGGGAAACTACTCAGAGGCTTAGATGAATTCAGTTGATCCTAATTAAGTTATTGTGTTGGTCAGCATTTTCAGTAAGTTGTGCAAAGGATATTGAGCCAGAATCTCATCTCAAGTATTTACAGATCTAGACCCATTCCATTAACTTCTCACTGAGGCAAATGAAAAAAGAATTTGCCTCCTCCCTCCCTCCCTGCCAGATACATCTTTGCCAAGAATGCTGCATATTGATAGCTCTGTGCAAACTGTTGCCATCAGTACTATTTTAAAAACAAGAATTCTTATAAACAATATGCAGGATTTGTCCAGACAAATGTCTAAACCCATCACAGTAAGTTCACCTCACAAAGAACTGAATGCAGCTCCAGGAAAGTCATCATGTCACAATTTTCTATAGTAATGGGATGTGATTTTAGCTATCATATTTCATTAGTATAAGTTGTCTCAAAAAGGCACAGAATTTATGTTTTCTGCCCATGGCCTGCCCCAGTGTCTCTGGACTCCTGTCTGCTGCAGGATAGTAGAGAGGAAATCACATGTAATTCTGCTGGAGTCAGGGGTGTTACACCAGCACAAATCACAGCACAATAATGTCCTTGGTGTCCCGGGTTCCTCAATAAGATTCACAAAAGTAAATTCCATTAGCATGTGTAGAAATATGTCTCTCTCATAATGATATGACTATAAACTTTTGTACTTGAGAACGGTAGCAGAGAGACCCCTTGAAAGCCAGATATTGATAGCTTGCTTTATGTTTAAAGATGTCAACAGAATACAATGGTTCTCAGCATCCCTATTAGTTATCTTTAGTAAGAGAGAAGAAGATTTAAAGTAAGGGAATGAGGTTTGCAATGTAACAAGATAAAGTCATCTCCTGCAGTCTAGAGGATTTCTTTAATCTTATTTTTAGAGAAGAGCTGAGGAGCTTTTGCAAAACCGGCTTGTTTGGATTCAGTTCCTATTTTATCTCATCCGTGAAAGTTTAGAGTTGAAGAGAGAAACAGATAAAAGTTTTGAGCAAACTGAGGTGGTTTTACATTTCACTCATCAACCTTCTTAATCTGGGTTTGCTTTTGTAAAACCAGTTTTAATCCACATCTCTCCTTATCCAGTCTACCAGAACATGAAGGATGCTGCAGAATTTTGGAATTAAGAGACATTTTCTAAAAGTTATGTTGTCTTCTGGTTTGCATCTAGAAAATTGCTGAGCTTTTTTTTTTTTTCACTGACAATGGAACGGGTCAGAAGGAGTCATTTCTTATAGCCATAAGTAAAAATATTTCCTTTATATTCTTTCATGGGGAAATTCCTCCCAATTAACTTTGCCCAAGGAAAATTTCAGCATTCGAAAAGGGCCTCTTTTACTGTACAGGACTTTTTTTAATATTACAATCAATATGAATACTTTTAATCCAAACAAGAAGGGTAATTTTCCATATTCAGAAGCTAGCCTGCATTTTCATTTCAGGCGCCTGATCTTAGTTAACAGAGGAACTCCTCTGTATCCAGAGAGAGTTTATCTGTCACTATGGGAGGAGTGGGGATGAGAGAGAAAATATCTTCATTTTAGCCATATAGAATACAGTCAGGACTCTGTTTTTCCTTTTTCCAACATGATACAAAAGATTTATCACTGGAGACCTCTGCTAGGAACATCTTCTTGCATGATGGAATCAGTTATCTGCTATAAATAGGCAATAGTCTAAACAACAGAGGAAAAAATCTCTTCAGATAAAGTTTTATAAGTTAGCAATTTCTGATTAACATTGCAAAGGTTCCTCATGAACCTGATTCCAAGCTCCCAGAGCTGTCAAAGAACTACCAAACTTCTACATTTCTCATTAGCCATTGCAGTAGCTAAATGGAGCATGAAAGTTGATACATTTTACTGCAGTCATTCACCATGGCCTTTGATCAAGGAAAACATTTCCCGTGCGTGTCCCCTCCTTCTCTTCAGGGAGAAACAGGTAAATCAACACTCATCCTTCTGGATTGCCTTGCACTATCTGATTCATTCAATGCCGCCAAATATTTTTGTCTTGCCTCCAAAAACTTCTGGGGAGAAACGTTCAGGTCCTGAAGGACCTGGGGCCTTTTCCGAAAGCCTGAGCATTCTTAGCATTTGTTCCTACATCTCTAAAGTTCCTGCAGGCAAAGATTTACAATCCCTGTCCTTTGCCTGATATTGTTCAACAAGGAGGCTGCTGGAAGAACAAGAAAGGCAGAGTGGTTTGAAATGCCAGGAGCTGGAAGGTTATACCTACTTGTACATCTCCCTGCTATCAGACGCAGCATCTCACAGATCTGTCAGGGCTCTGCTGCAAGGAGCATGTGGATTCACAGCTGGAATGCACTGGCTGAGTCAGGAGAGGCTGGGCTTGGGTCCCTTGTGGTCAAGGCACCTGGAGCTGCAAAGCCAGTCCTGACACACTTTCAGAGTATTTGCCTGCACACAGGCTTGGCTTGCAGGGCCAAACACAGCAGAGATGACCAAAATCTGCTGCCCCAGCCCCAAAGGGTGTGATCCATTTGGGTCAGACCATAGGGATTCAGAAGCTCCAGCCAATACTTTTTAAAGAGGAATAAAACCAGTAAGAACCATAATTCAGCAGTGTGTTTGCTTAACAGCAAAGATTAGCCCTCCACAGTAGAGGCACACAGTAGCCTAGTTTAGGGTTCTGCCTTTTCTCTTCAAAATTCTATGCCCTTAATTCTTCATGAAGCCATTCACTTCCGTGCCAATGGACTCATCCAAATGTACCAATCAAGCAAAAATTTAAAAAGCAAAACTACTGAAATGGTTTCTCACACAAATTTTTTTAAAATTATTATTCCTCTTCTTACACACTGGGGATAGTGTCTAGCACTGCCCACAGACTCTGGATACCTGCACGAGCACAGTCCCACAGCATCACTCATTAAGGGCTCTAAACCCCACAAGCCTGTGTAAACAGGTTGGTCTTTTCCCCCTGCTGTGTTACCACAAGGAAAATGCATTTTGATTACCAAAGGAATACATGATTGTCCAGCATTTCCTATTGTTTGTTGCAGCTTAAGCTGACGACTCTTCTACAGCTATCACCAAACCAGACTGACTGCTTTGAAAATTTGTTTAACAACAAATCCTCCGTGCCTTGGGCAATCTGGACACCAACACCAACGTTTAGAGAATGGAAAGAAACTTAGGAGGGAACATCCCTTGTGCTCACTGCCAGCCCTTGAATTACTGGGAAGGCATTCCTACAAAAAGGGCCTCCAGTCAAGTTGGTGAATGGAAGAGCTGCCTCCAGAAAAATCAATTCTGTGTGGTAAGAACCCAGTGCCTCTGTTCTGGAGGCCTTCCTGCTTTGAAGCCGAAAAATCAAATGAAGCTTCAAAACTTCATCTCATCTCTAAATTGTCATAAATCTTATTTGTTCTGTGAAAGGAAACAGGGTAGGCTGAATGGGGAATCAATTGGCTGATGTGCTCTGGAAGTCCTGCAGCTTCTAAGTACGAGGAAAATCCCTTTCCATGTCTCCAGAAGGTATGTTATTTTTTGCATTGCTTAGGGTGCTCCCAGTTTGTGCAAAGAGGGAACATCACATGCTGACACTTGTGGAATCATTTTTATTTACACATTTCTTGGTTGGAAAATGAGCCAGTTTTATTTCAAGGGGATAGGCAACACCAGGAGGAAAAAAAAAAAGCAGGGATAAACCCCACACTGATTGCAAACACAATAAATGATACACAGGCACACACACAAAAAGGAAATTGAAGAATGGAATCTGACCCTCCTTGAAACGTAAACTGTGTACAGATTTACTTCTAAAAATGAACAGATGTTTCTGAGATTAGGGGAAACTACTGTATAAAACCTCTGCTGGGTTCCTAATATTTTAGATTCCACAGCCCACGGTTCCTAAAGTCCAAGTTTCAGAACTCTCAATTCTCTAGTAAACTATGAAGCAGTCCAAAAGAGACATAACTTCTTGCCTCTCTCTCCAGTTCCTGATTTTTATATTTAGTTCCCAGCATTATCAGAGATCATTTGCTGGCATGAAACCCAGTAATCTGTCATCTCGTCCTGTAACGTTGCATAACATTATCCTTGGCAGTCCTGGAAAGAAGACAAGCCTATCTGATAAATAACACACATGTTTCCTCCAGCAAGATATGCACAGTCAAATTCTTCAGGACACATCAAACATGATTGCAGCGAATGCATGTTGCTAGACTGATGAATTTTTTTTGTTTTATTTTTTTAAAGTGTATTTGAGGTGGGGAAAAAAAACCTGTGGAAGGAAACATGCAAGATTTTACCTTTTCACCTGCCTTTTGAACAGAAAAAGGTTGGAAGCCAAGGTCTTAAACCCCTTACTGACTCACTGGTAAAGAGGATTTATAATACATTTTACCCATTTCACACATGTCCAGTGCCTGTGAGAGGCACTTCAGTGCAAATGTTACATCTGCTCTTCAATTCTCAAGTACCCACTCAAGGCCATGAAAGTACTTGATGAATTTTGATTTTTTTTTTAAGGGATATTTCCAAATAGAGCATTATTATAGTACCTTTCAACTACAATGCCTGTGTGAAAAGATTTCAATTAGTAAAATTTATGTTAGATTGATGTGTCAAGAGACTTGGAACATAGCTGATGGGAAGCCTGCACCTTTGTGTTTTTTCAATGCCTGATGATACAGCAGCAAGTAACATTTCTATATTTCTGTTTCTAGAAATCAGAAAGGCCTCATGGGTTGACACACACTTGCAGGCATTGCAAAAATATTATTTTTTTGTTCAATTTGAGTTGTAAGAAGCATGCACTCAGTCTCATGCTGTGATCTGAAACTCCTGTTTTCCAAAGTACCAGAAGCAGCAGAATGTGCTGGTCCCATCTTTGGAAGAGAATTGAAAAATTCAGCCAGCCTTTCACAGTTTCCATATTTAGCATCTTTGAGAGCAGAATAGAACCCATACTGAACCAGATATATATAGATAAATGCATATACATACATGTGTACATTTGTGCACACAGATGCACACAAAAGAGGAGTTGTACTGTTTTGGTGAACAGGCTTACTCTGAAAGTCTTGTGTTTTTTTTTAATTAAATGAAACAAGTCAATTTGGGAGCTATCAGATGCAATTTAGGGCTTTTCACACACCTCAGATGTGTGGTACTGACTCCAAAGAATATCAGCTCTGCCTGGGAAATGTGTTTGTAATATTGATGCAACACTGCCCACTGTTGTAGTGGCTAATGAAGAGATAAAATCCTGCAAAAATGGAGCTGTGACTCTGTGATGCATCTAGAGTAGGGATACTGCTGTATTTTAAATATTTGCTTTTTACAGTAGCTGATTTCTGAAAAGTAACTGAGTGCTGCATCATTTCTAACTCTGTTGAATGCAACTGTTATTTTTATCTGAAGTCTCTTTGATGCTGTTATTAACACAGTTTCAGGTTAACAGAAGTATTTACTGATTTATATAGCTGAATAATTTCATTCCTCATATATTTGTCTCTGAATAAGATCTTCAGCTAGAATTATTCCACTGAAGCCAAGACATCAGCTGAAAACTGGGTGGTCCCTAATATGCAGAATTAATAGAGCTACACATGTGAGCCAAAGACCACAAAAGTGTCTTCAAAACTCTTAAATTACTTCAAGGAGGTTTGGATCAGACCAGGAATTCATGGATAGAACTTCATCTCAAATTATTTTAAAGACTTATTCACCCTCCTTTTTTTTCCTCCTAGGACTATTTGAAATCAGTATATAGCTGAAAACAGCCAGAAGATGAACATTAAAAACAGAATAGTGTTTGGGGTATTTAGAAACCAAAACATTGGTTTTAAATATATATGTACAAGTACAAAGAGCACCTGGGCACCTCCATACTACAAGGCAGGTGTCTAATGGAAATTATAGTGTTGCTAATTTACTCTGAGGCTTCTTGCCTATTTATAGCCTTCAAAGTGCCTCCATTGCAAAGATGGGAGGCACCACAGCGTGAACACCTTTCCATGTGCATTCCATAGGCAGTGCAAAGAGGTGTAATTGCTTGATTGTTCTTATTAGACTTTTATAATCTGTATAAACATGTGTGGCATGGTGCATAAATCTAACAGGCAAAACAATTGGCGTTAAAGCCTTTATTTGAATTCACAATGCAGGGCTGGTGCCAACCCTGGTTGTTGTCTCACCATGTGGTTTCCATCCTCTTGCTGTACCTGGTGTTGTTCAAGTAAGGGCAAAATGGGTGGGTGATGTTTGCAAAATCCAAAAAAACTGAAAGAGATCCCTCTGCTCCCAGCATGCTTCCTGCTGCCAGAAACCAACAATTAACTTTGTAGGGTTCCTGGAGTGTGGGAGATCCTGGAGATGTGGCGTGTGCTGATCTAAACAACCTCCCATCACTGAGGAGCAGGATGTGTTTGCTATTTATATTGAATTATTTAAGGGCTTGTTATGTGAATTATAAAGCAGCACTTTGCAGTAATATGTCTAATATTGTATGATCTCGTATGTTGACGAGGCAGGCTGGCAGGATTACCCACAAAGGTTAGGATGAAACAATTCAGAATCTGGCAATTTTTGTCCAGATCTGGAGTTTAAAGTCATATGCAACAAAAGGTAGGTAAAATAAGTTTTCTTCTCTTAGTTTTTCTTCCAAAAACACCAAACTGCTTAATTTTTTACACAAAACCCAGTAAAAGAGGTTTGTTTTGAGATATCCAAGGTTGACAGAGGATGGGACTCATTCACTGAACTTAAGCAGCACCAATATTTTTACAAGTATTTGTGCAGTGAGATTATGTGAGGGAAAGAATGGCAAAGTCTTGCATGTGGCAAGGACTAAGGAAGAGGAAAATACAAAGCAAGTTGGATTTGCACAGGAGGAAACCATCAGGCCTGAATGTAGTGGACAATAAATTAGATGGGAAACAGCATAAAAGAAAGAAGGAAAGAAACACAAAGGGAGAAGAGACAAAGGAGTAAATCTAAGACAAGATACAGAGGAAGGCTGAAAAAAGAAAAAAAGATAAAGTCAAAACCAAAGATTTTCAAAGGAATTGAGGGTAATCCATAAGGCCTCACAAAGCTGATGCAGTTCCTGCTTATTTCTCCTTTCTCACTGCTTCTCTTGTTCTGTGCCACTGGCCATCACTTCTAACAAAAAACATTGGATTATTGGCTCACTGTAAACATAATTAGCAGATTTAGTGCTTCTGCCACCACAGGGAAGAATGAGAAATTTCTGATCTTTTCTGACTGGTCATTTAGTGAAGCACAGAATTAGGAAATTAAATCTATCAGTCTTTTGGAAGATGAATGAGAGGCTGGACATGAGCTGACAATGGGCTGCACCCAAAGCACCGTGAGCAGCAGGTCAAGGCAGAGCCCACCTGGAATTCTGTGTCCAGCTGTGGTGGCCATCAGCACGGGAAGCACACAAAGCTGCTGCAGTGGGTCCACAGGAGATGATCAGAGGGATGGAGCACATCCTCTGTGAGGAAAGGCTGAGAAAACTGGGAAGAGAGAAATCTCCAGGATAATCTAGTGGTCTTCTAGTACCTGAAGGAAGCTTGCAAGAGCGATGGAGAAAGATTTATGCAAGAGCATGTAGTGACAGGACATAAAGGAAAGGGTTTACACTGAAGGAGAGGAGGTTTAGAAGGAAGAAATTAGGAAATATAGGAAGAAATTTTTCCCTGTGAGGATGGTCAGGCCATGGCATAGGTTGCCCAGAGAAGGTGTGGATGCTCCATCCCGGGAGGTGTGCAAGGCCAGGTGGGACAGGGCTTGGAGCAACCTGGGACAGTGAAAGGTGTTGCTGCTGTCTATGGCACAGGGTGGAAATAGAAAAATTTTAAGGTATGTCCCTTGAGGATCATGGCTTCCATGCAATGATTTGCTGGGTCCCAGCAAAATCTAGTGAACAGGAGGTGATAAGAAAAAAGTGTTTCCTGGCAAAACCAGATGTTTTTCTTTGTGACTGATATTTTTCTGTCAAGCCAAACAGTGAAGAACAGTGGCAAAGGAACAAAATTCCTCAGCATTGCTGAGGGGAGCTGTACAGAGCTGTGGAAGTTGGCACACTGGCCACAACACAAGTGTGCACATTCACAGAATCGAAGAATCACAGAATCATAGGATCACAGCATCACAGAATCACAGAATCACAGGATCACAGCATCACAGAATGACATGGTGAGTTGAAAGGGACCCACAAGAGTCATCAAGTTCAACTCCTGGCTCTGCACAGGATCTGTGAGCCAAGGAGACAACTTTCTGTCAGACCAGTGCAAACCCTGTAAATCCTGCAAACAAATCCAGTTTCTTTACCCCGAGCCAGATTCAGCACCTTTTCTGCACCTACAGCCCACTAAAGTCAACCTTCAAACAAATTCTCCTTTTAAAGCTGGGAACAGCCTCACATCATCCTTCATAACCAACACAGGCTGAGCAATCCAGCCAGGCAGTTATATGGCTTTTAGTCTCACCCCAAAATACTGGAGGTTTGCATTTCCATGGGGTGTGCCAGGCCAGGTGCTTGGGGCTGGTCCCATGGGCCCCCAGGGCGTGCTGGTGACAGCTGCCCCTCTGCCACCAAGCAGCATCAGGGCTTAAAACTGACACATCCAGACTTTCCGGATTACTTTCTCCATTACTTTGTATGGCCAAGCACAGAGGGTGCTGGGACATCCCCTGCCCATACTGGAGAGTTGGGGTCATGCTGGAGACCAGACCCCAAACCCAATCTGGAAGCCACCCATGCCTCACCTCACCAGGAGGAGGGGAGGACCAGGGGCTGGTTTTCCTCTGCACACCAAAACATATCCATGCTGTGATTTCTGAGGAAGGAAATTGTAAATGCCAGTGCCTTATCTTTGCTCAGCAAACACTTTAGTGAGCGCAGCCCCGTGTTTACGGAGCGCTAATCTCGGCAGTGGGGATTGAGGCACCTCCAGCCGGGGAGTGGTGGCATTAGGGAAGGGACAATAAAGTACAGCAGGATAGCACAGAACTACATTAATTTATAACACTCACTGAGTTACAAGCAGCAGCCTTAGATTAATGTGGTGTAAATTATTGCATGCTACTCCCTTCGTGTAGGCATGGGGTTGGTTTTTCTTTTTCCAAGCAATTATTTATTTTTCCCTGTTCCCCACTGTTCTGAATGCAGTTATTGACAAGTAACAAGGTATGGATTGTTATTGCTTTTTTTTTTTTGGTCATAAATCCCTGTAGACATTTACTTAACATGAATTAAATCACAATCATGTGTCATTTATTTTGCATAAAATGAGACATAAGTAGTCTTAATCATATAGCTGTAGAAAGAACAACCACACCATTGTTTCCCATATTTGAACAATAATTCTATATTTAAACTTAAATATTATAATTAGCAGCTTTGTTTGCCTTGCTTAGAAGTAAGATAGGTAAGATTGACACCTCACTTTTGACACCAGACATTAGATTTAATAAGCATAATTTTCATTTATTTGAGTCTAGACTGATTTTTTTTATCAATGTATTTATTGTAGAAAGCAAATGTACATAAAGAAAGTTGGCATATTTATGAAGAAAGCTGAAATGACTTTTATGTGTTGCTTTGTCCAACTGATAAAATACCTACTGGCATGAAAATACCTATAACAAGAGCTGAAATCACACCAAACTGTAATTGACATGTGATTTTTAAAAATGCTCAAAGTAATAATATACTATCTCGTAAGTAAAGATTCTTCTGTTCACTCTTTATCCATTTCCAAGAATCTTTTTGTCATGTAAATTTGCATTGATTAGTTTTTAATTTGACTTTCTAAAAATGTGCTCTGAATACTTAATTCTAACAAAACTACATCTTTTTTTCACTAATATTAATAACAATAATTGCAGCCCACAGATGTAGAGCCTTGATGCATATTCTTTTTAATACACACAAACTTCAGCTGCTTCAAGGATCTTTCATTTTGCTGTTACCTATTTGAGTCCCAGCCCTTCTCTGCTTATGCAAGCAAACCTGGTGGTTGCTGAACCAAAAAACACAGTGTGACACACCAATAAGTGAGAATTTTGTCAAAAGCAGCCTCTGAGAGGATGAATTCACCGTAAAGCTGATGAAAGAAAGCCCTTTCTGCCACGGAGACCCTGCTCTGGGGGAGGAAGGATCAGGGAATAGTGCAGAAGGCATTTCCTAAGAGTCAGGGGCAAAAGCTGATGGGCTCAGCTGCTCCTCCAGAAAAGGGAACCTGGAATCCAGGTGATTTCCAACGCCTGGGACTGCCCCATCACTCACAGAAAGGGGATGCCAGGGCAAAAGGGAGCTGTTCAGGTGCAAATAAAATCACTGATGACGGAGTGTGCTTCCAAAATTAACAATAAATCCAGGGAGAGGAACTCTGCTGTTGGATGAGAGAGGCAAGCAGCGAAAAATTAAATTAAAAGGAGGAAAAAAGGGTAAAATGACTTAAAACGTTACCAACAAATACAGGTATTTGTACAAACTTTGAGGTTTTCTCCAACAGCACCTTAAAAATACAGATTTTTAAATTTTTATTTCTGTTTGAGATGTTAGAAGACATTTCATAAAGAATACTAGTTTTTGATGTATTTTTAAAAATCAAGGTAGAAAATTAATTTTCTCTTTCTGGACATCCAAAACCTCATGTATTTTTATAAAATTATGTTCATAGCTGTATATTTTATTGTTCCTACGTTACTTTTGAAGCAAGCTTTTCCTTTCTTTCCTCCTTTAAAGCAAAAGCATATCAAATATTACAGTATAGGCATAAAAACAAATTATGTTTGAAATAATCTAAAGATTAAGCTTTATTTTCCTTAGCTGATTTTATTATTTAAACAATAATATTTTCAAAAAAATTATTCATCTGCCTGATGAAAGAAAGTACCTGATACATATTTTTATTCAAATATTACTCCCGTGGAATACTGGCAACATTTTATGTTTCAGCCTAAGCTACAAATTCCCTCAGAACAAATCAAATGTCTTTAAAGAATATTTCTGTTTGAAAAGGAATTAAGCTTTCCTGAAAGAATTTTAAAGGTTGTGATATTCGCAGTCTGATAAAGCAGCACCTTTAATGAAATTCTAATTAGCAATTTCATGCACTTTGCTATTAGTCATATCAGATTAGTGCACATTTTCACAGCCTTCCTTTAATTAAGTGCACTTATTCCAAGTTTCAAACACTTTCCTTATAAGATGAAAACTGTGCTGAAATGTTATTTAGTAAACAGCAGACGTGTGAAAGTAAAGGTGCGTCTCCATGAGCTGATGGACATTTTTAAACTGCCCACAGATGTACTCAGTTCTGCTGCCTGCCAGCTGCCTGGGGGGCTTTGTGTTCCGGGTTTTGTTTGTGTGCATTCTGCACGTGCCCCCAGAAAGTGCAAAGGGATGAAGCCCAGCTTTTCAAAGGGCTCTGAAGGTGTGCAGAAGTTTTCAGTGGCTGCCTCGTGTGTGCAGTTCAGGTAATAAAAGCAGAATTTTGAAAAATCTCAGAGAGTCCAGGCTGCAGCACCCGTTTGCTGCCCCAGACATCACCTTCTGTCACATCCCCCTGCGCTGTTCCAGCAGAGGCCCTTGGTGTAAATCCAGCATGTTGGACCCATCATTTTAGCCCCCCAAATCATCAGCAAAATTCCCACACACTTTAGTGGGAATAGGTTAGGCCTTATCTTTCATAAAGGATATTGCATTGCAAAGGCAAGTACTTCTAAAATGCTGTACATAACACTCATCTCCCTGCAAGCTGATTAACTTGTGGTCAGCATTGTAAAAGGTGAGAGATTACCAACACTGCATTAATTCACAGAACACCTTGTTTTGCATGATAGGAGCAACACAGGGAGTGATTTAACATACATAATGATAAGCAAGTCTATTATGTGCCAGCAGATAAAGAATATAACGTGTTTCTTCCCCTTTCTGCAATGTGTAGCTGCAAAAACACCAATGTGATCATTTTTTCACGGTTTTCATATTTATATGAAGGTTTATATGTATGAAGCTTCATATATATGAGGGTTTTCTCATTCCAGACCAGAGTATTTTGTTTTATTTTTAAATGTTCCTTCCCAAGCACTGCTGCTTGGGTCTGTCATGTTCCAGGATTTTCCTTTCATTGTATTAGGTAATTGCACATGTTTTTAAACACGTTCTCTTGCTGATGTCATTCATTTAGACTGTAACATTTCTGACATTTTTAGGTAGTCCCCCAGGCCTCATAGCCCTCTTAGCAGGGTCCTTTCAGTGAGGGGTGTTTGCTTTATGATTACTGACTGACATCTCAATAACTTGGAACATATTGAGCAGTGCATGTCTAGTGAGCAGCTTTTTTAAATGCATGGTCCACTTTGTCAAGTCATGTGCGAGCCATAATTTAGGCTAATAATTACCAGACATGAATGCTATGAAACACTGATGTCTACACTTTTTTTCCCCCCTCTAAGTACTGAATTTTAATACATCAGAAAAGGTTTTCCTAAGGCCAAGATAAGCCCCCCAAAAAGCTCATATGGAAGCACTTTAAAAGTGATAAATGATTTGGAATCTGCACTGTCTACTGATGTACGTCTCAGGAAAGAAAATTAGAGCTAACAGGTGTTAGATAAGGAATGGTGAAGCGTTTTAATAGAATTGTCAAAATGTTTGTCCCAGTTGCTGACATTAATGCATGCAACAAGAAATGTAATGCTGCGCTGCCAATAAATGATTACTTGTTTAAATTTCAAGTTGATGGCAGGAAATCCTAACTTTGTCCACTACTTCTCTGTACAGGCCGTCCCTCCTGTGCTTTCCTCTATGATTTGCATCAAAGTGTAATGGTTATATGGCTCACGTCTGCATGCTTTAAATAATCCATGCCTGTCAAATTTCATTTTTTCCTCTCAGATCAGAACCATCATAACCCCTTCTCCGCCAGCCTTGAAGTCACTACAGATATATTTGTACATTTTGCGGAAAATAATTTAAATACTCTGAGTTGAGGGATAATTAATCTTTGAATTATTTTCTTACTTCCAATGTATTTACTAAGTAATCTGCGTGAACTTGTAATTATTGTGTATTTGTGAGGTATTTTCCATGTAATCACAAGGTATTTACATGGTCATATGAATCCTGTAAATTATAATGATGCTGGGGGAAGGGGTACGAGGAGGGGAGCTCTGCTGCCTGCACTAAAAGGCTTTTCCAGAAATCTTTGGAATTCTCCTCAGTGAGGTAGCCTGAAAAGGCAGGAAAAGCACGTCCTTTAGAGATTACTGTGATTTCTGCCAACAAAAGAGATTCAATATCCACGTACAGTTCAGCTGGGTGAAGGGGGAGAGGGGAGTGCAGATAGTGACTTTTTATTTTTTTTAATCTCTTGTTTTAATGGTAAACCATTAATTCAAAAGTTGCTGTTATTTTTCAGAGGAGCCTCGTCAGTTTGCAGACTGCTGAAAGCTCAGCATCCATTCATGTTTCAAAGACAAAAGGGAGATTTCTCTGTCTAATCTTTGCAGCAGCCTAAATAGGATGTAGCCTGTAGTCAGACCATCTCTGGCTGTAATCTTGTCAGAGCTCAGCACACATGCACAGGCGTGTTCACACACACACACACACAGAGCTTTACAGCCACAGCATTAATAAAGCCATTTCTCCAGCATGGTGAAAGCAAGGGAGCAAGCTGGGTGCTTATTTTAAATACCTGGGAGACAGCAAACAGATATTTGGAGAAATGATTTGGAGTGAGTGCTACAGTGGGGCAGATTAGAAATGGGGGTGGAAGAGCCTTGGATATCCAGTCACAGGGGAGATGTCCTGTGCTAGCAGAGCAGGGCTGTTTCATCCCTAACTGGCATCTTATCTCTCCATAGAGCCTGTGGTTAAAAGCCAGGGCCTTTTTGGAAGCTTTCCTCACAGATGAGATATAAAAGCAACGCCTGCCTAACCACTTATATACATTAATAATCCCACAGTGCTTTCCAAAAGAGGAAATATTAACCCAGGCACCACAACAATATTCCGCTTGCTTATAACCCTCATACATTTAAATTCAATCTGGTGAAATGTTATTTTTGACTTCCTGACCCAAATCTGTGTGTGTGTGTGTGTAGCTCTGAGCTGTTAAGCAGATGATTGCTCCAGTCCAACAGTAGATCCATCTCTCTGGTGCCTTGGAAGAGATTTCTTAGCCTGTGTTTCAGTGAGCCTGTCCTGGAAAATGTGCTGTATGTAAAACCATTGGCTGAACACGACACAGCATCCACAGGGCCATTTTTACAGCATACACACATCCTTAGTTTCCTTTGGCTGCATCATTGCCAGAGCCTGCAGATGGAGAAAGGCTCTCAAATCCCTCTGTTGGTAAAAAGGAGAAAGTGCTCCAGCAATATTTTCCTCTCCTTTTCTGTCTACCCACACACAGCTCCCTTAGACAGTGTCCAGCATGTGTGCACCAGCAAAGTGCCTTGCTCTGGGTGTCAGAGCCAGGAAATTCACTCTCATTTCACAAGCAAACGCCTGGGACCTGAAAGGACAGGCACTGTCTGGGTTCCCTCCTGTCCAGCTTGTTCCCCCGTGCTGGGGACTGTCACCATTGCAGAGGGGCATCCCCTCAGACCCTGCCTCTGCAAATTATCAGAGCCAAAGTAGATGCTAAACATTCCAGGTGAAAAAAACCCCACAGCTCATTGGCAGCTGCAAAAACCCCAGCCCTAGGCTCACAAATTTCTGGCTGTCCTAACAAGCAGCCACAAAAAGTTTTTCATGACACATCTTTTAAAATACATTGCTGAGCTTGTATATTTTATTTCACTACCATTAATGCAGGTGGCTGCTATCTTTTAGAAATTTATTTTGTGTGGCATTTGAAGGCAGTCATTTTTTCCATGCTATTTCTCTTTCCTCATTACAAAAGCATAGTTCTTGATACAATGACTGTAGAAATGAGCCTGGGCAGAGTCACATTTCAGATGCCTCAAGCCCACTGATGTGAAGTTCCGTTGCTGATCCATAGTGAGAGAAGTTTGGTGCATGTATTCTCTCCTGCCTGTATTTCTTGTTCATCTCCATTGCTAAAATTAATTCAAGTAGGTAGTATTTTCAGTATCCTACTCATCTCTTTTGTCAAACCCTCTCACCCACCCTAGGCCTATTCCTGTCTAAATAAAAATTCCATGCAATGAATGGTCAAATATCAAAGATGGGGCTGTTTGGGCACCCTTTCTGAGAAACAGCAATTCCAGCTGGAATGAGTCAGAGAAGGATTGCTAAGATGATTCTTGCACATGGAGCATTCTTATGAAGGAAGATGAAAGTTTTCTTACTTGCTCTGCTTTTGAAAAAAAAATGTGCCTGAAGTGTACTGCAGGATGAGCTAGACTGCAACATTTAAAGATGAAAAAATTAGTATAAAACCAGTCATGAATAAATAAGTGGAGGCTTAGAATTGGAAGCATTTTGCTCCAAAAGGATCAAGGATCTGTAGCACTCTCCAAATGACTGGTTTCAAGGAAAGGCAATTGCTTTCCACAGTGAGCTTTAATGCACTGGGAGGCAATGAAGCAATTGATCCCCAATACAGGGGACATCTTCTCCTGTACTGAGGATTTTAAAAGGCTGTAAATAAATAAACAATATGACAACCTGTTCCATGATACCCCAATGCCCTGTGTGACCAGGACTAGATGCAAACACCTGGGTTTGCAGCTCTCCCCTGAGCTGCTGTGGAGCACACACTGATTCCTTTCCCCATTCTTGCTACAGTACAGGATCAGCCTCCCAACCCTTTCTGGAAGGCAGAACTTTTGGAAGACAGTGAGAAACTGTTGTGCCTCTGAAAGAGCCATTTCACTGGGACTGGGGAGGGTAATTGTGCTGGAGAACCCCAAGATTAAGCTGCTAAAGAAGCAGATGAAGCTTTGCTTTCATTTCTACTCCAGAACCTATTCAAAACATTGGAAATTTTCCACAAAAACAGACAGGGAGGAATAGAAAATTACAACATTGATCAGTTCATTAATCTTGTTAGAGTTTTGACCTTACTCTTTACATTTCAATGCATAGTACAAATTTGTTGAATAAAATGTCTTTAGGAAATAAAAATACTTCTGAGCTCAAAAAGATTTCTAGAAATGCTCCAATCTGACACTTCACAGTGGCTGCGTAAGTCACCTCTGTGAAGCTTTTACACTGGAAGGAAATAGTCTATTGTGAAAAAAAATGTTACCTTAGATCTTCTACCCTTGTATCCTGCTCTAACAGGAGGGTGTTTCTACACAGGCTTGTCCTTCCCCCTGGGTGCTGGTATGGATGATTTTGATTTTTGGCTGGACACTGATCACACCCTGCACTTCCCTCTATCAAAGCACAGTTATGTGATTCCCTCTCCAATTTTGCTGGGGGCCATGTCAAATATCCCTGGTAAAGCCAAAAATAAAAAAAAAAAAAGACCAAACAAGGGCATGGAAAGATCACTTGTCCAAAGTCCAAATGCATTGGCCATCCACTGAGCATCACCATCCAAGTGAAACCTCCAGATCTTCCCACAATTAACCCTATGGCTCTGACCTTCAGGATAAAGTTTATAAGAAGAATCATCAGCAGGACTAAAAGCAGCAGGAGCAGCATCAGGATAAGCTCCACTGCCTCCAGTGGGAGCAGGGAACACAGACCAGCTCTGTTTAGTTATCTATCCACCAGTACTACCCCAATGGCCTGTCACAGGCAGCTTGCCCCTCCACTGGCAGGCAGCACTGGTGTGAGTTCCAGTCTCACGGGTGCTTTTTCCACTGAAAACAGCCCTGGGAGTGAATTTCTAGTTAAGCAGAGCCCCTCTGATACAGAAACCCTTATAGCTGCTGATGGGGTCAACTGGGAACCTTTCTGAAGCTCTGTCCCTCCCTGTGAACTGATGAGATGTGGGGGGCTCGTTCACAGGGAAAACAGAACTGTGTTGGATGAGTGAAAGAAAAGGTGATTAAGTGTGGCCAGACATCCTTCTACAGACAGGCAGCTCATCAGGGGAAACTCAGTGACCTCAGAGGCCATGAGAATACATCAGAAGTGTCTCCGCTTGTGGAGGAGAAGACACGGGCCCGGGCCGACCTTCAGCTGATGCAGGAGCAGCTCTGGCAGTCGGTGTTGGCTCAGAGCACTCCCCTGACCCCCGTGGAGCAGCAGCAGTGCTGCTCCCTCCGTGGAGCTGGATATTCCCCCTCCCAGCAGCTCCTGGCCAGCGCTGCAGGATCCCTGACCCCAGGATCGCTCCCGACCTCCGTGGGCTCAGCCCAGGAACGCGCGCATCGGCCTCACCGCAGAGAAACATTTCACCCAGACAATATTTCTTGCTTCTCCCCACAGCATTGCCACTCACCCAGCATGGGAATGCTTTTCATTAAAGGCAAAACACATATTTTCTATCCACACGAGCCCACGCTCTTTGTGCCATTCATCATTATGCATACCTAATATATTCTGCAAACCCCCAGCTCTCCTGCTTTCTGCCTTTCGAGGCATTTCTGAAATCAAATGAAAATATTACACCCCTGTTTACTTTTAAATGTTTTTTTTTTTCCCAAAGCAAATGCATTCTGTGTTTTAAGTAAGATACCACCGTGTATTTATGGGAGTTTAATAAGTTCTTCCATTAATAACATAGACAAACTAATTTACCAGAACGTGTCTGTTTTAAACTTTGGGAACAAAGAGTGGGAGTATGAAAATCAATCTTTCCTTTGTACTTGAGCCACTGACCCATTAAAGCTTTGAAGATCATTTCTTTAAGAAATTGTGAGGAGTTATTTAACTACAAACAGCAGCTACCTTCCCATTCCAGCTGCGTAATCAACCGTAATAAATTAGAGGAGGAAAAATAAAGGTTCACTCCATTTTTTTTTTTATAACTAAAAATTCTTAATAGTACTTTGACAAATCGGCCAAGAGCAGAAAGAAACCCTCATTCTTCCTGAGACTGCTGTTTAGTACAAGTTAAAACATTGCTTAAAAGCTATTTTTTTTTTTACTTTAATTATGGCTCAAAAATGTTCTTAGTTGCCCAGGCTTAATTATTTAACTCAAATTAATTGTAGAAGTTACCCATCACTAGAAAAAGTTAGCAAACCTGTGAACTACAACATTGGTAATGGCTGCATGTATAAAAACATCCAGCAACTCCTTTTTTGCTTGAAAAATGAACTGATGGTATTATTTATTGTTAGTTATCATGACTGACTATTTCACAGTTTAACACTGATAATATGCTCAGTTATGTAGGAGTGGAAATTTAAAATAGTTTTCATCTTAAACTGGTTAAGCAATCTACACACCAAACAACCGTAATGTTCTAGTTTTCAGAAACTCCAGTGGAAAAAATCTATATGGAACATCACTAAAACCTGTGTGCAAAAGGCAGAAAAATACCAGCCTTTTAAAAAAATCTAACATATGGATAATGCAATTTTTTTTTAAATACCTCTTTTGATTGAGTTTTGATGGGCTGTACTTATGATAAATACACAACTGTTTTCAAAGTATTCAGAGAACATGAAATAGCATTTGTGTGTTGCTGAAAGAGTATGGTGCTCAGTGACAGGGGACAGGAGGGTGACCCTGCAGCATTTCCCAATTCAAAGGCTTGGAAAACCACATCAAAGGGGTAAAAATTCAGATTTTTTTATTATTTTCTGCTTTTCTGAAGTGTTTTTGCTAAATCTACCAGAGCTTTTACCCTTTCCAAACAAGGACATCAGAAGTTCCTTCCCCTGCCCACACAAGATGTGCAGGAAAAGAGAGCTTAATAAACACTTTGCCATTTCATAATATAGAATATACTGCAATTCACATTTCCAGAGAGGTTTTGGCACAAAATGTGATGCAGTTTATACCAGGGAGTTCAGCCACTGTGCCAGACAATCACTGCCCACACAGCACAGGGGCTGGTAACTCACTGCTTATTCATCTGAACAAGACTGGGGACAGTTCTAGACCAACCTGCAGTTATCTGCTGCCTTTTCCTGACCTCAAAGATCCCAAACATTTTGATTCAGTTGAGTAATATTTTCCACTAAAATACTTCAGTCACTTTTATTCCAGTTAGAATTGCTACTTGATTTCTGGCTTCACATATACAAATTTATAGATGTATTTCAGGACATGTGTATTTGCTCATCAAACAGATCCATTTATTAGTGTGGGAGATGCTCAGTCCAGCTCCACCAATTTGCAAGTCTTTAGAAGGTTTTTCTTTGTAGAGGCATCCAAAAGGCATTTTCTGAGTGGGTGCTAACACTTCATGTGGATCAAGGTCCAAGTTCCAAGGTCCAGCTCCTCAGGGATATTTAGAGAAGTACATTTTATTGATTGAAGGATTAAGTTGCTTTGAGGATCTGATCTGAAATCCTCAGCTTCACAGACTTAGAGAAATGATGCCATTTATTACTGCCATGGGTCAAGTTCTTGCCTCCAGGGCCAGCTTTGACCAGCTCAGTGTTCCCTGTCTAGGTTGCTCTAAAACTGCCCAAATTATGCAAACCTTTTCATTAAGGCCAGCCACACCTGGAATTCTCATGAGAACAGCTTTTCCCAGAGAATTTCACTGATTTATCTTATTGGGGCTGGTTGAACATATCTGCTGGAATCTTATTAATTATTAATTTTTGTTAATGCTTTTGGCTAAACGGGCCTCTTGAACTTGGTTAAAAGAGTCTGAGCACATAACACTCAGACAACAGGTTGCCTGGGAACTCCTCACTTTCTCCTGTTTGCTGCTTATTATTCGTGATACACTCATCAGTCACTCTGGAGCACATGTCCATCCTACAGGTAGTGAGCACCATCTTCATCAGGAGCTCCTGGTTTTTGACCAAAACCCAGATGAACTGGGCTATAACATGTTAAACAAGTCAATAACATGTTCAAACACATGCCTGAATCCTTTTCACAGCAAACAACTGTGGGCTGACCTTCTTTCAACTGATAACAGCAAAGACAACCCCATTTTCAATCTTCCAATAAGATAATAATTATTTGTAGCTAAGGAAAACTGGGGATTCCCAGTGCTGCCAGAAAGACACAGCTCATTTTAGTTCATTCTCTCCCAAAAATGTGGGCAAATATATATATCTTTAATCTGTTTTGTTCCAGTTTCTCAAAAAAATAGAAAGGTTTTACCCCAAGGGAGAAATTTTAGTGTACTCAGATGATGAAAGTGGGGAAAAATTCATTCAATTAAGTTCAGAACTTCAAAATTACACCTGGAATATTTTTTCCCTCCATTATTAGTGGAGACGAGAAAGTGCCAGAAAAGGCATAGAAGATGGTGGACAGAAGTTTTAAAATCACCTAAGTCACTGAAGAGCTCATGACTCCTGGACATACAAACCTGAATCCCTAAGATGCTTCTGAATAAAAGGCCATGGTAGAAATCTGTTTCTACTCCCCATCTCCATTACTGGCAAATTAATGATATGCTAAAAAAAAATTACCTTTAGGGCTCCTTTCTTTTCAAATCAGTGTAATTTCTCTTAGAGTATCCATCTGATTTAGCTGTGGTGCAGTTCATAACATCATTAGAACAGCACATTTTTGTGTCAATTAACAGTCTACTACAAGGCCTGCCCTTGCAACTATGTCAACATATTCTTCACCACTGGAGATCATGAAATACAGACTGCAATAGTGTTAAAAAACAAGCTTTTAGATCCATTTTACTTTGTTGCAACACTGCTTTGCAGATACTGAATTAGAGCCCATTTAAACCATTCAAGCATATAATCAAATTTCAGTAATGAGTTATTAATTAAGCAGGGGCATCCAATTCTGTGCTAACTGCCTCATAAACAATCGACAGGAGATTTGTGAATTTTGACTTCCTGACACTATTAAACAAATCAATATTAGGTTTCAGACACAGCAATTCAGACAGTTTTCCCTGTTATTTGGCAATCGTCTGCCTGGAATACTAATGAAAGAATTAAGAGCTGTAGATTTTGCATGTGTTCCATCAAAAAGATCCTTATCTGTGGGGAATTGGGGCCTGATTTGCATGGCAGAAGACTTTGCTTTTGTAGGTACAATTTTTCTCAATATGTCACTCATTAGTATTTATAAACTACAGAGCAGTGAAGCCTTCAGCCCCTATTCATAATGAACAGTCATATCCCTGCTGGAGATACAACTGAACAAAGCTGTTTATTTATTTATTTAGTGGTCCTTTTCCTTTTGTAGCTAACCTAACCTGCAGAAAACTTGGATCTAAGGAGAGCTCTGAGCAACTTACATTTCTTCTTTTTTTTAAAGGGATGCGTGCATGTATATATTTATATACATTTATATACATGAATGTATATATATATATATAAATTATTAAATTTAAATAGCAATTAGCTGTGTAAGCAACACCTTTGTTTACATGCAGCAAAAATATCCCCTTCCAAAATTTCTGATACCTTTCATAGATTTATTTTTAATTTCTCTCTCCCCGCTGACAAAATGAATTCAGGCCCCAGTTCAGCCAAGCTTTGGAGCTAAGCAGGGTTTTGCTGAATGGGGGATTAGTGCTGTGCAAAGTGCTGGGTTAACAGGGCTGCAGGATGGAGTCCAGAGAGAGGCACAATGCTGCCTCCTCCTCCTCCTCCTCCTCCTCCTCCTCCTCCTCCTCCTCCTCCTCCTCTGGCTGCCCTTTGCTGCTGCCACCGAGTTGAACTTCACCTAGGGATAAGTGAGTGTTTAGTTCTCATAATCACATGGTCTTTGGCCCCTTAATGAAGAAGACAGCAGGGGCTACCAGCACCTGTTGAGGTAATGGCTTTGTAAGGAGGATTATCTGCCTGCCCAGGACTGGGCTGAGGCGGCACGTGGCCAGTTCTTGGGGTGCTCTGGATATGCTTATCCCAGGGCTTTGGATGCTTTTGCTGGAAATTTCTGGCTGCTCTCTCCAGAATCAGCTGAAGGAGAAGTATGGCCAAAGCCCTGACCTAAAATTTCTCCTCCACTTGTGTCTGTGATTGTGTATTCTGCAAAAATTGTAGCTTAGAGACTCTACAGGAGGCTCTTTTCTCACATCAGTTTATTATTTCACAGCCTGTATATACATTTTCTGTTACTTTCAGTATCTTCATCTCAGTTCCAGACACAAGAAAAACGCACAAAGGTGTATCAGACTTAAAATGAAGTTAATATTTGTCATACACACCTCAGTTTCTAACACTAAAACAGCCTCCTGCCAGCAGAAACACTGAATCTTGTTTGGTTAGCAAAACTTGTGCTGTATTTACATGAACAAGTATCCAACAATTTAAAGGATAAAAGCCTCCCTAGCACAGAAATCAGTGTGAAAATAGGTCAGAGACCAAGCCTTTGGAAAACAACACTGGCGGGTAATGATAAAAGTGCAGTGGAGTGATCAGTTCCAAAGTGGGTCAGGATTCTGTCTGCAGGAACAACACTCCTGCTTTATTTCTCCTGGAGAGCACTAAATGTGCAAGCTACACTCCAGGACCCCCTTCTTCTGCAGGCACAGAAAAAAAGGTTACCTACACCCCAAATAGCTCCCAGCCAAAACTACAAATAAATTATAATGGATGCATAGAGTCAAAAAATGCTGTCAGAGGACAACACAAGGAAATTAATCTGCCTACTAAATGGCAGGGGGAATGTAGAACTGAATGCATCTGAGTCTTGTTTTATTTTGCTTTTCTACCAGCCTCTCGCTCCCATTATTTCTTTCTCTCTAGGATCTTAAGACATCTAACTCATTAAAAATCTTCTTTTTAATTATCTGCCAGGAAAAAAAATTAGCATAATTAAGGACATTGAAATTTAGATTAACAACCAACCTAATACATGGCACTGCTTCCAAGAAGAGAACATTTCTTTTAAATCATCATAGACTACCCAAATGCTTCCTTTTGGTTTCTGTCTAGATTTCTGCTCAATATGGCTCTGAGAACATATTTGAGTGCATATCACTTGATCTGTTCAGCAGCGTGCTCTTGCTGGGTTTTTTTTTCATAGAATCACCGAATCACTGAATGGTTTGGATTGGAAAGGACCTTAAAGATCAACTAATTCCAAACCCCTGCCTTGGGCAGGGACACAGACCAGGTTGTTCAAAACCCTGCCCAGCCTGGCCTTGAACACTTTCAGGGACAGGGCAGCCACAGCTCCCTGATGATCTCCCATAAATTCCAACAGGAGCACCCTCCTGCCAAATGCCTGCAAGAACAGGGTCTCACTGACCTGAGGGGAAGCAGGGGGGTTTTTTCACCCCCTGGATCCAAGTGCCACTGGTAGGAGACTGAATTTCAATGGCTCCCTCTATCATCAGCGCTGGAATGACTGGGTTTCAGGTGTAGAGAGCCTGAGTACCTAAAAACACAACTGAACATACCAAAATAAATAAAACTGGCATAAATGAGACAGGAGAGCATGTTTCCTTAGCTCACTTATAAAAACGAAGATGTGTGTCGCTCGTTTGGCTTACACACACGCACACAAGAAGTGACTTCTTCAACTCTGTGTGTTCCCTTCCTGCCTTGTTTTCAATGATCTCTTGGAAATTTTCGAGTCACTAGTCAGGTCAAGCTCACCTACCAGCAGAGGAGAAGTGACATGGGAAGTGTGTTCTGCAAGCTGAGGGATCCAGAGCATGCAGCTCCTACGGGGGGAAGGAATGCTGACCAGACTCAACATCCAGGCTGTGTTTGGTGAAGGAATGTTCTGGTGGGGCTCCTCTCCTGTAAGAAATACCAGAAAAAACAATGGAACAAGTGCCACCAGGGACTGGTTCTTGCGCTGCAATTGCACCTGGTAAATGTGTTCTTTCTGCTTTGACATGTTTCTGACAGTGGCAGTGTGATAAATATGCTGGAAACCCAATAAGCCCCTACATCCAGGTCTGCCCAGACCTTCTGTGTGTCTCTGATCTGCACCTTTTCAACAAAATCCAGCACTTCCAGGTGCCCAGAAACCCTGGATGGACACAATTCCCTCAACAGCAGAGCCAAAACTCCCCTAGCATTGTGTGAGTGAATCCCCATCTCTCAGAGCCCCACGCCAGGGAAGGCTACAGCAGGGCTGTGTTCCCCGTGGATGCTCCAAGATCCACGGGGCTGAGCTCATCCCACAGTCACAAATCTTAGAGGAAACCAGGTTTCATCAGCTCTGCCTCTCACAGAGCTGTGCTGCTGTTAAGGTGAGAATATCCCCTCAGCGTGGAAAAAATATGAAGCCTGAATAAATTAAAAACGGGAGCTATGTTACACGTTACTGTCATTTAATTAACATCTCATAATGTGTTGCTTAAGGAATCAAGGCTCTATCAGGATAAAGCCTATAAGCATTTTCCCTGTTTAATCAAAAATGTAGATCACATCACATTTTATTTCTGAAAAAAATTACACACTTATTGAAAAAGCCATGATTAAATTTTATATTAAGTGCCATTTCTCTGAATTAATTCTCCTCCTAAAAATTCAGTGTCAAAGAGGAACATGGAAATTAGTGTATGAAATTTGGAAATCTGCAAGGATAGATAGATGGGTTCATTTGACTTTATTAAATTTTGTTCATTGTACACAGATAATGATAATATTTATCCCTATAACACTCTATATGAGTATATTCTGACATTGTAGTTTGGACTAGCCACCTCTTCTTAGACAACCAGGCAATTTCTAGTGGAAGAAACTCTTTTTTTAGGTTTCCAATCTTCTTTTCTTTTCTTTCTTTTTTTTTGCTATGGTGGATTTGTATTATTTGGACTGAAATTGTGTGTGCTATCTTCCTGCTTCTAGTTAATAACCTATTTATTTTAGTCATCACCATTCAGATCAGAGGCAGGGCAGGGATGCTCTCATACGTTTTGGAGCACAGCATGAAATTTAGATAAAGTGAGGGGGAAGGAAGAACAGCATCTTTGACTGACCTTGAGAGGAGACCAGACCACAGAGCTCCTGTGAATGCTTCACTATTGGGTGCTTGGCCCTGGAAAATTGAAACTCAAGATGTGATATTCAGAGCCACAAAGAAAAGGAGAAAGGAGTGCAAGGTGTAGGCTCAGGGACAGAGATTTTGGAAAAGCTGCATGAGGATGAAAGCAGCAGTGATTAAAACAAAGGTGACTGAGGTAGAAACATGGACCCAAACATGGGATCAGGCCCAGCCTTCAAACCTGCAAAGCACACCTAACTTAGAGCTGGGATAAAAACATTCAGGCACCAAACATATTGTGCAATTCTAGTGCCTTCTGAAAGTTCAGACCTTTTGGACTAGTAACTCAAAGAAATGGACTTTGGCAATTCAGTTTGTATTTCCTGGCTCATTGCACTCTGCAAATAATTTCATCGATGTTTCTGGACAGAGCAAAGCAAACACGAATGTCACAGACTTCCCTCCAAGGACATTCATCAGTCACTTCTCAGAGGATGATTTCTGTGGGTGCAGTAGATTAGGGATGGAACCCATGTTCATTCAACCCATGTATTTTAATAAGTAAAATGTAGTACTAAATTAGTGCCCTGAAAAAGTCCAGAAGCTGACGAAAAAAAGAATATTGTGTGACTGTGTAATTGCAGGCTGTACCACCATAGGGATGCACGAGGGACTGAGCACACTTCTGAGCACTTGAGTACAACCCTACTTTCACTCTTTCACATGTAAGCATTGCTGTATAATCTCAGGAGAGAGATGTGATGAGCCATACACTTTCTGCTTTAAAGGGTTTGAAGGGTTGGGCCAAAGCACTGTGATGTTGTGGTTCAGGTTTTCTGCTGCTGTCTTTTCCTTTTGTGGCATCAATGGCAAAATTGAGTGCCACAGAGCTTCACCTGAGTAAGCAATGTTAGCAGCTTTTATCACCCTCTTCATGGAAAGGGAAGGACAAGTTGGCCTGAAAAATCACATTTCTAAGGGCTTAATTAGGTTATATTAATCTGAATTTGTATGAAGCTGTGGCTGACCTTATTAAACCATAAAGTGTGATAAAACTGTATTAAACCTTTGTCCTCTATCTGTCCAGAGAGTACAGAACATGAATGATCTCACAATAGCTCTACATACATAGTGTTGATTACAGAAGTTTAACATGTAATAGAAGTAATAATAAGAACAAAGAAAAGGAAGACTGCAGTCTAAAAAGCAATGCTTTAGCTGTTTTATTTTACTAAAATAAATCTGCCAGCTAAACAGGGCTTACTTTTCAGTATCATATAAGCTTTTCTTGATACCCAGTCCAGACAGAAACAAGATGCTTGAAACTTAAATTATAAGGAAACAGAAGCTCTTCTGGATAGAAAATAATCAATATTGTCAGTGTTAGCACCTCTTTTCAAGGCTCACTGGCATTCCCTCTGAGCTGGGTGGTGTATCTGTTTGCACAAGAGAAGGTATGGCTGTAGGTAGGTGTTGTGCCTGGAGCTACAGAAACAGCCACCTCAGTTCTCAGTTCTCTCAGAAATGGACTGTGAGGGGCCTGGTGGCTCCACTGGCCTTGCCTGGACTCTGGTGGTGGAGATTCTCTTCCAAGGAGCTGCCTGACACTTCTGCTTGTAGCTCTTGGCAGGTCAGGTCTATCCGTGCCTCCAGCCACTGCCTGTGATGTAGGAATATTGATGCTTGCCCAGATGGGGCTAATCCTGTACAGATGTGTTCATGCATGTCTGAAATGGACTCACTCATTCTGACTTGGAAAAAAGATACCAAACATTTCAAAAGATACCAAACAGGCATTTCCCTGGCAGGTGTTCCTGTCTAAACTGACGTGTGCAATGGAATTGATATGATCGTCATTTTGTGAGTGCAAGGAAGGAAAACCACCTTTCTATATTTCAGCATGGTTGTTTTACTCCAGAGGGAGCTCTGGTTGCTGCCACCTCAGTGTCCTTGGCAACCTGGTCTAGTGGAAGGTTCTCTGCTCATAAAATGTCTTTGAAAACCAAGAGCTAGAAATTCTAGAAACAGTCAGATATATCGAGAAGATAGTCTTAAATTTTAAGCTGTTCTCTGTCACCCAATAGCTGATTCTTTAGTGTAAGCCTCAGACTTCATCTACAGAGTTATTTTTCTTATAACATTATTTACATCACAATATGAATGTGGGCAAGGCTTTGCAGATGGCTAAAGATAAACTCCTTAGGGAGGAGGTGGTTTAAATATAAGCAACAATAAATATAAATTCAACTTTTCTATAGCTAATGGCAGTCTTTAAATTTATACCTCATTTGCAAAAAGGATGATGGTGAACCACTCTAGATGTTGGATTTTGTTGATACCATTCTCCTTGGCTGATAAACATACATCTGATGCTGGAGGAGTGTTCACTTGCACTGAAATGTCTGGAATATTCTGGTTTACCCAGCTCTGACACAGCATTGAACTCGCTAGGAATGTTATGCTTTGCATGAGAAAGGAGCATCTTTTGTGGGGCTACAGATATTGCCTTGTTTTAACAACATCTGCAGAAACAAATCGTGATAACGATCACGCCTTATTGTGCATGAATAACTGCACTTTTCACGCTTTCATGGGAGGCTGGGAAAAGAAGAGGGTGATCATCAGCTGAGTGAGAGAGACATCCACCCATGTGCTCTGCAGGAATTATGAGCATCAGGCACATGGCTTATGTGCCCACACAGGACCCAGGTACAACAGGGACAGCTAAGACCAAAATTGTGATTAAAAATATGGCTTTTCCAGTGCCTGCCTAATCTTGGCAGTGCCTGGAAGTACCTGAACTCAGCCCTCACACATGCTTGCTGTAGCTCTGTGCACCCCCAGAACAGCCCCTATAGCTTGTGCTGAACAGCAAAAAACTTTGTTGTCCCTGGTGTTTGCAGTGGCTGTGTCTGCTGCCTCCTCCCACCAGATTTTTATACAATAGCACAGAATTCACAGAATTCACAGAATCACTGGGTTGGAAGAGACCTTAAAGATCATCAAGTCCAACCCAGCCCCAACACCTCAACTAAACCATGGCATCGAGTGCCAGCCACATCCAGGCTTTGTTAAACACACCCAGGGATGGTGACTCCAGCCTGGTGGTGAGGGAGGGCAGGGAGAGAGTGGTTCCTAGGTCCTGCTCCCAGGATCTTGTATATCTCGTATTTTGTATGACCTTACTAAAAACCATGGGGAATGAGGGAAGTACGGAGGTGACAACTCCTCTTAAGAGTTGTGTTATCAGCACTAGTCCAGCCTATCATCCTCTCTGTGCCTCATCCTGATGTGCAAAAATGTGTAAAAAGATCTGCAAAAAAGATCTGCACGGTTCTGCTCTGGCAGCTTCATCTCTGCCCTCCCTGGTCAGCGAGAGAACTTTTGGGGCTGGGTGGATGTCAGTTCCCACACCTGAGGTGACCTTTTTATTTAATTGAACTGCGCTTGGCATTGCCATACTCTGGATGCACTGCTCCAGAAGAATAAAGGCCCTTTCACTTCTGGTAAAGTCTGCTTAAGAAGTGAGACCTCTCAGGCTATGTTTATATAGCTGATGTTGTGCCTCAAGGTATGAAGGAGGAGGAGATTTCCAAGGGCAGAGGGGAACTTTGCCTCCCTGTAGCATTGAACTATTCATAGATAGAGCTTCCAACATGCCTTGGAATAGCATCCTCTTTGGTATTGTTTATTTGACTCATGCCCCTTTTGGGAAGAAGGGAAACAATTCCGATCATTTAGAAAAACACAATTCTAGTTGGATTTAGAGGTTTTGCTAAGCATCAAACTTTAATAGAAAAATCATACTGCTTTACAGTATTTCTTGAGACTGTATCAATTCCAGACTGCTTGCCACTGTACCATAGTTCTGGAAAACCATTCACAAATGTTAAAATAGTCTGTCAGGAGTGAAGACAGTATGGAAAAGAGCAGTGTTGGTCTGGGGGGAAGGGGGTGTATCTCAGCTCCCATCTCCTGCTTGCTGTCATATGTGACTCACAATCAGTTTTTGGCTGTGTGTTTTGTTAGTTTTTCCAGCACAGTGGTAGAGAGAGCGTTAATTGGGCTAATTATTGTGAGCTATAATTTAACTCAGTAATCAAACTCATAAACCAGGCATTATCAAATTTATAAACTCAGCATGCTCAAGTACACTTAGCGATAATGAACTCGCTGAGTCAGACTATTCCCTTCCCACTGCTAATAATGTCAGAAACAGATTTGGGCTGTCTTGAATTTAGTATTTTCCACTGCTCTAGTATGTGGAGAAGAAAAACTGGCAATACTTGAGAAAAGAACCATCAATATGGTTATTTTTTTAACCTAAAGCAGAAACTTTGTTATTTGCTTGCATGTTTTAACTCTGCAAGACAGAGTTGTTTCAACTTTCACTCTAATTGCGATGAAATCTTTCATTACTTTGTGCACCTCAGTCCTTTCCTCATAATCATCTTTAGGTAAGACAAACAAGATTCTGGTATCCACAAAACGTCATTTCTACAGATTCAGAAAATTTTGGCCTCTTTACATGGGTCAAATGTTGTGCCAACAGAAGCAGGGCTGACTTCCTAACATT
Source organism: Calcarius lapponicus (assembly GCA_039654755.1). Classification (NCBI taxonomy): domain Eukaryota; kingdom Metazoa; phylum Chordata; class Aves; order Passeriformes; family Fringillidae; genus Calcarius; species Calcarius lapponicus. The sequence goes on along the minus strand of CM077469.1, from coordinate 28,625,780 downwards.
GTTGTATTAACATACCTCAATTTTAGCCTGGGGGAGAGGGAAATGATGTTGTTTGGAATGAGATGGTAATTTACTTTCCATGCTTTCTCAGTCCTAAGGCATCTTTTCAGGATGAGACAGCCAGCTGTGTAAATTGAAATTGGTGAACAATTGTCCACTGGAGGCTCTAACATCTGAAAAGCAGAGTTATACGCTCTTCTCTGTCCATGTAGTATATGGTGTTTTCATTTTACAGGGATAAGGGATTTACTGTTAAATTAATGGACATTTCAAACTGCAGTGGCAACACATGTTGCCTCCTGCATTACTGGGAAATAAGTTGCATCTGTTCAAGTTATCACTTGGAAAGAAAAGCTTCCGGTTTCTGTGTGATGGCATGAGAAAATAACACTTTCTCCCCGTGTGCCAGGGGAAATGAGGTCACAGCTCTTGCCACATGCCTTGCAAGTGGATATCTCATGTACAAGTTCGGACAGGCATTAAATTGGTTATGCTTCAACTTCTGATTTTTGTTTTCATTAACATCTGCACTCTTGCGTGGCCCGAAGCGTTTTGTCCTTTTTATTGCCTTCCTTGGTAAAGCCGTGGAAAGCTGATCTCAAATTCACATTAATGGCCTTGGATTTTCAGGTCATTCCTTACAGCAAAGGCTCCGTTCTGCTGCTTTTCTCATGGTGTGACACCTATACCCCCATGGATATCCTCGCCTTCACAGCCTATCTTCACATCCGTGTTTTTAATTCTCCTTGGCTAAGTCATGACATCAGTCTCCAGAGGAACTCAGACCTAAGTGCATCTTGACCAGAAGGATCAGAGAGCTACCACACTGCAAGCCACACAGCTCTAAGGATTAGTGGGAATTTGCCCTACACACCACAAAAACCTGAAGTCTACATCCCCTCCTCAAGGTTTACGTGCAATCATGCACTCTGATCCCTGAGCTTATTCCCTGTCTTCCTGAGCTGAGAACAGGAAAAGTAATATGTCTAATTTTTTTCCAGCTAGACAGTGTATTTTGCAGAGAGTAATTATACTGGTTCTATATATACAGCTGAGATATAGATTAAAATAAAATGAACCAACTTTGATTCAAATGTCTGTCTGTACGGCAAGACAACCTGGCAGAAATCACAGTGGTGCCAACACCAGTGCAGCTGTATAATTACAAGTTGTTGGTATGAGGACAGAAGGGTATTGCATGTAGGTGAAAAATTAGGGAAAATTATTGTGAGGTCAAATAACTCAGGCTGTTCAACCATTATTAGAAGTAGCGAAGGTGTGATAATGAGCCAACTCCTCTTTCCCATCAGAGAAGTAGGATCACAGAACCATGAAATCATTTAGGTTGGAAAAGACCTATAAGATTATTGACTCCAAGCATTCAGCCAGCAGTTCCAAGCTCACCACATGTGTCACCATGTCCACAAGTGACACATCTGCAACTCTCTTGAGTCCCTCCAGGGATGGTGACTCCTCCACTGACCTGGGCAGCTGTTCCAATGCTAGACCACTCTTCCAGTGAAGAAACCTTTCCCAATGTCCCATCTAAACCTGTCCTGCTGCAATTTGAGGCCAGTTCCTCTCATCCTGTCACTTGTTACCTGTGAGTTTGACCTCCACCTGACTGCACCCTCCTGTCAGGCAGCTGTAGAGAATGATCAGTCCTCCCAGGAGCCTCCTTTTCTCCAGGCTAAGCTCCCTCAGCTCCTTCAAATACTCCTCATCATTGTGCTCCAGATCCTCCCGCAGATTTGTCTGTTAGTGGTTTCCTCTTTTCTACATGTAGCAAAGCTGCAGCCCAGACTAGAAGGAACTTGCACTGAGATAAATTTTGCAATGAACCAAGCTTTCCTATAAAAGAATTTCTTTTAAACTACATGGATATCATTAAGTGGTTCAGAACTGCTTCAGCTCAGGCTAAGCAAGCACCACTCTAGAAGTGTGCTCCCAACTCATTTTAACCTGGCAGTAAATGAGTTTTTTCCCCTCATCTTCCTTTTTTTCCCTTTCTGAGTTTAAGAAAAGACCATGCGGTAACACTGCTACCTTGCCAATCAGATGACAGGCTGTCTTTTTCTATTTAGGCATGGTAGGAGGTCATTCTGAGGAATAAAAGATGGGTTCTGTCCCTGAAACCTGGCAAAGCATTGAAAAATAATACCCATACAATGGCAGATTCTTCTAAGTATCACTAAAAATGATAAATCCTAATTTTCTCAGGCCTAATCCTGCAATATATTTTGTACACATAACCTCCAAGGTCAAAGGAAGATAAAAGACCTGGAAAAATACCCTAAGTCTGTCGCATACCTCATTGTTTATTACTTCTTCTAGGAAGGAGTTTCAAGAAGCAAAAACACATAATTAAGACTTAACTGATGCTCCTATAATAACTGCTTTTGATTTAGGAGATAAAATTAAATTAGCAGATAAGCTCTTTTATTCCTGCTCAGCCACCAGCATATTCAAATAGGGTGTGACTTGTCCCTTTAAAAGGCACAGTAACAAAAACAAACGGGAAGGCAGTCACTTATTAATCTATGTTTTTGTACAGCTATCTGGAAACTCTGCTTTGCTGTCATTATTTAAAACTCACAAACAAGACCCGCTGTCAGTGATTCTTGAGACTGGAATTCATGGGAATTGTCTAAACAAAACATATTCACTCCTCTTATGTGTAACCAAATGCATAAATGTTGTTGTCTTTTTATTCTTTACAGATGGTTTGTATCTCCAGAGATTTATAGAAGAATTCATAAATTGGCATCACTGGTATGTCAGAAATGTGAAGCAGCCTCTGCTCCCATTGTTCCCTGACTGTGAACCTGCCTCTGGCTGAAAGAGTTTGCTTAAAATATCAAACTCAGGGCTCAGCTCCAGCGTGATCACTAAGCTGACCCTCTGCTGCTTGGGGACTCCTCAGCACTAAATATACAGCTTGATAATTAAGAATTGTCATCTCTTTTGGTCATCTATTTTTACATCCTTTCAGCCTGCTGGCCTGGCACTGCAGCCTGACAGGAGATACTGATTAAATAACTCAAAGGGAGTGATTGTAACCAAATGCTCCGATGAGTGAACCCTCCAAAAGCTTCACAATCGTGAGTGAGCTGGTGCACTTGTCATCAGAGCAGCTTATTCATCCAACAGTGACCTGTCAAATTGACTTGTTAGCATGGCTGATAATACTCCTGCCTTTTTCCTTCTAGAGAAAAGCAGGGAACATCCCAGATGCTTTTGAATAACTTACGAAGAGCATCAGGGGGAAAAAAAAACTATTCTACTTTCACCGAAGATTTGTGGAAAGGCTGGGAATTGAATCCAGATTGCCTGACTCCTTATGCAGGGCTGTATGCACAAGGCCAGCCCCTCTTTTGAAGCTTGATGTTCTGTTCTTTCTCTATTTGACAGTCCTTTCCCTTGTTCTCATTTGTCTTTCAGATATGCTGAGTGGCTCACGTGAAGATTGCTAAAATCACAGTGCACAGGATTTTATCAGATATGATTTTTTTAGAACCTGTGTTGCATATATGTCATCTCACACAAGAACTGTGTAAATGGAGGAGGAGGAGATATATATGAGACTGCCCACAGGAAACTCACCTGTGGAAGAAGAGCAGATCCCTGAGAATTTATCCAAGCAAAACAAAAAGTTACTTCTGGGGAATTCCCAGGACATGTTATATACCAGTGTGGTATCATAGTGATTTCCCTGCAGAATTAATGATTATATCTTTCATACATTTCCTTCTCCTTGAACAAATCAGCAGTGGTGAAAATGGATGTAAAGACAGTGGATTTTTTGAGAATTAGAAGGAGATTCAATACCATGCCAACCATTTACCAGAAAATTCCTTATGAAAGAAGCAATTCCTGAAATGCTTTCCAAAAATGTTTCAAACTTAGATTTACCTGATTTTTTCAATTCATTTACCCCATAAATTTGACCTCTTAAAAAGCACTCTCTCCAGATCTCAGATGCTTTATTATTCTTTTTATCTCCTAATGGATGCATTTGGCAAAATGATTCCTAGATATGTATTCACCTTACACTCTGCAGGATTGTGGGATGATTTGCTAGGACATTAAAAGATTAGGACTCCAGCCTAAAACTGGAATCCGTTGGACAGTGACCTTGTATATGTGAAGGGCCACCGGGATCATAATCTAGAGCAGGGTAAACATCCATTTTTTGAGAACCTGTGTTCTAAAAAAAGCCAGAGCCAAAGACCATAATCTGGCCTGGATGCAAAAAATCCCTGGATTTCTGTGGCCAAGTAGATGGGGCATAATTTCCTAATACTCTAATGGTGAAACAGTGCTTGTCTTGGCAAGTGGAGATACCAGGCCATCCAAGTGGAAAGAGAAGTCAAGGTAGATCCAAAGACTTCACTCTACTTGGAACATACACATGCCCAAGATAAGACAGAAACTGCCCCTTGTGTTTTTTCTCTTTGCTTGGCACAACTGGAGCATAAAGATTATTTTCTTTCTGCGATTCTTCTTAGACAGTCTAATATTTTAGTTATAGCAACACTTGCAACAGGCAAGAATCCACTGACTGAGCAACTCCAGGAACTAAGAGGAATATGAGCAGCTGCAAAGGAGTCCACAGGACCAAAAAGGAGGCAAATCCCAGTTTTATCTGTGAGATTCCAGGGAGCAGGGATGAACCTTGATTTACGGGGAGGCGCAAACTCTGCACAGGAGAATGCAGGAGGAAGAGCCTCGGGGGAACCTTTGATGAGGGAAAACAATCTAGACATAAATAAAGACTTCAATGGATTTGTCCCTTCATTATTTTGGAGCCTGATCCAAAGCCCTGTTAAGTGAATAGGAGGGCTCCAGCTGGGGTTTAGGTGAAGGACTGAGGGTGCAATTTGCACACAACTTGTGTCACTTGGGGATATTTTCTGTGGGGTTTAGGTGGAGAACTGAGGGTGCAATTTGCACACAACTTGTGTCACTTGGGAATATTTTCTGTGGAGCAGGGAAACGTGCTTGTTAAAGCACTGAGCTGATACCGAGAAGCATTCACCTATTACAGGATATACTTTCATTGAGTTACTTGTTGCTGTCCCATAAAGTAAAATATAGGAAAGCCTTTAGTGTTTCATCAAATTCTTGCTCATTTCAAAGAGGAGCAATATTTCTGTGTCTGGCTCACATATTAAAAACTTTCCGTGCATATTAAGTTTCATTTTTTTTTGTCATAGGCTTGGCTTCAGATCTTTCTATGACTTTTACTAGAGGCTATTTTTGAAGGATTCAAGTCTGTTTTGCCAGTATAACCTTCAATTTCTAATGAGTGTTATTTCAAAAGAGACTTTTTCACTGGTAGGTAACAGAAAATAAAGTTACCTTGAAATTTAATAAGCATTATTTACTCTGTATCTGCTAATAAATCCCATCATACATCCTGCTTTCTAAAATGCTAGAGGTTATGATCTCTTCCTATTTGGCATACAGAAGTTAAAGAAACATTAAATTATTTCACTTGGGGAAATCAGACTTTTCTATTTTTACATTTTTTGTTTGCATGGCCAGGTAACATTGTTACCACCACCAATTTTAAGAAACCTTTTTTTAATAGAACTGTATTTATTCTTCCTTTTCAGTCAAACATTCTCCTTCCAGTATTATGGTGATAATATATACCCCATTTTCATCATAACATACAGATGTTTTATGCACTCTTCCCATTTCTTCAAGGCCTGGTGCAAACCTAATTACAATTTTTGCAAAGGCTTTCCTTGAACATTAATAGATTTTAGATAAGGGATAAAAACATGCCATAAATTCACACACATAAGCATTGTGTATGTGTGCCCATATAAATCACTTGCAAACCATGTTAGATTTCTTGGTAAATGTTTTTTTTTAACAATACAAATATATGGGCTGCAATAGCCCATTCACACCAAGAAGCTTTTTTTAAATCAATAGTAGATATAAATCTGTGGTCTGTAGTTCCAATGACCCAAATGTATTGCCATCATCCATAGTGGGGGGGGGGGGGGGGTTGTTATAACATACCTCCTATAAAAATATAAAGTTATATTTTTAACTTTCAAATATATTACAATAATTGCCCTGCAATACCTGGGAGACAATTGAAATGAAATGAGCACATTAAGTTCTGTGCTATGAAATATTTCTCCCCTTGATCTACAGGGATCCTTTTAGTGCTGCTTTAAGGGTAAAAAATACATAAGCAGCTTCATCAGTTTAAGGAATTTTATTTCATTTTTAAATCCTGCAAATTGAGTATCTTTGGAGAGTTTCTGAAAATGTGTTTGAAGAAATAAACAGGCTGTTATAAACGTTAATAACCAGTGTTTCCCAAATTATTTTCTGTTCATTAATGCAGCTTGAACAATTTCTATTTTCTTAAAAATAGAAAAAATCTGTTGCAGCCCAAAGTTTCTTTCTCTCCCTTACATCACTAGTTAGATATTACATATAAAATGCACATTAAAATGTAAACATCACCACACTGAACCTTTCTCTTTTGATCATTTTGAATTTGACTATTAATACTTTAATTTTCCTTACTCTGTGTGTGTGTGTAAGCATATGAGTGCATGCATGTGCCTCTGATCTGGCTTATGCACTGTACCAAATTGTTCAGTAAATACTCTGCAGCAGGATAAGGTCTAACTGGAAGAAAATTGTTGTGAGTTACAGGAAATTAAAAAATTCCTGCAATACCAACCCACTACTCAAAGTCAATCTGTGGTATCCCACAATCCACTCGGCTCTGAAGTCAAGCCAGAATGATTTTTGAAGAGTAATTTCAAGCCTTATAAAGGGTCACATCATGTATTAAAGCCATATTTGCTTCTGTGTTTTGTAAATTTTGAACTCATTACTAAACCTTTGTCTCTTATGCTGTACGTCTGGCTCTGAACTCTCCTTCATCAATCTGATCCTTAAAACTCCAACCAAAAAAAAAAAAAACAACCAAAAACATGCAACATATTTTGCATGTGAAAAAGTGGTAAAACATAAATAGCTACAATCTCGAGGTGCCAGCATTTAAGAAAGGCCTTAAGAAGCTTATCTCTTTTTTGGTACTTTAGATAGCAAAATCCCAAGCAAGAGGTTGCCCCAAACTGCTGTTTTCTGACCACCTCTGGGAAGTGCTGAGTGCCCTCAACTCCTGTTGACTTCACAAGAGATTAAGAGAGCTCAGCACCTCCCAGTACCAATCCCACTGAGACATATCTATATCTATACATATCTGTACATATATATTTATATATAAAATGAACTGCTAACAAATAGAGGATCTCCTACTCTTTTTCTTGGCCAAACTCTTTGTGAAAGGATCAGACCCAAAGTTAGAGGTAAAACCATATGCAATTTACGATAAGCAAAACGTGTCTATAAACAAAATACAATTGGAAATCTGGGAATCATTTATACAGAAAGTGCTGGCAAAGTGCAGGCATATGTGTAGAAAACAGTGCAGCACCTCTACAGATTTCAACAGTTCCATTTCTAAAGTTTCTACACTAAACCTTTATCACAACCTGGGGCTGAGAAACAACACACTGTTAAAGACAAGGGGGTTACCCCCACAACACATTCAGCACTGGGGTGGGACTGCATGTCTTCAAACCTAACAAATCTGTGTGCACAACCTGGGCTTTGATTCTTCTAAGCTCTTCTCCTGAAGGACACCACCACTGATCTGCTCTCACTCTAGGCTTCCCACAGTATTCATTGTGTGCCTATATCACATTTACACTGACTGCTCTAAATTCCTCCCATTTCCCCTGAATGCTTTCTTTTTATCCTGATAATAGTCCTGGGCTGAATCAGCTAAAAAGAATCTGCAGCAATCTAAACAGGGATTCAAGGAAAATATCCAGTGAAGTGGTTGCAAAATTAGAATGAGAAGCAGCTCAGCAGGATTGCAGCCTGCAGCAGCACACATGATGGAAAAACACGGGAAAAACTTGGGAAAAAACACGGGGAAAAACTCCCCACCATGTGGCTTTCAGCATCTCTGTCCCAGGGATGGCCCAGCCAGGTCTGACATGAGCAGGGAGCAAGAGGGATGTGTTTTGGCCTGGGCTGCTGCCCCATGGAGCACATTGTCCAGGTCAGAGCTGGCCAGGTAGTCAGCAGAGGAGCACCCAGCGCTGCTCTGGAGCCAGGCAGACTTTCCTGGCCTGTCAGGGTGTGCGAGGCCAGCTGCACAGGCACAGCTGGGGCTGGGTAAGGCTCCTGGCTCTGCTCACACCCCAACACCTCTGTGTGCACTGGGCCAGACCCACTCCTGCATTCCCCACGCCTCTGCTGTCCTTCCTCAGCTCTTCAGCCTCCAAGAGACCATGGAAACTTGGCCCAGTGACCACACAGAATTCAGAAGAGGTCTGAGTTTCAGTATTCAGTATGAACACAAACATCTCATCTCCACAGCCACCATACAGCAGGAGCAGTCTTAGGCATCCCTCTTGGTTCCAGAGCAGAGTTATTTAGACTGCACAGGCTGCAGTGATGCCTCAGGTTTTAGCTTTTCTATTTTTCAGATTCTGCTCTGCTTTAGTGTGTGGGTCTGGGCTTCATATTAGGGATAGTAAGCTCTCTGCACAGAGTAACTGGGCAAAACAATTCCTTCTCTAGCTGGGGACCAAGGACAAATGATCCAAATCTCAGGCCCAAGAGCATAAACAACATGGGCTGGAGAGAGAAAAACAAACAGGATGGGACTGCATGGGCTAAAGTTGGAATTAGACAATTAAGTCCAATATGCAAATGGACCAAAACTTATCAAAGTGAGAGACCCTGTGAGCGGTCGTGCATTTTGGGACCATCTTGGTTCACCTTGGGTTTAGCCCTGGCTCAGTTTTAACAAATGAAGGATCCCAGTGAAGCTGGTTCTTTCAGAAGTTAAATGGCTGGGAATATTGTAAAGATGCCTTGAAGAAACAGTCAGTTTGGATTAAAAATCAGACCTTCACCCTGCTTTATGCAGGAAAATGAGGTTCTCCAAATGCCCTGCAAATTACACACCTATTTCTGTACATAACCCCTTCTCCCTCACCTCTTCAGAAAAGCAGGGAAATGAAAGGTGAAAGAATATAATTATTATATTCTCTTTGTACATTGAACACCTATGCAGGAGACAGTAATTGCTAACTCACAGAAGCAGTTTGGGGATATTTTGTAGTGGCACTAAATACTTACTTATTGTGGAGATGGGTGATGAAGGAAACCCAAATTAAATTGACAGAAAGAAACTTAGTTCATTTAAATATTTGCAAAACTGATTCAGATGTGATTTCCTTCTATGAATATAGGGTGCAAAAAGAAAAGCAAAAATTAACATGGAAAATAATGGCAGTTTGTAATGAGACAGTGGCAGCTCTACCATAACTGTTGTTAGGATTATTCCCATCATAAATCCAGTTTTTGCCTCCCACTACTACAAATTACAATAAAATATCTTCAGCTTCAGATATGGCATATATGGCCAGGAAATTGTTTGGGCAAATTTTAGGTCATATGTCAGACACCAAATATTTTTTTCAAAAGTGAGTCACAGTTTGTCTATTTCTATTCTCACTATTTAGTCACACCATAAATATCTGCTGTACCATGGGGCTGATCCAGAAAACATAAAAATATATTCCTGCACATAAGATCTAGCCTGAGATGTGAAAAGCCTTTCAACACATTTTAAAATTCCTTTTGTGACAAATTCAGAAATATGAGATTGCTTGTGACAAATTCAGAAATATGAGATTGGTTAATGTATAAATCTTTGACATTTACAGCCAATGGCAAATTTGCCATGCTGGTCAGGTGTGTGAAAATCAATTTTATCATAAATACCAGTCTATAGATGAGTGATATCAGCACCACACATGTCTGTCATGGGGCTGAATGAGTGGGGACTGTCTTTGGAGCACCATTTGAAGGAGTGTGAATATCAGCAAAAAGGCAGCTTGCTTTTCTTCTGGGCCATGTGTATAGAAATGTTTGCCCTTCTCAGCTATTTAGTGGGAGCATATTGAGCTATATTAACTGACAGCCTTCCTGCACAGGGAGAGAAGGACCTCCAGCAAATTCCAGAGGATGTTTTGGATAGGGGCAACTGTGAGGCCAGAACTGGAGACAGCTCCAGAAATCATGTCCAGGACTGACCGTCCTGAAGGACATTTAAAGTTCCCACATTTTCATTCTACATTAAATGTGTTTCCTCTTTCTTATGAAACTAAACTCTAGAGAGGAGTAGATTTATATAAATCCTATCTTTGCCACATTTTAAGAAACTATGTGTTATAGCTTTTTTCTTTGAAGGAATTCCTCTTTTTAGGAGGCCTGTGGGTCACCATGTAATTCAACGTTCTTTAAGCATGACCAGGGAGAAGTATTCATGACCAAAGTTAAAGTTTTCTTCATAATGGAACATATGATTGCCATCATGTGGAATTTGGGCATCACAGCAGTGACTGACATATTTGTGGTACTGCTCCTCCAGGAATTTGATTCCCACCAGCAGAAGATCAGGTTCATTTGATGTTTATATTGAATCTTGCCATTGGTTTTGCCATGACCAAGTTGCTTTTGATAATCCATTAAAAAGTTTCTGGAAAGTATTCAATGCTAAAATATCTTTTTATTAAGCTAATGAAAATCACGAGCCTGATATAAAGAGGTGCAATTATGAAGTTCACCTTGGAATAGCCTAACCTCTCTCATTTCATCCTGGTAAAATCACAGTACAGCCATAATTTAAATAGGAGCCATCCATTTAAAGGGTTGTGACAGAATGTTTTAAGTTAGCTATAAGTTTTGGTAATACCTTAAGGATGTCCAAAATGCAAACTGATACTTAATTCAAAAGTACCAAGCTTCCAAATAATCATTAAAAGTTCATTCAAAAAAAGAGACAGGAAATTTGTATATAATAGAATAATGACATTTCTGTATCAATTGTGAAGACATAACTGCTCTATCTCTGATTTTGAAAAGCCATTAGAAAAATTCTCTGCTTTTATTTTACTGGAGATAATATAGTTCTACTCTAGCCTGGAAGTCTGTACTATGAGGCAAGTTTGACAACCCACAGAGATGTTTTCTGTTTCATTCGTCTTTTTTAAATAGACATTTGTAGTAACTTAACACTCAGCTTCACTGAAATCATGAGCTGCAGGTTTTGATGCCAAATCCTGCCAATTAGTTCAGCTGAAGGTGAGTTTGATCACAATTCCCATTTACTTCAGAAAGGCAGGAATTCAGTCTCAGGTTAAAGTACCACTAGAATGAAAGATACTGGGAATGTGTGTTGAAATCCAAATTCCAAAATTCCTCATTATTTCAAATTTTGGGTGCATGGAACTTGCATAACCCAGTATTTTAAGCCAAATAGACTCGCATGTTCAAGCAGCACATCACACTAGCCTCTGTATTAATTAAATGGAGTGGTCATCTCCTGCTTCCTGATGGATTTTTCTGGTTCTTTCACCAGCCCTGCCAGATCAACCATGATACCAAGCACTTCAGTGGAGCCCAATGGGTCTGCTTGTCCCTGCATACCAATAGAGGCAGAATAAACTGGGTTTTCTGAAGCTTTCCTTCATTGTTCAAGGTAAGGAGGCAGTGATCGAGACATCTAAAAGATTTTTTCTTTTCTGCTAAAATCTTCTTGTGGAAAAAATTATTTGGAAAAGGGAAACCTATTGAAACATCTTCCAAAATGACAGTTCAGAAGTTTTTGTGTCTGAAACCACTTTCAATTACACAATTTCCTTCACTTTGATTGAAAAATAAGTGTTGAAATTCAGTATGAAAAACCTCATGTGCATCCAGAATAATTGTGTCCCATCTGGCCAAGAGAAATACTTTTATCCATCAGGAGTTTGTTTTCTCAATTTCTCAGAATTTTGGAAAAGAAATAGAATATCCTTGTATTTACACAGTTTTTAAACAATGATTTGGCTTGTTTGTTTTGGAGTTACCAGCAAGCCAAGAAAACAGTCTCATTCTTGATGATCTCCCTACTGTTGGGAAGCAGCATGAGAGGGAAGCTGCTGTTGTGCAATGTGAGGAGATGGGAAAATCAGGGAGCAAGACTAAGAAATAAAAAGGCAAAAGGTTGAAATCTAGAGGGAGGAAGGAGTGAAGACACAGACAAGGAACAAAGAGACAGAGATTATTTCTTTCATGGGGACTTCTGCCTCTTGCTGACCTGGTAGGGTGCATCCAAGGAATCCCCCTGAGTGGGGGATAATGAAAGGAGCCCAGAGCCAAAGAATAAACAGCAGTGCAAAGCCCCCAGCCACAATTATAAATGACAGAACATCATTTTTAAACAGAGATCTGGAGAATAGAGAGAGGTTCAGTTTCTTAGCAAGGCAAAATACCACAGAAAGTAGATATTGCTGGGGGCAGAAGGGGTAGAGAAATTAAAGGGACATTGTTCAACTAGATCCAGGTTTCTGTCAAAAAAAGCCTTGATGCAAAATCTTCAGTCAGTCTTGTTTGGGGTGGTTTCTAAAACTTGAGACCATGAGGGTTTTTTAAATCTTTGTATTCCCTTCTCACTTTTTAATATGAAGTTTAGTTAAACCTGGATTTCTCTAAATTATATGCGTGCTCTTAAAGTAGGAAGAGGTGGTTTCACTTTAAGTCAGAGATGAGGTTTAATATGAAAGGAGGTAGAGTCTGTGAATGGGTTACATCAGTTATAAGGGGCAACAATAAGTATGCTGACAGATTATATACATGCCTATATTTGCATAAGATCACAGAATAAAATTACTGTTGAATAAATCATCAATAAATATATAAATGCTAGTTTCCTCCTTATGTGGTTTTTCAGCCTAACAGCATTGTTTTTATTTGCACAGAAATGTCTTCCACCTGTACACTTAAAGAGAGTTAAGCAGCCAGACAAAGCTTCCTCTGTTCCTGAATTTTAGATGCAAGTTCAGAGTGCAATGAGTTAGCACAGGCTAATTTGATGGGGGCAGAAATCTCTATTTCACAGCTGGTGTGTTCACCTTCCAAATGACGCTTCCTAGTTCCTCTCCCACGAGAACCAAGTGGTCTCCTGATGTGTGCATTATTCTCCAGGACCTTGTCAGCTGGATCACTGCCACTTTTTCTGAAAGCTGGGAAGCAGACAAGATGATGATGATTTTTAATTGCAACCTCCAGGAGGAAGTCTCCTTGTCTAGCAGGGTTACAACCCTAAACCCAGTGAATGTTACGTGCAGTTTTGGTCACCACAATGTAAGATATTAAGTTATTAGAGAGTGTCCAAAGGATGATAACAAGGATGGTGAAGGGCCTTGAGGGGAAGCTGTATGAGGACCAGCTGAGGGTACCTGGTAGGTTCAGCCTGGAGAAGAGTCCCTTCCAAATCAACATATTCCGTGATTCTGTGATCCATCCATCTAGATCTCTGCGCTGGTTTTGGGGTTCCTTGGTGTCTAAGTGCTGCTAGAGGATTCCACAGGTGCTCATCATGACCTGTTGACCATAAATAAACAAGCCTTTCTGCAAAGCCACATCCTTCACACTAAGAGATTTAGGAGTGGGCTTTGACTTCCAGCACCAGTTCAGAGTCCAGTTTTTTCAGGAGGGTACAGAGAGCATTAAAGATGTTGCTAACCTCTATACCAATGACTGTGAGTGGTAGGAAATCCCTCTTGAAAGCCAATATCTCTTTTCCGCACAAACAAGAGACGTGAGCCGCACAAACAGGATTTATAGCCTCACAGCTGTGGGGATCTGAGCTGCTATTTGTGTCTGTATTGCGAGTGGGGTAGACTGCTGCAAGACACAGGGGTTTTTGTAACTGACTGATTCAGCCACCTCAGGTAGACACAGGTTGGTAGCTGTTCTGGGCTCTCCACAGACCTTCAGATTCATAACATGGCACAGAAAGGCCAAAGTTTAAATTCTGTGCTTGCCTTGTCTTCCACACTACCTCACATCTCCAGGCCAACTCTTCCCCATGAGGATCCCCCTTCAGTGGGGTAGACTCAAATGCTAAAATCCTTTCTGGAATCACCCAAATGCATTTGCCTTGCAGTGTGAGCAGAGCCCTCTTTGAGCACACAAAGCCATTTCTCAGCCTGGGGTCTGTGCTCTGTAGAAGGTGTATTTTTCACAGACTTTCATCACAGCACTACAACAGGTGCAGTTCAAAACTCTCTGTCAAGGAATTTCATCCACTACAAGGCATAGCATCCTGGCACTAGGGGAAACTCTTACTGGGGAATATTTTATAGCATGCACATGAAAAGGCATCAAGAGAGTAAACACCAATTAGGGAAAAGGCTAAGAATACTGTTAACCCCTAAGGTTCCAAGTAATCATCGCCAAAGTCTGTTTGTTCAACCGTGGAATTTGTGTACAACCACAGGGGATATAAAATGGAATTGAAATATGAGAAAGGGCTTGACAATGACTGCAACATAGCAAGGCACAGCTACTTTGATTCATTCCAGCGAAGATGTTGGTGCCCTGTGATTCACACTGTGTAGCAGCATTTCGGTGCACGACACCGCTCAATGTCTTTCCAGGATTTTCTTTGTCTCCTTAAATTAACTCTCACAACTCAGTGTGCTGAACCAGCTCACAGAGCAATGGCACATCTTCAGAAGAAAGGGCTTTCTGAAGAGAAATGTGGAGCTTTTAAGCTACCCCTGCAAAGATGGGCAACTGAGAACCCACAGGGAATCCTCTAATCTTCTACCAGCAAGCAGAATATTCTGGGAGAGTGCACAGATTGAGGCACTGAGCAGCAAGGACAAAATGTGAGTGTGTACAGTGTCCGTTCTCAGTGACAGTGCCAGCCATGGGGAGGGCATCTCACATGTGAGGAGACAAAACATCTTTTAAGCAGAGAAGAGTGAGCAGAGACCATCACTCTCTTGCTAGTGACATCCTAGATCCTCTCTGCCTTCAGCTGGTAAGACTTCAGTGCTGGGATCAGCACCAATCTACCCCTGCCTAATAAATGGGAAAGGGAGCAGTGGATGCTGTGCAGGAAATGGGACATGAGCCTCACTCTCCAGGTCCTCACCTGGGAGGTATCCCCACAGGGCCCAGCAGAATCCTGGAGATAGCTAAAATGAGCACAGAGCCTTCAGGGAAGGATAATGAGGGACACAGCAAGCTTCTAACATGCATCTTAAAACAGCACCGAGCTTTTGTTGTTCTGCCTCCACAAGTGGTGTGGGCTCTGAGGGCAGGATCCTGTCTCAGCAGGCTGTGCCTTCGTCCCCACACGACACCGAGGAGAGGAGAGGAGAGGAGAGGAGAGGAGAGGAGAGGAGAGGAGAGGAGAGGAGAGGAGAGGAGAGGAGAGGAGAGGAGAGGAGAGGAGAGGAGAGGAGAGGAGAGGGCAGACACTGCCAGTCTGGAGGCAGCACCATGCCAGCATCACTGCCCAGCTCTCAGATCAGGTGTCTGCCAGCCCTGAGCTCTGGCAGAGGACACCATGGGCTGTAAACAACCCAGGGCTGTAAACAAGGGCGAGCGTTTGCGTGGCATCGAAACATGGACGCGCTTGGCTCTTGTTGATTTTGCTTTTGTTGATTTTGTTTTTACACCACTGCACTACTCATTTGAAGCTTCTGAATTTTTTAATGGCTACTGTTGATTCAAAAGTTTGCGTAACTTCTGTATCTGACAAAGTGTTGCTGTCTGCACTTTGCCTGTATTTCTTTTTTCCTGTTTTATTCTACTGGAATAGAAAAGTTGAAGACAAAAACTCTATGGAAGCACACTTGCTAACCATGGAAACACATTTCTCAACCCCAAAGAAGTGTATGATATGTGGAAATTTTAGAGTAATACTTCCCAGGAAATCTTGGGGCTTGGACTTGCTTATGCAATATTATAAAACATTAATTACTACGGGTTTGATCTGAATGCAATTATTATCCAAAATCATTAACCTTCATTTCTGTCCATACAGTATTTCCTTACAGAATGCTTTATGACATATTTCTTGAAATGCACAGGGATACCAAGACGTGATCCATTAATTACTTAAATAATCTGTTTTCAAGAAAAACTCGTATTTCTAGTTTCTTTTTCTCTGCAGGATCAATTACATGAATGCAAGCTTAACTTAATCTCACTGAAAACAATACATTTCATATATACAGATATGTGTATGCTGAGCTTGGCCATTGGCTTCTGTAGGGATCTTCCATTTGATGCAGAGACAGACAGAGGCAGGATGAACCATTCCAGGAGTCTGTGGGCTGCAAAGTGTTAACCAGTGACATCACTGCCAACAGCTGAGGACTGCTCTTAGCAGAATCAGCTGCTCCAAAATTGGTGTGCTTAAAAGCCATTTTACAGGCTGCCCCGTAGCTTTTGGGAAAGGTGGAAGGGGGAAAGAAATAAGAGGGTTTATAGTGCTTCAGCTGCCTTTGATCCTGTGGTTTAGGGTGTGTTTGCTAAAGAAATCAATTTCTTTTGATTTAAAACAAAAAGTAGGGTTAAACTCATGCCTGATGTAACTCTCATGGAGTTACACCAGTGATTAATATTTTAGGGGAGTGGCATAAGCTATTTTAAGTGCTGTGCTTTCTTTCATGCACCTTTGAATGTATATATGAAATTCTAGAGTGGCATAAACTAAACAATATAGGGAGTTGTAAATACAGTCTGTGCAAACAGCATAAGAATCTAGTAACACAAAAAAAAAGGTGTTCTAGTCAGGAATGGATCTCATTGGCTTCAGGATACCAACATGTCACCAACACTGAGAAAGTCTTTTTCATAAAGATAACAGGAAAAAAAATTAGAAAAGGCGCAGTAAAGGCACAGATGATGGGATGCCATGTTTATGACTCTGGAAAACATCCAGAACTAAAGCTGAGGAATATATTGAGCTTTTTTTCTGCATAGATGGATCCCTGTGAAGTGTAACTTATACCTCTGCTGGTTTGTGTGCAATGGGTTTCCAAGGGGACTCTGGAAAGAGCATGAGATTAATTCCTGGATTCAAAGCAGATTTCCATTGTGAGAGGTGGCTAAATGAAACATGGGAGAAGCACTCCTAAACTGGATGCTGTCCTGATATTAAGGAAATACCTTTTAAACAGGGCACCTTTTTCCAGTACTAATATTTTACTCCTCCAATACTCATCTTTTACTTAGTGAATCATTCCTTAGAGGCTATTTCTGTTTTCACAAAGCATTTTATTCCATTTCCGTGGGGTTTAACAGGAGAAGCTCCTATAGGCTGTGTGATGCAGTGCACCTGAGGGATGTTGAAAAACCAAATCACACCATTTCTTATCTCTTTACTGCATCAAATTAGACAGTTGAAAATACCCCTCTTTCCATGAGTATTAAAGATAGGGTGCTGGGTGTTCTGATGGTATAAGTTTTTAGAAATACAATTTTATAAAATACATATAATTAGAACCAGCAGCATTCTTTTGGAAGAGAAATAGGTCTGGGTAGAGTTCTTTAGAAAAATCAATCTGCATTCACCAGCAATTCCAAAGAATTTTTTCATTCTGTCAACTGTTTCAAGCAATAAATCATCGTTACTTTATATTACTTTACATAGAGATAACTTAAACTCTGGCTGATCGACAACTTTCTTATTCAGCCTTTGACATCAATTATCTATTATCTATTCTTCTGTCAATATCTGCTGTCTAAATCTCCTGCAAAAGAATTACACCTTTAGAGAGGAAAAAGTGCCTTTACTACACTATCCAACATTTGAATGACTACATTTATTCAGTGTTCAATAGGACTGGGCAAATAATTTAATCAGCACAAAGCCACCCCAAATTTGTTGGAGTTAATGAGTTTTTTCAAGTCAAGACTTGAATGTCTTTACTATTCCCTTGGGAAGCCTGGGCAGGAAGGTCTCTGGTGTGAATCTGCCCACATCTCCCTGGGCTGCTTTGCAGTGGGGAGGAAATCACTGATAATGATCCTGTGCCTTGCAAATGCCCAGCTGCTGTACAGCCCCTTGGAAACATGGCCAGCTGAATGGACAGGCTATGTCATTTAGGCCAGTAGTTAGTGTGGTGAAACATTTGCACAGAACCCCAGACTGTGGCTCTAAGTATTTTCAGAAAAGATTAGCACCAAAGTGGTCAAGCAGATGGGTTGGGCAAAGGGGAAGCTGAGGATGAAGCCCTGCCATGGCTGCTCATGGCTCTCCCCAGGCACAGCCAGGGATGTTCAGGGACAACTCCAAGCCTTCCCAGACCAAGTCTCACAAATGCTCTCCTGCCCTGGTTACCTGGACTGCACCAGGGGTTTGTTCTGCTGTTGGAAATGGCATTGGAACAGCCAGGCTGGATTGCCATACACTGGGATGTGGCTCCTGAGGAAAAGCACTCCACTCATGGAAAAGCACATGCATTGATATGGCAGTTGTGGGATGGGCTGAAGGGACACCACCATGGGAGCAGTTCAGGTCTATTAAGCATATAATATGAATTTAAGATGACTAACTAATTGCATATCTTCCTTACCTTCCAAACAGCTTTCCAGCCTCTGTGCATTAATAATGCTGCACAGCAAAAGAGAACACACATTTAAGGTGGACCTGAAGCTTACACTCAAGTTCTCTAACACTTTTTTTTCCTGAAACTCTTTTCCTAAAAATATTAAATATTTCTTTTTAATTGCAAAATTAAAGTTATATCAATGCCTTTACTACATATTTATTAAAAACCCACAAACCTAGCTGAGATGTTTCGGGTGCTTAGCATTGAGTTTACTTTTCCCAGGAAAGCAAAAAATCTGCCAGCAAATTGTCAGTTAAAGCAGCCACCACTCCTCATGGCTTTCTTTTTAAGCTGACGCTAGCCCAGGTCAGAGTGTCCCAGCTTTGTCATTGTGTGTTTTAAAGCACACTTCAATCACAATTTTCTCTAGTGTCAATGTTTCCACTTTATTTTCCAGCATTGTTATTTGAACTCAGTGACGTTCTTCCATAAATCTAGGACAGGACTCAGCAACTTGGATTTTGCACTAATGTCTTCTGAAATAGTGAAGGAAAAGGCAAGTAAAATGAAAAGCCCAGGCACACACCATAAAAATTGTTGAAGTAGGATATATTAGGATGTTTTGGTTGTCATTTAGAGAAGGGCCACATTGATTTGCAGCAAGACAAGTCTGTCCTTTAAAGTTATTTTGGCTCTCACCAGAAGCATCCACATGCCTCTCCTGGAGAGTAGGAGCTCCATTCTGCATGACACTGATGTAATCTTTGCATTAATGTAACAAAGACCATTGGGAATTCATTCCCCATGGAGTCACATCTCCTGTCAATGTTCATTTCACAAGGACCACAGCAAGTTTTCACTGACAACCAGCCTCACATTCACACCATGCTGTGGCCAGCTTCTTAAATTGTCCTGTTCTCTGTGTATTTTGCATATTTCAATGAAGAGAAAGTACAGTTTTTTAGGAAAGAACTCTGTCTGCATAATTTATGAGCCACTGCCCTGGTCTTTGGAGTCCTTCAGGTGCTAATGAATGAAGATATTAAGAGATAGTGGCTAAATTTCAAGTATTACCAGAATTCTGGCAAGAAATTCCCTTCACAATACTTGCCAGAATTTTGGAATTGACTTCTTGACTTCCCTCCAGCCTTTGCCATGCCTTGACTTTGAGACAGGAAACCCAATAATTGCTCTGCAAATATCCAGGTTCATGTTCTGGCTCCTGAGTCTCCTCATGGCAGGTTAGACCTAAATTTTTTGTTGCTGCCAAACTTTCTCCAGTCTTCTGGAGACAATTGTTCCACATGTTTGAAGCATTCTGACTATAGATTTTTACTAAATTTAATACAGAAAATTTACTAATGTGACCGTATCATGATCTCTGTAGTACGTTGTTTGATAGAACTTTGGGTTTAGGTTTAGTAAGCACAATCTGAGCATTTCCAAGCCATGATATTTTAGTTTGTCTTCAGTCATCACAGCTCCAAGTTTTCAGAAGAGCCAATGCTGATTTCTACTCCTTGTCATTACTCAGATAAAAGCTGAGATCCTGAGTGAAAATTAGCAGGAGGGTGAATTTAATTGAAAATGCTGCAAACACGGAATACAGACACAAAGTCACTCTCCATTGTGCCTCAGTGGTTTGATTCTGAAAAACTCATGGTAACCATGAACAGAAGAGCCTCTGGCTGAGACTGAGAGCAGCAGATCCTGAAATGAGTAGCTGGGACCTAAAATTCTTTCAGACAAATCAAAACCCTATCGATTCTAATAGTTGTTACCAGCTCAGAAATAGCATTTTGTGATATTTTTTTCAGAAATTCTGGTTTCCATTCATACAAGGGGTGTTGGTGTTTCACAAAGACATAGATATTCTCAAAAAGGGAAAGAGCTCCCTTTTGAGGCTTGATGGATGATGACTTTGTTTCTTTCACATTTTTCTACTAAATATTCACCTGATCGTAACATCCAAGTTGAGAAAAGTCAAAAATAATCTCAATCACTGGATATCAGATTAGTGGTTTGTTTACATGTGAGTTTTCTTCTCGTGGATGAGAGATGTGAAAAGTCTCATTGTTCAAAGGCAGATAAATAAAACCCCATCTGCTGTAGACATTGAGAGAGTATATGTATCTATACTCTGTACAGAACTCTGCCATTAGCTAATAATAGCATTAACAGTTCAGAAGTAAAAAGAAAAAAAAAGTCTCTAATACTCAGTCTTAGCAGCTGATAATGTAAAATAGGGTGGCATTTGGAAGCATAGGATGATGCCAGTCCCTGGGGAGAGAAAGGTGTTAACTTCTAATAGCTTTTCAGTAATAGCCAAGCATCTGCAGTCCACCATAAAAAAGGGTTTTTAAAAATTAATAGAGCTGAATGTGCTTCACACTGAGGAGAATGCCAGATTAATAAGCGCATTAAGGACCGCTTTGGATTGGAAATAATTATGGAAGATGACAAGGAGCAGAGGTGGCATTGGTGGTGCTTTCAGGAATGCATTTTAAAAAGCAGTTTAAAGAGCCTTCAGATGTTGGTATTATCCTGCGTGACCAAATTAAGAGCAAATGAGAAAAGTTTATCTGGCATTTTGGAGTATTGAAAGGGCTTAGTGTTATAAATTATACAGTGTGAGGATAGGCAGTGGTGAGTAAATTCGTGTTAAACATTATTGGCAGTTTAAATAGCAACTGCTTTATACAGCACTAAAGATTTTAATTTGGAAGTAAAAGTGTACTCACTCCCCTTCCAAAAAAGCATGTTTGACTTATTTATTTGCCAGCCCAATCATTAGACAGTTTTTCACTGATGAACTGGTGAACATTGTTTCCAATAGGCTGTTACAAATGTAGAATAATTGAGGTGCGTTATAGGTTTAGAATTGATTTAGAGCTCTACTGATGAAAAAGTTGAAATGACATCTTCATCTTCAGCTGCAGGGCAGGCTGTGTGCATTCGGGGCTGTTTCCACATGGGCCTGGTGTTTATCAATATTTAATCTTCTTGTTTCAGCTCCTTTTTTACTACTTAATCCTTCAGCCCTTACAGCAGAGATATTTTCACACCATGGTTCTTGATGATATTGATACAAACCAATCAGTCTCAGTCTCTTGATGATGATAACACAAACCCAGGCTCCCAGGTTTTAATTCTGGGGCACAACGAGGCCTTTCTGAACACATCAGAGCTGCTGCACTCCTGTCTGGTGGGTGGTTAATACAAGGATAGCCATCCCTGAACCACACAGGTGCTCCCAGAGCAATTCCAGCAACAGCAAAAGTGCTATTCCCTTTCTGTGTCATGATCAGGTTCCCTAAATACAAATAGAATAATGAAAAGATTTTACATTAATACAAAAGTCTGTGAAAACTCTCAAACTGGTTTTAAGACTTTTTCCTCTCTGAAAGTGTGCTGCTTTTTTCTCTTACCTGACTATTTGCAAGAAGTTACGAAAAAAGAATGCTATTAATATCCAATTCTC
This sequence comes from Calcarius lapponicus, assembly GCA_039654755.1. Classification (NCBI taxonomy): domain Eukaryota; kingdom Metazoa; phylum Chordata; class Aves; order Passeriformes; family Fringillidae; genus Calcarius; species Calcarius lapponicus. Next base: position 28,603,835 of record CM077469.1, on the reverse strand, counting down.
TAATAATTACTTTAGGAAAAAGCAAAACTAATGCTGAAATATCTTTTAGGTGAGTGATACTTGTAAAGAGGCAAACCCCACAATTATAACAGCATCTTCCATTAAACAGTTCTAAGTACAGTATATGCAACATGCTGGAGACTCATTATTTCAAATCCAACTTCTCAAAGATTTATTTTTCTTTTGAAACAATTTCTGACAGCTTTTGATCTTCTAAACTGAAAAAAATCAAAGAAATCTGTTTCTCTGGCATATTAATAGCAAAGGAATTTCTGGATGCTGCAAAGTAGGAACTGAATATAATAGCATCTCAGTTTTATTCATCTTCAAAGAAAACCAAATATATTTTTGAGACTAAAAAAATAGGATACCCTACAGATTTTGAAGGGATGGGATAAACCTCTTTTCACAAGAAAAGATGACAAGAAATTCATCTTGAAGGACGTTCACTATGCCTCTGTCCATTTAATGCATTTACAAGCCAGCTGCCATGAGTTAATCTGGCTTTTACATCTGAAGCAAAATTATTTTATAATTTGGGCCTCACATGCCTAAGGGATTTTTTTTTCTGCTCCCAAATTCTTTGGATATTGTAGATCAACCTGCCAACAGACATGGCACTGGTATGCACTGTTGTCTAAAATTTATTCAAGGGGTCCATTAAAAATCCTTTTGTAAAAGTTATACATACAGGAATCTTACAATCTTTCATTCATGGATTCCTCACTGCAACTCTTTGCAGGTGCAAAACTGAAATAATAGCAGCTGACTAATTATCAGATGTGTGTGTTGTGTATGTTTATCTATATAACTAATAGAAACAGAAATAATATACAGCCAAACCCTTAAAAAATAAATGCTTACCAAAAAAAAATTTTACAAAGGTTCATAAATTTGGGTAATCCTGCAGAGTTTTTCTTGTAGAGCTGACTGGTGGAAACATTATCTTTGCTTAATGCCACGGTGTTCTCTGAGCAGGCCCAGGACATTGATCACACACAGCCAGGGCTTAGCTATGGCTGCCATGGGAAGTTGCAATCCTGGGGGAATTGTGCTGCTTTACAGCGCCAGGCTTGTCAGAAGGAGGTCAAAGGGATATCTCAAAGAAGAGCTGCTGGCCACTCAAAATCAGCTGGGTATGCAATTTTCCAGAGGTAAGTTGTACCAGAAATAAAAAAAAAAGGTAATTTAGACTGTAAACAGGGAAGGGACAACACAAAGGAGCTGCCAACAGTGGTAGGGCTGAAAAACTCTTGCTGTGGAAACTGCTGAACTACACATCATGGGTGGAATTTTAGCACCTGCACGTCATTAGCACCCAAAAATAACAAAATAAGGAGCTATGCACATTGATGTATGCGAAATGAGCTGTACAACTTGCAGCCATTCTGACAGCACAGAGGATTTTATGTGTATTTACCAACTGAATGGCATCTATTCCGTTATTTGGTAAGGCAATTAATGGATGGCATAAATACCACTTTTCCAAGATCCTTGGTTTTGCATGTATGAATGAAAGTTTTGATTTTATCTTAGATAACAGAAAGCAACAAATCTTGATAAAACTTCTTAGCTGGTGTAAATTGCTGTCTTTTATTTATCTGTGGCAAATTATGCCAGGTGAGACTCAAAGGACTCCAGAGTTGGCACTGCCCCTGCGTGATTAGGCATTAAGTCACAGTTGAGGCATTCAGAGTAAAAGGATGAAGTTTAAAGGCCATGTTTTAAGGAAAAGAAAAGAAAACCTGACATTTAAAAAAATCACATTTAGGGAGAAAGAAACCCCAACAAAAAATGTTTGACCCTGCTGGATAGGAACAACAAATTCACAGATAACCCTACTAGTTAGGCTTTCTCATGTCTTGTTTTTCCCCAGAAAGTATTTTTCTAAACATCTGTTAAAAAAAATAATAAAACATTTTATGGCAGACACCTGTACCCCACTATAGCTATTAAAACAGCCACTCTAATTCTAATACTTCTTTGTTGGGTTTCTCTACAGAAGGAAATACAATTTATAAACCACAAACATGGGATCATACAAGAACATTGCTACCTTCAGTCCAAAGATCTGAGGCGCTGGAATTTATACTGGAAATTGAAGAAGAGGTCTAGAAATTCATGTAAGAATATACAGAATATATCAGCAACAGGTTTTGTAGAAAACCTCTGATTTTCCATGAATCACACTGATTGATTAAAATAAGGAGGAACCAGAGTGTCAAGTCTTGACCTAGATGCAGCTATTTTGAAATATTCTAGGGTTATAGTTTCAGTCTTTGTCATGCAGCTGCAGAAGACAGATTTAAATTTTGCTCTGAGTTTAGAGTTGGGATTTCTGTTTGGAGCTTCTTCTGATTTCACCACAAATTATCTCTCTATGTAGGATGAGTAACAGGCATAGCTAAATCAATTAGTTTCTAGAAAGTTCACACAGTCCTAAAGATATAAAATGCTGTCCAAAAATTTGACTTAAAAAGAAGAAATAGGAACAGAAAAGTGAAGTCTATTCTACCAAGAGACTCCAACAAGATTTTTGGTAGATTGCTGAGAAAGAAATTATTCACTTCTTTTCTAATTCATATGGAAGAACTATTCTCTGCATTGACACAATTTATTAACTGGAATTGTATTATTAGAAAAATGTGAAGAACCCCTACAAATGAACAGGGCTTTAAAAATCCAGTAATTGTTTATGAAGTCTAGGAAGTCTCATTATGATTTCTGCCCCTCATAAAAAACCAGGAAAGTTGGAGATTTATGGACTATTATAATTCACCTCAGACCAGGAAAACATGGTAAATAACTTGCTTTGAAATTGAATAACTCAGCAGCTGTGTCCATGAAGTCTGATGGTGGACCAGCAAAATTTTACAAAATACAGAAACACAGTCAACAAAATTTCATACAATTATTTGTAAATGCTAATACAGAGAACCTGGTTTTCTTGACTACCTTGAATTTAATATGTTTATAAATTCTTTGGAGCAGGACTGACAGCTCCTTTGTCTTTGAACAGGGCCTAACATGATTTTTTATTTTGTTTTCAATCATGACCACAGTGTTAACAAGGATAAAAAAATCAAAACTTATATAATACCTATATTAAATGTATGTAATATTAGTTTAGATCATTATATAATAATTTTATTTCATCAAAGTATTGTCAAAAATGTCATGGGGTTCAAGATACACATCCCAATGAAAAATAAACATCTCCATATTTCCCATGTATTTGAATATAAGGTCCACGCTTGGCTTGAGGAGAAATAAGGTGGCAGTAATATTTTTAATGAATTTTTATTAACTCACCAGAAATTTGACTGTTGTGGTCCAGAACTATGGATGAGAAAGTTTAAAATGAGTGTCCCAGCCTTTAAAGTTACACCAGACTTAGGCATTTGGGTTCTTTATTTTTTTTTTATTGTTATTGTTATTATTAGTGGTGGTGGTGTTATTGTTGTCATTCTATTTCAGATACTAAACTGTTCTTATCTCAACCCATGAATTTTCTCATTTTGCTGGTCAATGGAAATGAAATCTCTGGAGTTCCTTGCCCACAGCAAGCCCAGCAGCAGATTTGATATGGTGTGAATCCAGCATGGTTTGAATGCAGCATGATCCAACCCTGCAGGACCCACACACGTGTTCCTGTGCTTGCCACCAGGAAAATCTCCAGGCAGCTCTCCACAAGCTCCCCGCTAGCAGAGGGGCTGCCAGGGAGTTTCAGAGAGGAAAGGAGCTTGGTTTGGAATGGGAACCACCAGAGGGGTGGGTAGATCAGAACCTGAAGAGATGTCCTCTAACTTTTCTCTGTTCTTCACAACCAGCTCCTTCGTCCCTGCTAAAAAGGATCTAACCTTCTGCCAAGGGGGCTGAGAAGGGTGAAATAAATGAACTTTCCATAGAGAGAGCTCAGGATGGAGTGCTACAAGAAACTCCACATCTAACAAAACCCTATGGCACTGGCAAGATCCTGAGCTGCTCAAAGGCTTTGCCTGAAAGCTTCCAGATATTTCCAAAAGCTGCATCAAATTCTCAGTGGGGTGAAAAGGCAAACAAAGCAAGGCCAAATGTATAACCAGCTGCCCACTTTTGTTGCTGTCCTCTCACTTCCAGGCTCAGATGCATATGGAGCATCTGGGCGTTTATAGCATTTAAATTCTGTTAATTCTGTTAATTCTGTTCAATTTTGCTGTTTTCAGGCTGGCATGGATATAGGACAGGATATTCCCTCAGCACTGATGTTGCATTTGCCACTGCAGAAATTTTACAGTAATATTATCATTTTTCCACCAGTTACACATTTCCTCTTCCAGACTGGCTGCTCTTTCAGGCACGGCACTGGGTCTATAACTTTAGACAGATAATGTGAAGCATGAGCTCAAACACAGTTGCAAAGCAAAAGAAACACATTTGTATCATTCAGAAACAATAAATTGCCACACATAATAAATGTAGACAGGCAGATGATGTCTGCATAACTTGTTGTCCCAGAAGATAAAAACAAACCTGTAACAGACCTGAAAAAGAGACTGTGCTGATACAACACGAGTTCAGGTGAGAATTAATTCAGATTAAGTTGTCTCTCATGTTACAAACTCTTCTTATAATCTGATGATCATCTTTACTAGCTTGAATCATTTCAAAGAGCAAAGAGTAAAGAGCATTAAGTCATTGAGCTGACAATGAAAAAGGAAAGTATCTATTTGGCCAGTTAAGTGGATGCTGTAATCTTTAAAGTGTCTTTTTATTTGAGTTACCACATTGCTGAAGCCAGAAAGTTTTGCTTTGTCACGGAAGACTTGTTCGTACCTGCAAGGAAAAAAAGACTGTCAGCAAAACTCAGCAAGAAGTCAGAGAAGAAATGTGATATAACACCCCCTGCAGACACCACCACACATGCTGGATTCAGAAAATAGATCAAAATGTTCAAAACAAGTGTGCAGTGAGACAAGCCTACTGTCCCTGTTGCTGTCACCAACATGCCTGTAGGGGTGGTGAGCATTTGGAAGGGGAGTGCTGGAAGATGTTCTGTTCCATCGCTGCTCACCACTCTGGAAGTGGTCAGCTTGAAACTGGTCCAAGCGCTGGAAGTTACAAGGAAATTGTGTGAAATGGGGAAAGCACATGAGGGTTTCCAGGGATGGTGCACACTGAATGACAGGAGGTTTGCTCGCTGGATGGGACATCTCTTCAAAGCAGCTCCTAATGACCACTGCAAACATCACAGTAGTCACTTGGAAGCTCTGGCAGCCAGCATGAAAAGCATCCTGGATGATTGTATCAGAGCTATACCAGTAGAGTCATGTCTATTTTCAGATCTATGTAATGAAATGATTGGCAAACTTGTGAGCAATGGTTGTCAAAGAGCAAAGTACTTACTCAGGGCTTTGAACTCCAAAAGTTCTTTCATGATGATCCATTTGAACATCGGCTTGAAATCTAAGCATGGCTTTGCTGAATTGTTTTCTCTCTGGTTGTTTTCATTCCTAAACGATTTCAAGTTATATTTGCAAGCAAAGAGACTAATGGCTTTGAATATTCATGCTAGAACCGAGATATCAAAAAATTCGGTTTTGAATTTAAATAAGGATTGTCCTTCATCATTTTTTGGTTCATAGTGAAGCAGGAAGTGAAGCAGAGGAGCACTTCTTAGTGTTCAATGTCATTTTCTCTAATACTTCCTTGAAGTGAGCACAGGGGGTGATTAGATAAAAAATGGAAGTGCTGCTCTGGTTGTAACCTGGCTGCTGCAGAGAAACAACAAACTGCTTGAATTACCCAGAAAAGGTGACCTGGTGCTTGAGTTCAAGTCAGACCCTCTTACCTGAATACAACAAAAAATGAAGAAAGAGGACCCTGTCTTGCAGAGTACATTATATTCTTGATGCCATTCATAGTTGTGGACTTTTGTGAAGCTGGTGTTCAGTACAGTGCTAGTGAATATACACTGAAATTATGAAACAGATGTAAAAAGAGAACTCTATTTTAATCTGTCCTATCAAAACTTCACTTTCCCTCTGCCAAAAAGCAATCTCAGTCATCTCAAATTATAAGTACATAGAGGTGTACCATTTTCTCCATTATTTTAACAACCAGTTTAACCATTTTTAATTACAAGCGTTCATTACAGGTAAATCACAGATCAGTTTATGTAAATAATGGTTCTCCAGATTCTCTTTGTGTAAGGAATGACAAAATACTGAAGGTTCAAAAAGCTTTTGTCAGATGAAGAACTTACTCCGTGATAGGTCCACTTGTTTTGAAGGCTTTATTAAGAGAAAGCATCAAAAAGCATCAAAGCTCTCAACCACAAGATGTGGGGGGATTTTTTTTTTGGTTTTGGTCATTTCATTGGCCTTAGTATGTCAACCTGAGAAAAGCATTTCCTTGGTCTTGTATCTGCATTTTGCTATATTTTATTTGTGTTTGAAAAGCAAACCAACACCCTCATGTGTAAAGCACCTGGGACAGAGATGCTGCGAGAAGCAAGAGAAGCTGGGAGCTGAAACAAAAGTCCTGAATTTCAAGAACTTCCCAATCTGGATCAGAATCTCCTCCCTTCCATTCATTACATCAATTTTTGTTATTTGCAGACCTCTAACTGAGGAAAATATGAAGAAATTCTTACCATAGCTTTAATTAAAAACTTTACTCTCTAGTCATTTAAGCTGTTGTTTAATTTATATTAGCTGTAATTTTGAGGCAAAGAAACAATATTTTTTTCTTTCTGTTTGGAAGCTTAAGAAACCAGGAAACAATGGAAATATTCTGCCTCCTGTTTTAAATAAATTGTTAAGGAACAATGTTATCCTGAAACCTGAACACTCACATTAAAGGGGAGAGCAAATTTCATTACGTGATCCCTCTATTTATTTAAATCTGCTCATTCCTGGGGAAAAAAGAAATGAATGAGAATTTAAACATATGCAGCAGTTTTACAAGAAGCAACTTTTTTTCTAATTATGTATTCTTTACTTATTAATCAGTGCTACAATTTCCTGTGACATTTAACACAGACACAAGTTATTTTCATTCCAAAAGTTAGCAGTTCACTGTATGCTATACACATGGCACAAGCATTGCAAATGTAAATAAATGTAGGCGTCTGGGTTTTAACCACTGCTTTCAGAGAAACGTCTTTTTTAATGTGGTATAACTTGCAATCACACTGAATGTCATCACAGCTTTTGAGAGTGGGCAAGTCTTCACGCAATCTTAATTTTTCACTGAGAAGAAAATCCTGGCATCTGTGCAAAAATAATGAAGTCCACAGGAGAGGAAAGAGAGGAATGTAGCTAATAATCCTATTTATGTTCTTACGCACTACATTTCATTTACTAGAAATAGCATGGCTAAATTCTAATAAATAAATATACTAATTGGTCATTGGAAATGCAAATTTCAACAACAATCTTTAATGCAGTATAATAAAACCCATTACAAGCACCAGCTTTGTAGATGCTTTGATTGTAAATAAGAGATTAGTTTTAAATTCAGATGTGCTGAACAGGTTGGCATAATTTCAGGTAGCAGTGGATTTAGGCTGCTTGCCAATCTGTGGGAAGAGCAGATATATTAATACCTGCACTGTTTCTACTCTCATATGTTCAGTCTGAGTGTTTGCTATTTGCTACATTAAATTATGTTGAGTGGCAGACATGAATATGGTTTTTGTCTTCCAGCTTCTTGCATATCACTTTTCTTGGGTTTAGGAGATTCTGTGGGGCCATTTTGCCTCAGAGCTTGTCTCAGTTTTTCATCATGTCCAAACAACCTGTCTTGATGGCCACAGGATCAGCCACCTTCCCTCTGAAAATGAAAAGCTAATTTAATTCCTAATTTCCCCCGCACTGGGATTCTGCAAACATGTTCCCTCAGCACCCTTCATTTTCTCTGTCTGTGGTACCATCCACCCCAATTCCCATGCAAGCAATGAGTAAATTGGCACATCTGCAGATGGTCTCAACTACACAGACTCTGTGCCAGTTTACATTGGCCAAAGATCTATTCCCTGCCTGACACAACTAAATTTACCACTGGGAGAGGATGTGTGTGACACCACTTGAGCAGACAAAGCCTTGGGGCTACACCACGAAAAGCAGGAGAAGTTTTGGCCCCAGTTCCTCCCAGAGGCAGAAAATCAAGCACTTAGTTTTGGATAGGGCCACACCAGTGGGATTTATAGTGTTTCTCACTAAGCTCTGCTGGCTTTTGGGAGGACTTTTATCATTACAGGCTGTATTTTCATGGCTCCAAACTTTCATTAAAGTACCCATTAGAGAAGAGTATCTTACAGGGCTGTTGACAAAATGCCTGAGCTTTTCTGCCCTACTGAGAGTTTATCAGGTGGTTCTAGAGCCCTTTAAGCTTTCCCAGCCTCAGCCACCTGTCCTAATTCCTAAAATGAAGAATTCAGCTGATATTTGGGTACGCATAATATAAATTTTGCAAACCACGCATTTCAGATTTTTTAAAGCACTTAAGCTCTTAGTCACAACTCTATCCATTTTAGTTGTTTATACCTAAGCATTAAAAAAAAAAAAATATTGCAGCTGAGTCTAAACCACTGTGTGGAGCTAATCAGTGTGACCACTCAGTGCCACGATGGGTTTCCTTTCCAATCCCCTCACCTTAATTACTGTCTCACATACCCACTTGTTGCATCCTGCCTTAAATTACTTGTAAATTCTTTGGCACTGGGAATGTTTCCAGTTAGGCTTTAGCATACCCCTAAGCACAGCAGTCTGAGTAGGACCTGAGGGACTTTTGTAATAAGAATAATTAGAGCTGAAATCGGGATGCTTTGGCCTGAAGGGGGAAAGCCACAACAGGGAAATTGATTGAGGTGTCTAAAATGAAGTCTGTTAAAAAAAAAAAGAAAATGAAAAGCCTTGAGTGGCATCTCTGAGTGATGATATAACACTGTGACAGGTGTTTTTGATGCACTAAGTAAGCGCAGTACCTGAAGAAGACAGTTTTGACATGTGCTGTAAGTACTTTGGGGCAAGACAACCCTTCTTTCCTTCAATAGCAGACAGCCACCTTTTTTATCTTGAATTTTCCTCACATTCTTTGGTAGCATACAAGCTTTGGTTGGACTTTTCATGGCCAAGTCCCAGGAAAAGTCTGGACCCATTGAGAAAATCCCAGTCTGTGTGCCCAGTATTTTTCCTCTCTCCAGCTTGAAAGGACAGTAGACCTTCCACAGCACCCCAAGTTGTGTGATAAACACCATTTTATCCACATTTTGAGATTATTGACATTGGTTTTCTATAGGAATGAATGGGAAATTTTAACTGACTCGTGTCAAATTTTGGTACCCACAGGATACAAAGGACAGGCTCCAATTTTACAGACCTCGGACATTTTGTTTAATTCTTTTCTCATAACCCATTGTAGACTGATCCAAACTCATTCATTTTTTATAAACTGGGTAATCTATGAAGTGGTTGTCTAGTTTGGTTAATCATCTAGATCTCCCTGCAGGGCTTTTTTCATTCTGCAGCATTGTCTTTAGCATGCCCACGATCTTTGTACAAATGGATCAATTATTTAGTGAAGGAGTATTTAACTGGATTACAACAGATCTAGAGACCCAAATTCCTTGCTCATGGAGTTAAACCAAGCTGTACATACTTCAGTGAGCTCCTGCCTCCTTACACTACTGCTATGTTTGACTCTCAGCCCTGAACTTTTATTAACAAATTATCTTAATGACTGTTTTTAGCTTAGACAATAATTTGAAAATTTCATGAATACACGCACACACAAAATTGCCATGAGGTTTTACATTTTGATCTTTTACTTCTCATATCCTGTTGAATGCCCTACATAAATTATTCATTTTTTAGCCTTGCTTTGTCCCTTTCTCTTAGTAATGTCCTTTTCCCTTAGTAATGACTTGCTGATGCCAAAGAATAAGATGTGATTCAGCACGAAGAGAATGAAGAGGACCCACTGGGGCTGGCTTTAGTCTACTCCCTGTTACTGCAGCCTGCTGGGTTTGTGCAAATAAACATCGCTTTGGGGCTAAACCAGCTAGACTAGGTATTTCCAAGGTAGTACCATATTAATGATCATAAAACACACTTCCTGACTCTGTCCCAGGAGACCTTTCCAGAGCTGTTTTATGAGAGACTAGGGAGATCTGTTAATGAGTGAAGTAATTATTACCTGTGGGCACAGATTTAGAACGACTTCATGCTTCAAACTCCACAAGCATAAATGTCTTTGTTACAACTACGTTGTGTGCAGTAAACAAAAGGGATGCTAACAGAATTACAGATATGGATGTTAGGAAGCATAATGCTTTTTTTTTACATTCAGAAAAAAAATCATTGAGATAAACAGAAGATTTGGTATCATAAGCTCTTGAAAAAAAACCCAAAAAAAAAGTGGAGTAATTTTCCATATAATGAGCATGATGAAATCTACAGCATGTTGTTTATTTACAAGCATGCACAAAATTAAACTACATTTCCTGTTTAATTTACAGCATTAAACAAAAGCATAATATCAGATCCTGATACCACTGTGCTAATTCAGAATGTGCTCACTTTTGTTTTGTTTCCAATATTGAATTCTTAATGTAATGCTGTGTGTTATTCTGGTAGATTTATAGAGTTACACATGTATTTGTGAGATGATATTACATAATTATAGCATAATCTATTTCAATGTGGCTTTTTTACACAGAGCCAGCATCGTACAAGACTCAAAAATGTCAGTGGCCATCTTGTGCACTATCTTTTGAGGCTTTTTGGGATTCTTTAAAGAGTTTGATAGTGTTCCACCACTGGATAAACTAGATGACAGGGAGGAGGAGAAGGGTTCTGGGTAGCATGGCTTGTGCTATTCCTGTTTTCAGCTTTCCACAGTCTTTAGGAGGCAAATATAACTCCAAGGAGTCGAAGCTGCCACTATCCAGGGGCCAGGTGGTCCTGAACATGCAGAGAAGCCATGAAGCACAGAGCTGCTGCACACTCACACTCTCAGAGGTGTTTGAGCCAGGATCTGGTACCCCAAATCCCATAAAGACAGGGAAAAAAAACCAGATTGACAATGGTTCTTTTTTTTTTTTTTTTGCCTCCTCTCTGCATTTAAGGAGCTTTACTGAAATTACATGGTTAGAATGAAATGGTGTTATACTTTTGAGAGGTTGCCCTGGGAAGTGGTGGATGCTCCATCCCTGTTGGAGACCAGGCAGGATGGAGCTCTGGGCAACCTGGTCTAGTGGAAGGTGTCCAGAGGATTGGGATGAAATAAACATTAAGGTCCCTTCCAACCCATTCCATGATTCTGTGACTCTGGGGAAGCAAATACATGCACAGGCATGCAATACTTTCCAGAAACAGAAATTCAGAGAGTGAATTCTTTCAAAGATATAAAAATGTAATGTTTTCTCCTCTGCCTCCACTTCTCCAAACCCCCCAACAACCATCAGATGATGAAAGAAGAGGAGGGAAGCACATGGCTTCACTCAGCCCACTGTGATTTTGCTGAGGAGGAGCTTCCAGGGGTCTCTGCAGTGCTCCCAAGAGGAGAATCTCAGCTATCAGCTTCTCTAGCAAGTGTAGACCTCTCCATGGGACACAAGCACACTTGAGAAAACCAGAGAAAATTGGTGGGTTTTTTGTTTTTTTCTTATTTTTGCAAGTCATTTTCTCTATTCCCACTTGGTTTAACTTCAGCAGCTGGTGGGTCTATAGTGATCCCTCCTCAAAAGCCATTTTTATCTTCTGATAGTTTGAATAATTATAATTTAAAAGCCATTGTAAGGGGTCTCCTCACCTCTAACACACATGGCCATTACATTCCTACTGAGGTATCCAGTGGGCAGAACACAAGGAGATGAGTGAGGAAGGAAAAGCTCTTATTTCAGACTCAATGTTTTTAGAACTTAGCAGTGATTATCTGAAAAGATTTTAAAAATAACTGTGTCATGGCTCAAGGTTCATTATAAATACATGTGAAGGTCTGAATTGCTCTGGGTACCTGCTTGCAAGCACTCAGTGGTTGCAGTTGTCAAGACAGGTAGGGAGCTCATTTAAAGTGTTGCTTAATGCAATCAAAAAGGAGAAATTATTTCTATTTGCAAAAGGAAGATGACTAAAATAACACCTGGAAAACCCAATATAGTGGATATCAGAATCTCACCCAAAGCAGCAAGCCAGGCAATTACCAGATCAACATCATACAGGAAACACATGGTCTAAATCTTGATTTTTGTTAGAGCTCAACTCCACTGTGAGATTCTACCCCAAGAGTAGCATTTTGCTGCTTTGTGGATTTCTGACAAGTGAATTTAATGGAAGTTTAGGGCTGGTTATGGCCAGGTGTGCAATAAGCATAAAAGATTTTTTTGGTGCTCTTTAATTCAAAATACTGGCTCAACTAATGCATCCTTGGTGTAAAGCCACTGAAATCAGATATTGTCCAATAAATCAATTTTATTTTACATTCTACAGTTGTGCAATTGATATTCACCTGGCCTACACTGGATCTCATCTGACTAGTTATTTCACTTTCTGGAAGATTTTCCTCCTTAAACAGTATTTCTTATTTTTCCTATGGAGTTTGCATTTTATACAGGGGGGAAAAATATCGAACATGCACAGATATACCCCAGAAACAGCTGGGTCCTGTATATCTGTTTACTGAAAACATGAAATTATGCAAGCCTTGATAAAACTGCTCATGTGGTTGTGTTTTGGAGTCCTCAGAAATGCAGAACACAGTGAGTACCTGGACAAGGCTTCAATCCTTTTAAATGAAAACCTGTACTATGAAAGCATTTTCATTCCTGAAGCCACAGTTTATCACTTATGTGCTTTTGTAAACTCTATTACACATTTAGCTGCAGCTTGAGTACCTAAATAGTATAAAAATATAACTTTGCTGCTTCCATTTTTTTATTTTATATTTCTTGTTTGGGATTTATATCACAACCACTTGTCTCAAATAGGAACTAAACTTATTTTTCTTTTTTTTTTCCCCACTGAAAGGTATGAATTCCTGAATGGCAATTTAGCATGGACACTTCAGGGAAACACTGCATGAATTTTCACATGATTTACATTAAGCTTTCATTAAAAAATGAGAGTGGCTTACATCCTACTGCATAAGAGCAGCAGAAAGTGGATGATGGTCTCCAGAAGCTGAATGGAGAAATGGAGAATTCTTTATTATTTGATTTTTGTTACTCTCTCCTTTTCATATGTTAAGAACTGTAAGGTAGCTCTCCAGATAACAGGAAAAAGCTGAGGATCAGTATCAGTTTGGGAAGGTGGACTCATAGGGATCGAGCTGTTCAGGGATCCTCTCTGTTCACATGGAATAAAATCCAAGATTTTAGTGGGAGAAGGGTTAAATTTAGAGCTTCTCCATGTGAGCCAGTTTGTCCTTTGGCCTGCATACAATCAGGAGTGTGGGGCTGTTCTTGACTGTTGGACTCGGCACCAGCACCACCAGCTAAGATCTACAATATTGTCATGCAGAAATCCAGATTAAACAGTGATATTGGTCCCTGCTTGCCTTAAAACCTATGAATACATGCCCAATAAATGAAGATCATCTACCTTGTAATTTTCAGCGAGATTGGAGCCACGGCGAGGGTGGGACGAGAATAGCATCGAATAAAGGCAAATATTCCTGAAATCTGCATGCTATTACTTCTACCCAGAAAAAGGGGTCTGCAGGTCCAGGATGGTGGTAGTGGGAAAGAACATCTGGCAGCTGGAAGGTAACCAGAAATAAGGAACATATGGGAACAGGGCTGTGGAGAGGAGGGGATGGGGTTTTTTTCCAATACCCTGTGTCATGATGCCTAGCCCCAGATTTAGTAGGGGCCACTGAGTGAGTTTGTGTGGTTGCCAGTGCTTTGTGGAGCATTATTGTTGCTTTGTTTTGTTTCTAAGGAGAATTACAATCTGTTGCTGTGCTAAATAAGGGGTCTGTGTGTGTGTAGAGATGTGTGTGCTTCTCCTCTGCTTTCAGACATCGTTTTTAGCTTCAGAAGTAATTTTCAGATTCAGAAAGGGTGGGAGAGCCAAGGAAATGTGATTTGTTTGTCTACATTATCTGGGAACTACATGACTTGCTGTTTCCTAGGGAAAGCTCTATAATTTGATTGCAGATCTATATTTAAATGTGGGAGAGAGTCTAAAGGGGACCTGACACCTCCACTGTAAAAACTCAGATAATACAGACTCCAGGAGTTTAGAGTTCAAGGCATTTACATATTGATGTTTTCCAGCACTGGCGCAAGCAATCTAACAGCACAGGATTTGCCACCAAACAACTGTTTGGTTTGGGAGTTTCTCAACTCTCATTTAAGTGTGAATTCCTAGATACTTGAATTTACAAGGGCAGGTCCACTGGATTTCCATTTGCATATTTTTGGCAGCAGTCCACCTCATTAATGCAGGAGAGAATCAGACAATATTATAATAAAAACACATATGACACTCAAGGGAATTAGAAATATATTGTTAATTTGACGGAGTGTTAATAGGCCCCCTAATGTCACCAGTTTTTCCTAACAGTTGTCTGCAATGTTTATTTCTTGTTGTACCAACAAAATCGTGGTTCATATTATAGATGTGAGCTCGGTGATGGTGGCACTTTAAGAGAGATTTGTTCTCCAGTAGCTGTTCAGCATTTAGTACTTCTCTTCATTTTAATCAAAGAAAAGTCTCTAAGTCAAAGGAGGGAGGAAATCAAACTCTGACTCAAATCTCTCGTGTAGAAGTAGATATTATTTTTGAATGATGCCTCCTGAGAAACTTTCCATTGACCTCTAAAGCAGAAGGGCTGCAATGGAGCGGTTATCAGGTTTAACTTTTGTGACCCACAGCTGAAATCATTGTAGACGAGTGGCTATGGGGAGATTAAATTCAGAATGTCCTGTAAGCTGAAAGAAATATAAATCTAAGCAGTGCTCTTTAAGAAGCATTAAAGAGTGTGTATAGAAACTTAAAATTCCTCTGTGTTAAGTTACTTGCTATTCCTTTTCCATTCCTTGTAGATTTATGAAGGACTACACCATTATTTTTGACCTTTTCCTACTAAGGGCTGGGAGGTTATAAGTTTTGCTCTGGTAATTACCTATCAGTCTAACAAAGTAACCTTAATTAGTGGGATTTTTTCATCCCCTATATAGGAATGGGGCACGGTGTGAACACATGTTATTATTATTTAACACCTCGCTCAGATCTCATGTATATCCTTTGTCTTCTGCTGTCACCACTGTAATTAGGCAGCAGAGGTGCAATATATTCAGATTTTTGTCAATACCTGCCCAAAGCTCTAAATGCACATGAGATAGAAATGAAGGCTAATATGCAAAGAAAAGCTGTAATGACCATTGTAGACAACCAAACTCCATTTAGCTCACTGCATGAGCCCACTCTGGCTTGCTCACAAAAGCCTTGCTCATGGGATCACTCTGGTTTCATCAAGATGGATTACTGCTTAGAGAGAGCAGATTTTTTTTCTCTTTCATTTTAGCACAAATCTGTTTTATCTTCCCTCAACCTGGCTTTTGATTAGAACAGGTTCAGAAGTGCTGCAGACAATACTTGTATCACATAATCTGTGGATTTCCAATTCGGCTTGCACTGATTAACCAACTTCATTATGCACAAATCCCAAGCAGGCATCCCTGTGCCACACTTCCTCCCTCCCCCTGTAAATCCAGTTCACCAGGACTTGGGAAAACATTTTCTTGCTGATCACAAGGGTTCTTCCCTCCCTCTTCCCTCCTTCCCTGTTCTTACAAATAGGGATAACATACATCCAGTTATTTTATGCAAATGTCACAGGAAAAAAATGAAATTAATCTATGCAACTAAGTATTGCTAGAAATACTCATTAAAGATTTGTTCACATAGTTTCCTAAAATTTTCCACTACTTTCTTATTTGTTTCTCATCTAGCAATGTGGTCTCAGTCTCCAGAGAATTTCTCCTCCTGATCCCAAGAGCAATATTTTTCACTCTGAGATTAGAACCCATGCTCTGTGATATAGGTAACTAATCACATAACTCAGACATTGACTATCAAATAATTTCAGTGAAATCTCTCCACCAAAGGAGAAAAGCAGCACAAAAGTTCTTATGGATGAAATGGAATTTTATTTATTTTTTAGGTCTGCCAGGAGACAGTCAGAAAGCAGGAAAAAAGACAAATTTTGCTGCACAAGTTATTGTAAATAACATGATGTCACCTGCTTTTTTAATCAAGCTTATACTGTGCAGCAGAGAGCAGGAACTCTCTCTCTTAGTGAGAGACCTGATTTTACTATCATTTATGCTTTTCCTTCAATGTTTTGTTTGGAGCCATCAGCAACACTTTGCAGCTGCTGCAGCAGTGAATAACTTATTTCTGAGGATCCCCACTGCAACTTTCATTGTGATAAAACAGCAGCTGTGCACAGTGAAACTTGTGAGTGACCAGTTTCTAAAAGAACTCTTCTTATCTCTTATGTTTTTTTAAAGTTCATGGGAAACTTTGCCCAAGCCCCCTTAGGGTGCAGCTCATTAAAGCTGTGTACATGGTGAAAAGCCATGTGGGAGGGAAGGGATGGTGCTGCAAGACACAGGAGGGGAATGGATGCAGAACACACAGGATGTGTATGGTGGGAGATGGAAAAGGATGAGAGGAGTGTATGGAATGCAATCTAAATACTGAGAAGATATAAATTATTGCAAAGCCATACACTGGGCTTTGAATTATGTTGGACAATTCCTCCTGCTGAAGTCCATGGGTCTTCCTGAAAATAAAGTAATAGTTATCATTAACCAATGTACACAATTTGCAAGTCAAGAAATCACATAAAGTGAGTAGTTAAAATTAGACATCCAGACATTCAGTGACTTGCTGAACTTTTCATCATAATTAGATAAATACTGTAAGGGCAATCCATCCTAACAAAAAAAAAATCTAAAATAATTCAGTGGATTGCACCTTACCTGGTGACTGTGATAATCACATAGGGGTCAGATGCCATCCAAGAAAAACAGCTCAGAGGAAGATATCTGGATTTCATGCAGCTAAAACTAGGTGAGAGGGGCATTGCCCACATCCCATCAAATTCAAAGAAAAAATAAGCAGCAGAGGGAATAAACAAAATTTTGTATTAGTAAAAGACATACACTCCATAAAGTGTCTGTAGTTTTCATTTTTTGTGATGCAATAGTTATAATGCTCAGCCATTGGCTGGAAGGTGAAAACTCTTGATAGTATGAATTATCATTTAACATAATTAAAATTATCATGCCAGCAAAGTTTCAGGAATTATTAATTTTTTCTTTAGCTATGTCTTTAAGTGAAGCAATATAAAAATATTAAAAGCCATCTATTCCAAAGGTATTTGTCATCCTTTACCAGAGGCACAAGAGTCAATGTCCTGTAAATATCTACTTAACACATTTTTGTCTATGAAATGCAGTGAGAAGTCTCATCAGGTTAATGTGTCAATATATCCACATTAAAGGATGCTCTTACCAAATAAATGTACCATGATATCGACCTTATGTTTAAAACTCAAGGCTAAGAAAAGTAATATAATTCACAAATCTAAGGCAACAAGCCATCTCTGCAGGTAGAAATACAGGATGATTTCTTCTTTTCTGCTGGTTCCTGTGCATGTGGCAATGTATTTTATTTTCCCCAATAGGCTTCCTCAGCAGAAAGGAAGATACATGGCTGAAAGCTGCACAGGAGGAAAGGATTTTGCAACTTTATTCCTATACAAATCATCTGGCTGTAACAGGACTTGAAAAATATATTCATTTTTATGTACATTTCTATGGTACCCACCATACTGTGCACAAACCAATGCAGGCCTAGGCATGGCTCAATTTTTACTTTGCTTTCTACCAGTGCAACATTGACTTCAATGTGCTTATTTCAGATTTTCTCTAAAGGAATTGAAATTGGAGGCAGACTGCTCTTTGAGCAGCACTCAGAGCTATGTAGTTCAGCAGAATTTACACAGTTTCTATTAGCACTTATTCAAAGTTGGCCACAAGTGTCAAATGAAGCTCCCATTTACAGAAATCAAGGTACTTAATTAAAATCTTACCAATAAAAAAGGGATTTTCCATTGTGTAATTGGAAGTCCAGATACTTAATCCTACTTAAAAATAACAAGTGCTCACACTTTTAAATCAAGAATTGCCCTTTTTATTTTACTTTCAATAGTGTGTGAACAGTAAGCTCCCTATGGTTTTAACCACTGAATTGCTATAATTTAAATGTTTTTGAACTTCTGGTGAATGTTCATATTTGTTTTTGACTTTGAATTTGATTATGCCATTTATACTGTGATGTCCCCAGAGCTTTGTCAGGGTAGGGAAGCTTCCTTTAGAAATCAAGACTTCCTCAGGATTAATAAATGACAGTAGGCTGTATCATTTTAAACTAGTGCTGGGAAATATCTAATTTGTCAAGTCACTTGAATCAGCAGTTCAGGATCAAATCCAGAGGGTTGGACACTGCTTTCCTACCTGGCCATCAAAGCAAGCAAGGAGGCAGAGGATGCCTAATAATGATTGTCTGTGTAACAGCAGCTGTAGAGCATCCTGGAGAGCATCTCTAACATGGAGATACAGACTTCAGACTCTTGTTTTACAGTGGGAATCTACATCTCATGCTCTAATTTAACAGATGGAGAAACTGGGCTGTGGAGGATGGGGTGAGATGTATCTCAGGTGATGCAGCAGGACAGTGGCAGGTCTTTGTGAGGACCCCAGGGCTGCATCCAGGAGGTCAGGCTGCCTAAAGATGAACTTATCATGGCCTCAGAGCCCACAGCTCCCTTTCAGGGAGCAGCCAGAACACTGAAAAGTCAATCACTCCCGTGGAAGACACATCTGTTCACCAGTGAGAGCTTCAAAAACAGAAAGACCAGCCCAACACTGTTATAACAATTACACCATTCATTTCCAAACTGACAGCCATGAGGGTGCTCACTGAGTTTCCTGAGGTGCTATAGCAATTTATGAAATGATCAGGAAAGTATTTATTTAGACATTGTTTAAACAGGACCCTCTGGGAATTCTTTTTAATATAGGCAGAAACTAATAGAGAACTTCTCCAATTTGGCAGGGTACTGTGCAGGGGCTGGTGTGTGCTTACTTGTTCAAATTAAATTGCCTTTCTGCTTGTTCTGCATACCAGGCCAGCCATGAATCATTGTCTCTGAATAATTTTATCTACAGTTTGAGATCATTGTGCAGTGCTGGGTTACTGTGGACAGAGTCTTTTTCAATCACTGCTGCAGTGCAGGTGGAACAACAGGAGGCATCTCAGGAGTCTTGTAACATTCACCTTCTCTCATCTGAAGGCAAAAGCAGCTTTGTGAGGTTCCTTTTTGTGGAGAATTTCCTCCTCTCCAGAAACCACCATAGGTTCTGGCAGAGTCACATGCCATTTGGCAGGATTCACGAGGGTTTGAGGACTGCCAGGCCTTCTTTTGCCAGGGAATAAAACTGATCCAAGCTTTAAAGGAGTCTGTTGAGAGTGTTCCCATGGATTTTGAGAGCTTCAGAGCAAGCCCAGGTCAGAGATGATGCACCTCAACAAAGCATTTCTAAGCAATAAGCACAGCCTTGTAGCCACTACACCCAGAGAAGCCAGTCGGTCACGGTGGGTGAGATTGAAACCATGCAGGAGCCTTTCTCTCTCTCTGGTGCTCTCATTTTGAGGATCATTGAGACATTTCACCTGATATGGAAATAGGAGCACACAGCTCAGTGCAATTGTAGAGACCTCAGTAACACATATAAGCTCTTTCAGACCCATTTATTCTCCTGCTGGTGCACAGACCCGGTCAAAATGGGCACTGGGCTGTCCCTGGCCTGGTGACCTCTGTTCCCAGTGGGAATGAGGCACGGCCCACCATCCCCCAAAGCCTGGGCAGCAGCACAGGGTAACCAGCAGCATGGTGTGACTCACACAAACTTTCAGAGGTGTGATACAGGGGCTTTGGGGGTGTCCAGTGCTGTTTACCACAGAGGTATTTGTCCCATTTCTAATAATTCACGTGACTAGATACATTGGATATTACATCTCAACGCTCCATTCATCCTCTACACCTCCTTTGCAGAGTTCCACATGCTGCAATAAGGGAGAGACTGCACTAAAATGAAAACTGTGAGTCCAGAATAAAGTTAGCTGAATGCAGCGCCTGTTTTCAGTTTCCTTGCAAAAGGATGGGCATCACCCTTGGAGATAATTGAACTGTAAGGTTTCAGGTCTTGTAAAGATGTTAAAGTCTCCTGAAATTAGGCAGCATTAAACCCTGAGTCTCAGTTAAAATCCTTTTCTCTTCCTATCCCCAAGCCAAGCTGTGTTCTTAGTGGAGGATCCCACTCCAAGAGGAGTCTGTTTGCAGCAGACACAGCACAAACCACAACCAGCATTCAGCTGATAGGATCAAAACTATGAATATAAGAATAACTGTTGTGCTCTTATTCTAATTATTATCCACTTTCTCTTGTTCTCTCCAGAGATTTGAGGCTTGTTTGTTGCAGCAGACATATCTATTATTAATCTTTAGGTAGTCAGTGGAATCATTTGCAGCATTCATTAAAAAGTATCACCTTATGGATTACTAAAAAGCATCTATGCTTTTGCTAATGAGCCCCAGTAGTGCAATACTTTACATATTTTATGGCCAGACAATTATGTGATGTCTTGTTTTTTATAGTCAATCTGAAAATAAATTGTTTCAGACACAGAGATAGTAGCCAACATGAGAGGAGTTAGCACTGGGAAATCTTGCCTCCTGAGCTGCTGAGTTATAACTGTGAAGAGGTGACACATTTCCAAAGCATTCTTTTATTATTTCTAGAATCCTGCAGCCCACAAAAAATGTCTGTTATTCACACTTAGGATAAAGCATGATAAATGCAAACAAAAAGAAGCCAGGGAATTTCAGAAATAAACTGTTCCTTTATGGAACTTTCCTTACTTTATTTTTAAACAGGTTTCATCTGAAAATAATATAGATATTTAACATTTAAGGTAATAACAGAATCTGTATTTCATGTATAAGTAGATGGTGAAATCATTCATCTCAAAAAAAGGCAGCATCAGTATGAAGTATTTGCTTATATGAAGTGGTTGCCTCCATGAAGAGTCACCAATTTACATAAAAATTCACCCATTTGACCTCACAGTTATCCAAGAAAAAGTATTTACTTCCATTCCAAGAGGTCTTTGAGAAACAACATGCTGTTCTTTTATTTTCCCTGTTACTCCAAGTTTCTCATTTCTCCCTCTTGCCTTTATCCTTTAAAAACATTAGTGAAGCAAAACCATCACAAGAGGTGGCAGCTCAGGAGCCTGGCTCTGGCCTGCCCCTGCACAGCCCTGGAGGGACCACCTTGAGGCACGTGGCAATAATTTACTCTCCACGCCCATTGAATCCTTAGCCTCTCCTTGGAGACTGCAACAAGGGTGCCAATTAATGTCAATTGTCACCGTGGTTTGTGTGGCTGGGACACCTGCCCACGAGGGGCTGAGCAGAGATGCCCAGCAGCCCCTGGCTGTGGTGCTCCAGAGCAGAAATTATTTCACAGGTGAGGAGGCAGCACTGGCTCATCGCAAATTTCATTCATTGCTGGCACAGGAGCTGCAGCTCAGCCAGAGGGAAGGACTCTGCAGCACAGCTCAGCTGTCCTGTGATCTTCTCCTCTTTCCATGATGTCTCTCTTGCAGCAGGGATGACATTCTCTATTTTCTTCTTTGCAAACTGACAGGAATCAATACTTCATTGAAAGCTGCTGCTTACGCAGCTTTGCAGCCCAGCAGGTACAGACCAAGCTGGTGTCATGACAGATGCAAGTTATTTAAGTGATATTTGTTCTATACCTCCATAAAAGTGGGCTAGAAGTACTCCAGGAGTTATCAGTTATTGCAATTTATTGCTCCTCAAATGTTTCTTAGCTTATTAAAAAGAGAGCAGAGCGTTAATCTGGAAAAATCTCCTGTCAGCTTCCACTCTGCTCTGCTCCCCATGTTGTATCACCAACCACAGCCTGTGGAGACTGGGAATAACTGCCCACAGCTTAGGTTTCCAAAATCCATCTTTTGAGAGTGAATATGGCAAATTATAATAACTGGTTTATGACTGAAGGTACTTGGGCTTTCCCCAGCCAGGCTTGTGCACCCTGTCCTGCCTGCAGACCACACTTAGGTTTCCCTCATGCCTCATATGTTTATATATTTCCCCTTTCTTTTTCCCCAGATGTAAACACTCACCTGATTTTCTCTGGAATAATATTTGGCCTCATTCCCTGATTTTCAGTGGAGCCTCTGTTAAAATTAATTGGTCCCCTGGGACTAACATTTGCCCGTTTCACCAATAACCTGTTGTACACAGAAGCAGATTCTGCCCACCCCGGGGAATAATTAGGGAGAGAATTCAGTGTGGAAAACTTTGTGGACCTTTTTTACTCTCTTCCTCACTGGCATGGGCTTTACCAAGAAATGTCCTTATAATCCTGACATGCTAATAAACTGATTTTTGTTGCCAACCAGTTCAGTGAGCTCATATTGTGCCACAGGATGAGATGGACAGTTTCCTTTCTTTCTTCTGACATGTCCAGCTATTAGTCAGTTATATTCTGTTTTTAAACTGGCCCAATCACCTCAGAATCTGAATCACCCATCTGCCAGTAAGCTATGAAAACTGCAGAGTGCAATTAATTGTACTATATAATTAGTGTATTTTCCTGGATTTCTGAGTCATGTCTTTCCAACATTCTGCAGTGAGAATTATAGAGGTGTTTCAGGCTTAGGTGTTCATGGGAATGAAATTCCTTTTGTGAGAAGCTCCTGAAAACATTAAAGGCTGTTCAGAACCAAATTAAATTATATTGAGATATTATGCTGCATTTGAGAACTGATGCTGGATTGCACACATATAGGCACATAATTGTACACAGTGGAATAAGAAAGAATAAAAAGAAACTTCTGAACATTAAAATTTTATTGTAAGTATGGCAGGGAATGTCTTTATCTTCTCGCAAATTTAGATGCCATTGAACCCCTAAAAACACATGGAATAGGTATTATATATCTGATCTTTTAATTACATCTCACATCCCTCCAGATCCTTCCCATGCATAGTGCAAAACTAAGGCCTGAGCCCATCCACTGTGCAGGTGCATCCCTCCTTGGACAAACAACAGAATTTTCCTGGCATCACAGGAGAAGTTTTCATCTGAGCCTCCATTTCCCATCCTTTTGGTGGCTGACCCGCAGAGAATGGCAGTGGACAGCCACTCTTACTCAGTGGGGATCTGCTGGCATCCCAGGGAGAGGGGCAGGCAGGGCTGGGTGCTTGTGCCTGTTCTGCACAGCCCGTGGGCTGGGCTGGGCGCTGAGCACGGAGCAGTCACTGATGCACAACCCGAGTTTTTCTCATTTATCCAATTGCCCCGGACCCTGCTGGGGGGTGTGATTTGCATAATCACCACCCAGGTACAGGCAGCGTGTGCATGCCCTGCTCTGGCAATCAGCCCCTGCTCACCCAATCAGGGATTTGCATAATCCCCCTGCAGCTCCTTCCCAGCAGCTTCACTCTGGATATGCAAAGCCCTCCATTCTCCTTGGC
Source organism: Calcarius lapponicus (assembly GCA_039654755.1). Taxonomy (NCBI): domain Eukaryota; kingdom Metazoa; phylum Chordata; class Aves; order Passeriformes; family Fringillidae; genus Calcarius; species Calcarius lapponicus. Next base: position 28,580,204 of record CM077469.1, on the reverse strand, counting down.
TGCTGCAATCCCTCTGTGCTGAAAGAACGGCTTCTCTGCTGCTTCGTTTTTCATGTTTTCCAGCAATAAAGACATTTCTTTTGCCCCTGATGTCCATTTCCATGAAGAGAAGAGAGAGAACACGCTGAAATCTTAGCACAGATTGGTTTTCTCCTTCCGTTTCTTTTTGGTCTTATCTCTAAATTTCTGGGGTGAGGCTGAGGGAGGGGATTCTGCCCCTCTAACCCACTTCAGCAGGAATCCACCTTCAGTAGTGTCCAGTTCTGGAGTCCTCAGCACAGGAAAGACACGGAGCTGCTGTAGAAGGTCAAGAGGAGGGCCACAAAGATGGAATAGAACACCTCTCCCATGAGGAGAGGATGAGAGAGTAGGAGTTGCTCATCTGTGGAAGGGAAGGCCGCAGAGACACCTTAGAACACCTTCCAGTACCTACAGAGGACAAGCTCTTCATCAGGGGTTATTGCAAAAGGATAAGGGGTAAGGGTTTTTAAAATAAGAGAGGGTCAATTTAAATTAGATATAAGGAAGAAGTGTTTTACAATGAGGGTGGCAAAACACTGGAGCAGCTTGTCCAGAAAGGTGGCAGATGTCTCATCCCTAGGAAAGCCCAAAGCCAGGTTTGATGGGGCTCTGAGCAACCTGGTCTAGTTGAAGATGTTCTTTGCAGGGGGGTTGGACTGGGTGACCCTTAGAGATCCCTTCCAACCCATCCCATTCTAGTATTCTGTGATTCTGTGACCTTCCCTGTCCCATCACCCTGCCCAGGCCACCTGTCCTGGTGATGTTGCCACCAGGAGAAACCATGTTCCAGTTTCTGCTTGACCTTTGTGAGATGACAGGAACACCCAGGCCAGGTCCTTTGGGAATGAGAAAGGGAAAGGAGGGGAAGAATGGGAGCACAAAGCAGTTTATGAATGGAGAGATCACCTCCAGGGATACCCATCCCAAATACCTTACTGTGCTTAGTCTGTAAAATTTCCTCTGCTCTTCCTGGCCTTTCTGGTCTTAGACTGAAGATTCTAATTTGTTTTCAAGGCAATGCAATGTGTAAAAGCAGCTAAAATGAGCTCCATAATAGCAGTGTCCCTCGTGTATCCCATTTAACATCACTGTCTGTTACATAGCTATGAAATTTAGAGATAAAATCCTTGACTTCCCCAAATGAACTGCCAGTGAAGGTGGAAGCACACTGCACAAAAGCAGCAGTGGGTGTGACTGACTTTCCTTTCAAACTGTTTTAAATGAGGATATTTAACTTCATTTGCTTTTAATGTGTTGTACAACTACACAAGAAAATCACATTTAATGAGTGCATGAGGAATCATCAAATTCAGAAATAAGGTTGATTACAAACATCAACATCATCCTAAAGCTGAGGTCACAGCTTCAATCTGAAAAAAAGCATTTAAAACCTCGAGGTAATGACTTTCTTTGTAAAAAAGTAAATGGTATTAACTTCAACTGCTAATGGAGTAAAAGGTGCTCCCAGCCTGGCTCCTGAGGTCAGAGACTATTTGTGATATACAACACCTTCTGCAAGACCTATCAAGGAAATAACCTTAGGATTGATGTATGGCACAGCCTAATGGTCTAAGAAGAGTCTTTTGCTGCCCACCAAATAGTCGTGCACTCAGATTCCCCACATTTTATGATGTCACAGAACACAGCAATCCATAAATCTTTGGTAAATACCTACTTATCTCTAAAGCAACTACACACATTGTTGACAACGTTTTTTGTAGAACTGTAAATTCTTACTAGTTACAGGTATTTTAATGTTTCTACAGCTCAGATATTTACTGTTCTGCCTTAGGAAGAAATATGCTCAAGGCAAAATTTTTACTTTATTGCTGTCTGTAATAGGCAGATATTTTTCTTGCAAGGGATTTCCTGCAATAAATACCATTGTCATTCTTATGACTGAAGTTGTTGGCTTGAAACACCTTGTCCTGAAATACTGCCTTTCCAAGCCATTATTATATAATTACTGCAGCTTTTGACCTAGTTACACAAAACAGGATGCAGCCCTTTTCTCTTCACTATTCCCGAGGAAAGGACAAAGGGGGAATATTTATTTTTCAGGTGAAAAATTGTTAGCTTAGAATTCCCAGGAGACAGGTACAAACCCCCCTTTGAGCCGTGTCTGGGGCTGTGTGTACTTTATAGCCCCACAAAACACCTGTGTTTGCAATGGAGAACAATTGCAAAAAAAGCACAGTAGCCATGACCCAGCTGCCATTAAACCAGCCAGACCACAGGGGGACAAAGGAATTGCTGTCAGGGGTACGGGGGTGTCACAGACTGATGGGATTTTTTTCCTGACTGTGAGTTCTGGTGCACTGAGAGGATGGGCTCTGCCATTCCCAGGGTTATGTGGTGCTGAAGGGGCAGGACTGTCCCCCAAAGTAGATCTTTCACGTCAGATTTGTGGGAGCACAAGCAAACCAGAGGAAAGGAAAGGTTCAGTAGAGATAGTCTGGCCAAAAATAGGAGCCACGTGCAGCCACTCTTGGGTGCACCCTCAGCAGTACAGTTCATGCTTGAGTGCTGAGGATAAACAATTCTGCTCCCACTCACAGAGTTATCCAAACCCAAGGGCTTAAAAAGCCTTCTGCATAGATCATCACCAAAAGAAGCCTGAAATAATCTTCCCCTGTCAAACAGAAGCCTAAATGTGAAAAGCTACGTTAATATGGCCTTGAGAAAATTAAAAAAAAATTGCTGTGAAGCCAGGTGAGTGTGGGAGATGGACCTCGTTATTTGACCATTCTGAACAGTTGTTCTCTTTATCCATTGCATATTTGTCCCAATACCCATCAGACAATTCTAATACAATACTTCAGAATATTGTATTCCTGTAATACAAAATACAAAAATGCTTTATTAGTATCACAGACTTTGTTGCGGTCATGTAGCTTAATTTGTTTTCTAAAAAAAAAAAATTCTTTTTTCCTTCTGAATTATGATCTTCCTTTACATGCAATGAAATGTTGGCTTTCTTGTTTGAGTGCTGCTGCTTCCTGTTTGCAAGTAGCAGAACCCACGCTCTTTAAACTGCAGTTGTTATTAATAAAGGTCTCAATGACTGACAAATCCCTACTTCATGCCTCTTTATTTTACCCATGGGAGCTAGTTAAGCTGTATTGTTTGATTTGTATACATTGATGTTCTGATAGCACTGGCCACTTCTGTTTCAGTTGGAGTGGAAATACATTCCTTGTTGGCTCCTTATTAAACATTTCTGGGCCAGCTTTTGTGTCCACTCACAATCCCTTATTTTCAAACTACTTAAACGCTGCTCTATTTTTTTTTTTTGTCATTTTCTAATCTCCTGTGTCTTCTGAGTGTAGGAAGAAAAATAACTCACTTATTTATGTCTGATTCTCCCTTAACTTGCCCAGTTCTTCCAAAAGAATCTCTGTATAATTACCATGCTGTTAAACCACGGCTCCAGAATTCCTTAGAAATTTACTTCTTATCTCCCTTGGAAGTAAATCACAGTTTAATCACCTGCCAAAGCTGGTATTAAGTGTCCAATTAAAAAACAAACCTTTTGCAGCTTATCACTTTATGCTGTAAGGAACAGGTGTGTTTTTAGGTGAGTCCTGGGCTCATTTCTATTGAATTATCTGGTAGGACTCCCACTGGCTTCAGGGCATGTGGAATGAGGCAGATGGTGGAGGCTTTCTTTGGAAAAAGGACCTGATGGATGTCCTCCGAGCCTGGAGAACTCCCCCAAGGCTCACTGAAGCCTGCAGGTCCAAAATTCCCAAGGATCTAACCCTATTACATTCCTCAGCTGCGGATTTGCAAATTAGGCAGAGCTGGAAAGAGGCATCATTAGGAAAAGCTGCTGGAATAGCTGGAGAATGACTGAGGGGCACATCCTAAATGGATGTCTCAGCCACTGCCACAGGATTCCCAGCTCTGTTTTGAGCTGGGTGAACACTTGTCACTGTGCACTCAGAGATGATAAATTTGGCAGAAAGTTTGTCCTGGTTGCACCTGTGCCGTGGTTGTCACATTATCATGGCTGTGAAGTGTCAGAACAGTTTTGTGCAAATTGCACCAGACACAGTCCCAGTAAAATGTTCAACCCATGCTGTTGGGCATTTAGTTGGGTTTATGCTGGAAAGCTGCCCATCATTTAGAGTCATACTTTCTTTACCCTTACCTGCCCATGTTTAGAATCTAATCCCCACCTGCTACAGCAGAGCTGCACCAGCTCTTTTTCTGGGAGACTCTCTATCTGGGGAGATAACCAGCTGGATTTGCTCTTTATCAGCCTGCAAGAATTCCATCACCATGCACAGAGAAAGATTATTTAACTTATGCTTGTTCTGGCCTGTTTGTGTGCCAGTGACAGATTCCCATACAAACCTCTGTCCAGTACAGGGGGAGTGCAGCATCCCCTGAAAGCCCCTCCTGACCACAAACACCAGCCCAGCTCTTCAGCAGCACATCCCACTTGTTCTTATCAATGCTAACAACCCAGGCAGCCTCCAGAGACTCTCCTCTTTTCCTGCACATTGTATTTCCCTGCTGCTGAATAATCCACCGCACACTCCCTTCTTCCCACATATCTCCATGTTTTAATCTCTTGTGTGATCGTTACACATGATATATGATAAAAGGTAACTTTTCCATACCCAGAAATGGTGTCATTCCATAAACAGGCCACTCTGTCATAAGATAGCACAAAAGATGTTCATACTCACTTAGTAAATGCCCTCAGGGTATGCCAAGGCACAGAACATTGTGACTGAATGGAAACTTCAATTCTTCTGATTCACTCTGCTATTACCATGTGCAAAACCCTTTCCAGTGGATGTTGTTGCAAATGGGTAGGTCTGGGTCAGACCTGGAAGACCCTGACCAAGGAAAACTGCTGCTGAACTGAAGCCCTGGGTGAGAAGTGAAGTCAAAACCTCAAAGTCTGTTCAAATAAATCAGGGCTGATTATCAGTGAGTGGTGAAATTGCAGTTTTTACACAATGATATGTACACATTTGGCTGTTTGAGTTTTTTGTAGTTACAGTCATTTTCAGTCATCTTGTTAAATGAAAAACAGATGCCACCAACAAGTATTAGAGCTCACAAAGATAGATTTACACATTTCTTTTACTGAGTGTTTTTATCAATAATGCACATGAGAAGGGTCTGGGAAGTTTTATTACATTAGTTTAGCCACCATAAATCAGCACAGAATACAAAACTCACTAAAATTACCACCTACGGGCCAACATAGCAAAGATGAAGCGTTATGTTCCAACCCTTAGAACAGACTGGGGGATGATCCTCTTTCCCAGCATTGGCTGAAGTGATCATGAGTGCACTTTGTGACTGTTTCATTCTGCTCATCCAGAGAAGACAGGAAAGCAAAGGCAGGCCTGGGGAAAGCAGCTCTCAGGGGCTGCTGTGTGTTCAGCCAGGGCCAGGACAGGATGCTGTGACCCTGCACACTGCTGGCTGTTTGCTCAGCCTCAGTGCAACTCCTGCTTTTCCTGACAGCAGTTTCCTGGGTGGTGAGCGATCCTCTGGAGGAATCTTCACCCAAAAGGGGTTTGACCTGCTGGGGCCAGCCAGAAGAAAGGACACAACATGGGTGAGCCTGTGCCACGGCTCCTCCCCACCACAGTGCACCTCCAGGCAGGGTGGGAGGTGCTGCAGCCCTTCCTGCAGGAGCAGGACCCAGTTCATGCAATACCAGCCCTGCTCTTGGGTCCCAAGCAGTGACAGCCCTGCTTCTGTCCCTCTCCAAGGCAGTGCAGCCACAGATGTTTCCCTAATCCAAGCACAGCTTGCATCCCTCATCTCAGCCCTGCTTTGCAGTAATCCCATTCAACTGCATAATTACTGCCATACTCAGACAACTGTATAATTTCCTCCTTTGAATTAATAACAGTAATAATAGTACTACTAATAATAACAGTAATAAACTATTGTTGGGATTTCCCCCCATCATTAATTGCTTGCTCCTTTGGCCTTCCTATGGAGATGGCCAGCAGTAATGCCAAGCAGGAAATTGTTCTTTGATTTGAATATTGTCAAATGCCTCCTAGGGCTCCTGTTGAGACCACCGGTTTGTTCCAGAGAGGACATGTTCAGTAACTATCAGATGATGATGACTAACTGGTTTATGAGCTCAAGTCAGTGGTCTAGAAGTGAAAGGATTTATTTTTCTGTTTGCTTTTTTTAATCTCAGCATCAATCCTCAGAGCCAGACTCATCCCATTTTTGTCCCTCCATCAAGCTGCGGTTATACTGATTCGTCAAGATGGTTTGAAATTCTTTTCTCTTGTCCTTTGAGGTCAGAGACTTCTTTGTTCCTTAATATTTTCCTCTCCTCAGTGTATTTTAGGATGATTCTCTAACCCTGTCTTGTTAAACCTAATTGGACAGGACCTTAATCGAGGTGACTACATCAGATGTCATGTTTTCCCCTTCTCTCACCACGACTCTAGCCTCTTCCAGGAGTTATTATTTTGGAGAAACTTTTTCTTAGGAAGTATAAATGTTTGGAAAAGAAATTAGCTCCAAATGTGACTAGCCACTCACCCATAAGTCATGTTCTGCCTATTTTCCCAGGCTTTGTTTCTTGTACCAGCCAAAGGAAAGCTGAAAACAAAATAGATTAAATGTTTTCGCAACGTAGCATCAAAGGCCATAATTTTGCTCATTCAAATAATTTAAACAAGATCAGACAAAGTGAATACTTGGAAGGGACCCATTCTAAACTCACAGGAAACCCAAGTATTTCAGGAACTGGTGGTGTCTGTGTGAGATGGGCAGCTAGTGCTGAAGCGATGCCACAGTGTGGTTTTCGGAGAAAAATTGTGAGAAATTAATCAGTTTGAATAGATCCAGTCAAAATAAGGGAACATTTTGTACATCAGATTTATGGCTTTGGTTAGAAGTAGTGAGATTCATTGAGTACAACATATCTTTTGAAAGCACTTTTAAGTGGGGATGTGGTGTTCTCCAATCACTGAATGTTGTTCATGTATGGGGTTTTTTTTTTCCACGGGCTCCTTTTTTGACTGAAATGCAAAGCTGTTTTCTTGATCCCATGATACTTTTCAAAGTATTGAGTACACAGCTGAAGAAATATGCACAGTGAACTAATTAGACAGCGAAAACAAGACTGTTTTCCTTCTTGTGAATTGTCTCAGCAAACACAGAACCTTACAAATCCTAACACTTTGCTCATTTACCGTGCCAGCAAGGAAATAGAAGAATATTTTGATTTAAAGTAAAGCTGGAGCTGAGGACTTCACCGAGCCTTTCTAATGATGCTCAAACCCACAGTGACCCTCTGCCCACCTCCTGTGCTGGGGACAGCACCAAAGGCAGCTGCTCAAGCCCAGCAGGACTTCGGGGCTGGGTTTCATTAGTGTGAGAGCAAGTCAGAGAGACAACTGCAAGCTCTTTCTGGTGTCCAACAGGCTCATCAAATCAAATATGTTACATCCGTTGCACTGGTGTCCTGGTGAGCTATTACGTCACCCAGCAGGAAAAAATATTCACATTTGGATCATGCAGACGCAAACCCAGGAGCTCATTAGTGAAACTGTGTTTGGAGACATTGAATCACTCTCAATTATGTGTTCTAACAATTGCCCAATTGCATCTCATACAACTTCAGCCTTGAGTTTCTCTTCTTAAATTCCTTTACAGTGCTCGTGAAAACATTGATTGCTCTGTAAAGGCTAAATAAATGCCTAATTGCATTTCAGTAATGTATTTTTCTCCAAAACAATTTTAAAACCACTCACAGATAAACCCATTGCCATTTAAACTGTGTATGAAACATGAGTTTTTATTCAGGGTGAAATCCTGGCCCCAATGAAATCAATGGGAGTTTTGCCATTGACTTCGGTGGGGCCAAGATTTCTCCCTTGATGCACATGATATATTTTTCCTGACATTTAGAATGATGAAACAGCCCTGGTTCTGATTAGCCCAGGGTATAAATAGTATCACTCAACTAGAGCAAAATTCAAATCAAACCTCAGGCATCTTTGCTGATGCTGCTTTGTTTTGCAGGGCTGTGTGCTCCTGGAGGGACCCAAATGGCCATTTGGAGTCGAGGAGTTCATGTGAGCCCCCTTCTCTGGGTTCACACTTCAGGGTACATGGGGAGCAAAGGGTTAGTAAGCATGGAGGCATTCAGTCATATGTCTTGTGACATACATTTTTCCAGCGTGAATTCTTCATTAAAGGAACCCTTGATGTCTCACAGCTTGTTACCAAATTGGGCCTTGACTCTTAATATAATTTAGATGAGTTTAAAATACACTTCTAAGAAAAGCTGCCTCCACATTTATAAAAATTGTATACCATAATATTAGGGAGAAATCTGCTGCTTGTTTTGACAAGTTTCATTTTTTTTTAAGTATCTTATGAATATATTTTAACCTGCTGCTTTATGTTTGAATCAGCAGTACTGCAGGAGGAAAGCAATGTAGTTGGATTTCTGAGACTATTCAATAAATTGCGTGCATATTGCGCAGAAGAAAAAAATTATTTTTAACCTTTCCCTAAAATTTAGGTCCCTTTTTTAGACAGAAGGAGTCATTGGAAAGCAGAACTAATGGAGACACAGTGGCAGAGATGAATAGATGCTGAATGTAGAGGGAATCATTGCAATCAGGTCATTTGCTTTGCAGAGTTACTCCATAGCTTCCAGGACCTGTGTAGTTTCCTGGCCATCCTCAGAGCATCTTCCAGACATCTCCAGCATGGATGGAGCTCACCAGCTGGAGGGAGGCTCTCTCCAGAAGTGGGGAGCAGTGGCACAGCTCCTCTGCTCCTGCTGCCCCTCCCCGACCCCCTCTTATCTCCACCGCTCCCTTATCTGCCTCTGCAGCACACATGGGGCTGTGATATTTCATGAGACATGATAGAGAGTGAGGACCTGCTATTGGCCTGCTATTCAGGCAAAACTCCCACTGGCATCTCTGAGCCCTTAAATAGTACAGCATGTTGCAAGTGGAATTGTTTATTGTGTTCAGTCAGAGCCGGCTACAGCCAGCTCTCACTACTGACTCAACTACACGAAATCTCACCCTCCTGTCATCCCACACTGCTGCACTCACTGGGCCCAGCTCTGTTTCCACTTAAATGTTGGGGAAAAAATGGAGTCAGGATTGCTCCACCATCTTCTTCTGAATTCTGAATTCTTTTCGCTCTTGAAAACTGCAAGAGAGTTTGAAAGATGAAGAGAGCAGCTCAGGCACTGTGTGCTGCAAAAGGCAGTGTGATTTACACAGCCCTGGCAGCCAGGGGTGACCTGAGCCCAGGATCTGATTTTCCTGTAGCTCACCCCTCTGAAGACCAGCAGATCACACCCATGGAGTGGCTCAAGGTGAATATCAACAGCAGAATTTGATCCCTAGTGGGTTAAACAGATAAACTGTCCCTGCTCTCCTGGTTTGAGCTCCAGTAGCATCCAAGCTCCTGGCTGCAGATTTATCCCCAACCATCAAACAGTGGCTGGACTTAGGATCTGCAGGTATTATTGCAACTTACTTAGCTTTATAAAGCACCCTTGCAGCCTTATTTACGCACACCACTGGGGAATGCTGCATGCAGCAGGTTGTTTTGTCATTTTAGCGGTGTTAAAATTCATCTGGTATCTCTTTCTTGCTAAGTGCAGGTAGACACACACTCTTGAGTGAATAGGATATGCCCCACTTGTGAAGTGTAGAAGCAGGTCAATAGACAACTTTCAAAAGGAACCATTTAGGATAATTAAGCAGCACATACACACCAGCAAGAGTTTATTTTGTATTGGAAGGCATGTGGTTAGGGAAACAATAGCAGTTTTTTCCCTGGAGAACGTTAATTAAATTGAACACCCTGGAAAACTGAACTATTCTTACCACAAATCTATAAATCAAACTGTTCTGTTTGCTTAATATAATGCTTTGCTATTCTAGTCACACTGAAGTGGGCCAGCCACACAATGCCAAGATATTTCCATGATGAGCACGTTAGAAACACTGATTGACTATAGATCTTAGGGATGTGGGGCCAAACCCGTATCTCATTTACTCCAGAATAACCAAGATCAAAATCTGGCCCACACTGTTCAGATTAGTACATAAATAACATGAAAGGTTTGTGAGCTCTGCAGCAGATGCATTATGTACTTGTTATTTGTGCTGTAGAAGTCCCTGGCAACTCCAGCAAGGCACCAGGACTCTGCTGTGTTAGGAGCTGTGCAAACACAGAGCAAAAGGATTTCTCCTTCTGCTTTGCCAAAGTAGCTTGAAAGTACCTGTGAGCAGATATTCACCTCCCCAACCTAGCAGGGTGAAGGAGCAGCCCTCTGCTAGAGGTACATTAGCAGCCTGGTCTGCTTGGTCCTGTCTTCTCACAGGCTAAAGGGGCTCTTTTTGCAGGTGTATTGTGACTCTGAAGCTGAGATTCACAAATTTCACAAATTTTGTACCCAGGGCCGGCTGAATTTTCATCTGGCGTAAACTGAATTTCTCAGCCAGGCTGAGGCTGCCTGCAGGGGTTTGGCCAGCTCAGCAGCAGGCCCTGAGAGCATCACCCACAGCAGGGCTCCAGTGCCACGGTGACTTCAGCTGCCACTCAGGTCTGCATCACAGGACACATCAAAATGCACTGCACACACGGAGCAAACCTGGTGAAGAGTCTTCATGTTTTCTTGGGTGGGCTGTGACTCAGGTTCCCATGGAAAACCCTTGCATGCAGTTGTTTCCCTTCACACGCAGTTGTTACTCATTGGAAAAAAAGGTCATTTTAGCTCCAGCCTGCCAGCTTGTTATCTATGTCTCAGTTAGATGCTAAATAGAATTTAGGCAAGGAAAAGATCCAAAAATTTCAGGCTCTGAAGGGAATTTTGCATGCACTGAGGAAATCAGTTTAATATCTGGCCGTGCGCTCTGCAAAGGGAATGCACAGGAGTGAGCACGTGTCCCTGAGACAGGGGCAGGCTCCAGGAACAGCCATGCACAGGGCAATGGAGGAGCCACACCAACCTGCACGCGGGAAATCACTGGCTGCACCCATCAGCAGCCCATCAGCATCTCTGGAAGAGGTGCTCCTTCAATGGAAGTGCTCCAAGAGATGCATAATTGGGAACGGTCCTTGTGGTATGCAGAAGAATTTCTGGGCCTTGTTTGCCCCACAGAACTTGCATCAGTCAGCAGAGCAAAGATGGAGAGAGCTGGGCTTGGATAGCCATGGAAATATAGAGTGCAAAGGCCACACTTGTCCCCTGAGCTGCTCAAACTCACCAGTGGCACTCTGCTGTGCCCTCAGCTGGAAGGGCTCTCACTGTAATGTCACCTGCACAGCATCCCAGCACTGAAAATAAAAACTTCTGACACCAGTCATGACACAAAGCAGCCTCATTTATCACAATCTGCAAGTCCTGTTCGTTGGAAAATCAAAACAGGTGGCTTTTTCCACCAGTCACAGGATGGCAGCTGGAAGATTTGCACAAATTTCTGCCTTCTTTTCCAAGCAATGCTCACTCACTCTCTTTCAACCTTATCCCTGGGCCAGAAGTGGAAAAGTTTCCAGTGTTTGACCTGATGGCTCTGTCCAGAATAGCAATCTTATCTTGAATTAATAAGTCCTGGTGACAGTGGATAGGCAGGAAAAGACAGATATTTTGTGTCCCCCTAGAAAAGTAAGTGGCAGTATGGAACAGGGGCTATTAATATCTGCTCAGCTCTGTCACAATTTACTGGCCTTCATTTGTGAGATAAAATGTAAAGCCTTTATTTTACAGCATGTACAGTTACTGATCTTTAATATGCAGCCCAAATATGCTACATATACCCACTGGAATGGTTCAGCTGCTACTGGATTGCAGTTATCACTTGTAAAAAAAAGACAATTCTTCAGCAGTAAAAGAGTGTCATGAGATGTACACGGCTGTAACTTTCCAAACCATGTAACTTAGCCTTTCTGAGAGAGTCATTTCTGATTCTGTCATGTATGAATGTTTTGGGCTGTCTCACAAGAATTGCAGAACTATGTTATATTAAGGGAGAGGTCTGGTATAAATCACACTTGTTCAGCCAGACATCAGTCACATCACAGGGAAAAATGAACGCTTCTTTCGCTCTCGTGTCTGACCCCTCCAACACAGTATTGTCCCCGCTAATGAGCTGAACATTTTTGCTGATTTGTTACATGCAGCAAATATAGAAGCAATGAAACCCATCTGTGTAATTTATTCATTGATTTGGACTTGAATCCAAGTGTGTTCTCAGTAGTTCTCGTCTGTGTGCATGTGTGTGAGAGAGAATTGCTCATCAAAAACAAAAAGTCTTAAACTTACCTGCTTGAAATATTTATGAATAATGGAAAATACCCTGGATCTCCTCCCGTGCAACCCAGCAGCCATTTCAGAAATGGTTTAGTGTTAAGTAAGGGCTGCTGCTTTCAGCCCTATATTTGCAGTAAGATCAAAAGATCATTTTTAGGGAGGTCTACCTGATAATCCTTTCCATTCTAAAAATAAACAAATAAAAATATCAGGGAAGGATGGGAGGCTAAAATAAAATAAAGCAAGCTCAAACACACTTTATATCTCCTCCTTAATGCTGAAAATATATATTGTGATGGTAGTTTTGTGCATCCCCTATGATTTCAACTTTCTGTAAAACAGTTTTAATTTGGAGGGGTATCGTATCACTGTTTCTACCCTGAGCTCTTCAAAACGTTGCTGATTCCAAGTCACCTGTTAAAAATCCATTTTCCTTTAAGCTACCCAAGGGCCTATCTCTTTTATTTCAGAAACAAAACAATGTTGTGAAGGAATTGGTTTTAAGCAGTTGGTTTGAGCCTGTTTAAGGTTCTATTTCACATCTCCAGCCACTGTGGATATTTGGTTTGGGATGCGGGGGTTGTGTAAAGCCTCCCACACAAACATTCCCACCTGCACAAGCAGCTCTTTCTGTGCTCTGTTATGAATGACAGAGGGAGGTTTATGGAGCGGAGTTTCTGGAGGGGTGAAGGTTTGCATGTCCACCCCAAACTTTCTGATCACACAGCTGCCTTCTGGACGGGAAATGCAAAGGCAGAGGTGCTGAATGGCGCTCCTGCTCTGCAGACACCCTCTGCTTCATAATTCCAACAGGCTGGTGCCAAAACTCACAGGATCCCAATGAAGAAAGGGAAGAAAAAAAATTAAAATAGAAAGGAGAACAGATTAAACAGAGGTTCTATTACACTCAGCAAATAACAGTAACAGTCTGATTGAACACAGACAGGGTTCACTCAGAAACCCGTCTTTCTGTACAAGTGGAACATTAACGAGCTGACCAGGTCTGAGGTAAGTCAGACTTTTTCTCCATTCTGCAGATTTTTCGGTTTATTATTTTCTCCCCTGACTGAGTGCTGGTTGCAACAGATTAACAGGTCACCGGACTGGCCCTGAGAATCGCTGCCAATTACCTCGTCTCCGCCTGTTGCTCTGCGCTCTAATGGCATCACTTACCATGCGCCCCTCTCCCCGCCGAGATAAATCTGCCTGGGGACGTCGAGGGGCAAGCGGGGCTCATCATTCCAGGGGTAAACGATGCTTTTTGCTCCTTCCCCATCCAGGCAGGCTGAGCAAAGGGACGCGGAGGTGCCGGGCCCCGCTGCGGTCCGTCCTGCCCAGCCGGCCCCGCTCCGAATCGCCGAGCCCGAGCCTCAGCTCTTCCCTCCCGGACATCCGAACCAACACGGCATCGTTTACTTACAGAGCTGACAGCCCTTCCACTCGAACTGGTTCAAATTAGTCGACGCCACGTTCTTTTCCTTCTGTGTGTTCTGTTTTCCGCTTTTTTTTTTCCCTTTCCCCCCTTTAAACGGGGATATAAAACTGCGCTGTTTCACCCAGCTGAAGGCGAAGGAGTCCAGCGGAGGGGAGGGAGAAGCGGCGGGCAGGGCTGGAGCGGTGAGGAGGGAGCTGCAGGGGATGCGCGGGCAGGGGATGCGCGGCCGCGGGAGGCTGCGGAGCGCTCCGCGGGTGCGGGTCCCGCCCGGGCCGGGCAGGGTTCCTCAGCCCCGGCTTCCTCGCGGGAGCTTACCTCGCGGACATGTGCGGCTGGAAAAGTGGGGGCATTAAAATCAAATTACAGGCGTGTATAAAGACAGAGCCCTTCGCTGGCAGCGGGAATGATTAAACGGAGCGGCTCGGGAAACCTCCCGTATGAATATTTCATGTGAAATGATGCGATCCCCCCCCCAAGGTACAAGGGCCCTGCTTAATTAAACTGGTGTAAAACGTTGCCTTTTACTCCTTTTTTATTTAAGTTATGGGGAGCAGCGGGCAGATTGGCCGAGTTTTACCCTTACACCCGAAAAAGAGGGAGCAGCCCTTTTCCACGGGAGCACCCGCGGGGCCGGGTGCGGGGACAGGGACCCAGGGGCGACACGGGAGTCGCTGGCTGGGACGGGCGAAGCTCAAGCGATGGTAGAGGAGGGCAGGCACCAGCTCTGGGCCCGCATTTGCCGGCCCGCATCTCCATCCTTTCCCGCGGCCGCCCCAACAAGGCGGGGACGAGAAAGGGCTGCTGGCCGCTGTCAGTCCCCGCTCGCTGCCGCCCAGCTCTGGGCCACCCCTCGCCTGTCTCTGACCCTCGTGTCAGGATGGAAAAGGAGCCAGAGCGGCTCTTCTCGCCAGACGAGCTCCTGCCCACCGACGGACGAGGCGGGGCAAGGTCGATTGGGGTCCCGAGGGCGCGGCTGGGGGGTCCCTGGCGGGTCCCAGCCGGGGCTGAGCCTCCGGGGATGTGATGCGCAGCTCGGCGGTTTCCATGGCGATGGTGGTCCCCGCCACGCAGGACACGGCTGCTCACCCCGGGCTGTCCCTTCCTGCCTTCCCAGGGCCGGGATGGGGCGCTTGGGTATGGGAAGGAGCCACGGGGGACAGGGACAAGGCCCCGGCAGAGGAGCCGCCCTGCCCGGCGGTGTCCTGGATGCTCTGGTGGCTCCGCTCCCCGCCCGCCCGGACCCTCCGCTCTGCCCAGCGGGGCTTCTGATCTGCCGGGGAAAACCTGCGGAAAACACCGACCCCAGCCTCCCGGGACTTGGCCACAATGGGGGGAAGAAAGCGGATTTCCGACAGCCCTTGACTCTCCTAAAGACAAATTGGCGTGAATTTCCCAGTCGGTCCGGAGCTGAACTCACGGCCAGACTCCTGACAATGTCCCTGTCACATTCAATCCCACGCTGGGACCTTGGCTTCTCCTTACACACGACATTTCCTTCCTTCCTTCCTTCCTTCCTTCCTTCCTTCCTTCCTTCCTTCCTTCCTTCCTTCCTTCCTTCCTTCCTTCCTTCCTTCCTTCCTTCCTTCCTTCCTTCCTTCCTTCCTTCCTTCCTTCCTTCCTTCCTTCCTTCCTTCCTTCCTTCCTTCCTTCCTTCCTTCCTTCCTTCCTTCCTTCCTTCCTTCCTTCCTTCCTTCCTTCCTTCCTTCCTTCCTTCCTTCCTTCCTTCCTTCCTTTCTTCCTCTTTTTTCTCCCTTTCCCCCTATCTCTCGCACACTTTTTTTTTTTCATCTTTATTTATTTCTCTCTCTTTTTCTTTTCCTCTCCATTTCCTTGCAGATTTGCATCAGTGCAGGTTTTCTATTATTTTGCGTTCCCGGGGAATTTAAATAAAATAACGTTATTCTTATGAAAATACCTTTCCATGGTTTATTTGAACAGCCTTTACTCTTCCAAATCACATCTTCCCCTTTCCTCTCTTTTCCTCGATTCTGAGCAGATATTTGGCAGCCCACGGAGAAGCAGGTAAGGCGTGGGCTACAACAAGGCAACGTGCTTACTGGGACGAGGAGAGTGGCACAGGAGATAACTCTCTGAAAAAAGGTTTTAAAATCATATTTGGATCCTAAACTTCCCATCGCAGCAAACGCCTCCTCTCGACACTTGTATGCCAAATAAAATAGCCGTGATCGCGTGGATTATAAATGAGATCACATAAGAGTTTATCTGGGAATATCTCAGTCTCGCAACCCACAAGAATGCACTTTCTTCCCTGCCTCTGATACCCACTTGCTGATCTAAAGATAAAACAGCAGCCCTGCTTGTATTCTCCGGCCTTGAGGAGAAAGTCGGGACTTCGCGCGTTCTGTGAGCACAGCGAAACCACAAAAAGGATGTTCAAATACTGATAAAGCCAGGGGTGTAACTCCACAAAAACACCGGGATCCAGCAGCTTCTCTCGAGTCAGGCTTGGATCAGCTGCTGCTTCCAGACGGGTGGGATTTGACAGATGAGTTTCCACACCTTATCTAAGTTTATTTGGGTCCAGGTCACCAGCACTCATTCAGACAACGCTTTCACTGGGGGAAATTGTTTCGAATTCTTCATTCCTTTTTTTCCCCTTTTTTTTTTTTTTTAATTCCCTCTTAAATAAAAAACACAATTATATAGGAAAAGGAGAAAAAAAAGAAAACCGCAGCTGAAGCCGAGCATCTCTGCTCCGCTCCTCTGGACTGTTCCCTTCCTGACTGGAAATCCCTGAAACTTTCCAGAGCTCCATGTGTCAGGCGGGAGAGAGTGGAGCGGGGAAAGAGGATACTGCTGGTCCGTCCTTTCCTTTATAGGTAAAGGACTTTTAGAAAGGTGATTCCAAGCAGGAGTCTGGGTAAGAACACTGTTCCCTGCGGAGCGGCTTTCTGCCCCCTCCAAGCCCCCAGGGAATGTTTTCAGGCGTTGCAGGAGGCAGGGAGATCCCCCGTCCCGCTTTATAGCCGGGCTGTAAACGCCTCGCGGAGGTTTACTCACACTCAAACGCTTAATTAAGAAAACATTAAGGGTCCAGCTTAAACCAACAAAAGCCAAGCAGCTCCGAGACGGGTTCCCGCTTTCCACACGGCGGCTGCGAGCCCCCTCCCCGCCCGGAGCCGCCGTCCCTCCATCCCTCTGCGTGGGGCTGCCCGAGCTCCGCATCCCTGTCTGCTCCTGCGGGGCTGATGCTGCTCCTCCCGCTCTCTGCCAGGGGCAATCGGCACCCAAAGCCTTCCCCGCCCCTTCCCTCAGCCCAGACGGACCAAACGCAGGCGGGACTCGATGTTTTGGAGCCCTCTGCCCAGAATGTGAAGGAAAGAACCACTCGGAGGAGGACTCAGCCTCCCCCGGCCGGTCCTGGGGTCTGTGCGAGAGCAGCCGGGATGGGGATGCGGGGGTGTCCCCTCCTGTGCCCGCCAGTCCTCGCCACCCCGAGCGGAGAACCAGGGCTTTTCTACCTGCCCGGGATGACAGGCCGGGCTTCTTCGGACTGTGAGATCCTTTGCTTCCCCCAGATCCTGCCTCTGCCTTCTCCCTATTATTTAACTGTCCCAGGGAAAAAAAAAAAAAAAAAAAAAAAAAAAAAAAAACAAAACCCAAAAAAAAACCGGCCACTTTTTCTGTCCGTCCAGCCTTGGGGAAGGAAGCAGAATTAACACGGGGGAGGCGACGTGCAGAGCACTGGCAGAAAAGCGTGGACTTTGTTTTAAGACATCAAAAAGGAAGGACAGAAAAGGATGGACACTACCTTCCAATACACTTTAGTTGGCTGGTGACAAAAACTCCGGGCATGCTCTGAATGCGTAATTACCCCCAACTGAAAATTCCCTATCTAATTTGATATTTGGTGCTCAGCAGAAGCTAGCCTTCGTAAATAATATACAAAGTAAGAAACCTAATCCAGCAGGCTAGAATGTTTAATTCATCATTATGCGAGCTAATTGGAAGGTGATTATATGGTAATTGCTCATTAGTGGTGTATATTTATCGCTGTACCTTATGTCAAGGCCATGGGAATTGTGTAGAGTCTGTTCTCTCATTTCAAGGATCAGTTTCAGAAGCAGGAGCAAAGCGGGCGAGATCAAGTTCTTCCTGACGTCAGGTCCAGCCGTGGGCGATGGAGAGCGGCTCTATAAATGCTCTCCCGCAGCAGCCGGGGCTCCGGCCAGGCCGTGCGGGGACACGGGGCTCCCGAGGCAGCGGGGACGAGGAGGAGGATGAGGAGGAGAGAAGGCAGATCCTGCGAGGCGGGCTGAGCCCGGTGCCCGCAGCATCCTCCCCGCCGGCCCCGCGGGCAAAGAGGGGGCACCGGGAGGGTTCCCCCACAGCCCACGGGCGGCTTTCCCTGCAACAGGCGCTCATTGCCAAAGGTCAATTAAAAGCGAGCGGGGAAGGTGATTAATGGCCCTTTCGGTTTCAGGGTTGGCCCGGCTGCGAGTGTCCCACCAGGAGAGAGGCTGGCGGGGAGAGAGGTTACGGCTCGGGGTCAGGAGGTTCTCTAAACTCCCGCTTCCCCCTCGCAGCGGGACGCTTTGCAGAAGTAAATCAATGGCTCCGTGAGCTCCGGGCAGGGATGAGCCGCGGGTGGACGCGGGAGCAGGGCTGGGGGAAACCCGTTCACCAGGGAGCCCGGCCCGGGCGGCTCTGCCTCTTTCCTACGGGCCACGGGCGCTAATTAGGGGGGACCGCTAATTCCCGCCGAGCCCTCGCAGGTAACAGCGCGATCCCTCGGAGGGGGAAGGCAAATAAACAGCGTTTAAACACAACAAAGCGAGGGCTCCAAAGCCCTCCGGCCTCATCCCGGTCCAGCGGCAAAGAGAGCGCTGCGTGGGCGCGGGCTTGCTCCGCGTGGGGAGCGCAAATCCCAGCGGGGGGAAGCATCCCCGGCCGGGAGCCGCTGGGATGTCCGGAGGGAAAGGGTTAAAGCCCCAAGGCCGGAGGGGTCGGGTCCCGGCCGCGCTGCGGAGGGTGGGGATGCGGAGCGGACCCCGGGCTGAGAGGGGCCGGGGGAGGCGAGGGGCGGGATGCGCTGACCTTGGCCGACAGACAGAGCCGAGCGGCGGAGGAAGGGCAGCAGCAGAGCCAGCCCCGGCCGCCCGGAGCTCAGCCCCGCTCCCGGTGCGCTGCGCGGGGCAGCGCGCTCCGCTCCGCACCCGCGGCCGCCGGGCAGCGCTGCCAGGAGCGGCCCCGGGGTGCGGGGTACGGGGGGTCCCCGCTTGTCCCGCGCCCCCTGAGCAGCCCCGGCCGGGGGTCCCCGCTTGTCCCGCACCCCCTGAGCAGCCCCGGCGGGCCAAATCCCCCGCCAGGCGCCCCGGGCCGCGCGTCCTCCGCAGGGAGAGCCGGTCCCCGGCAGCCGTCCCCCAGCTTTCCTTCAAAAAAGCCGTAAAAATCCGCCCGAGTTTGTAATTCGCCACCCGAAATCCACGCTCCCTCCCCCCACCCCTGCGAGTTATTTAATATAAAATGTATTTTTGAACACCCGCTCGGATAGCATCTCGCCAATATTTATATTTCCACGTTGCCTGGCATCCACTGTCCCACATTAGACTCTGCCTCTCTCTCCCTCTCTCTAATCCTGCCACTTTAAATAGATGAATTAATAAAGCAAATGAGGGTCTAATAAGCTGACTGTCCTGCCTATTGAGGCAGGGGGAGAGAGACTAGAAAGTGCGCCAAATTTGTTTGCAGTGGATCAAGGCTAGCCGCCTTTGCTTCACTTTCTTTATCTTAATTCCGACTTGAAAAGATATAATTATCTAGTTTGAACAGAGCTGCTATCAAATCCTTCTCTAGGCAAGGCAGGGGAGAGCTGGAGTGGATTGCAGTGTTCTGAGCCGCTTGGTGCAGCCGGAGATAGGGAGTAATGAAGTTGTGGAGTCCTGAGATACAAAGGGCATTAACCTCATTAGCATGAAACCTTTTCTTCTAACCATTGTGGGACCCTTTCAGACTCCTAATCCCCCCTATTTTCAAAGCTGGGTTTGTAATAAAGCTTTTAGGGTTTTTTTTCAAAGCTAATGGCATTCTCTGAAGATTTTATTGCTGTTACGCTACATAGGACGCTTAATTTTTTCCCCCTCTCTCCCTCTCTTCCCTCACGGTTAAAAAAAAAAAAAAAAAAAAAAAAAAAAAAAAGGGGGTGAGGGGAGAAATATATGGTTCCTGCAGAAATAAGCCTTTTATCAAGATGGGAAACAATTTCTAGAAAGGCCCAAGTGTGCTGTTCGTCCGCGGTCCGTTTAATGTTTGCCCATTTGCCCGGGTTTGAAGTGGGGAGCGAGTTCAGGGGAAATGTGCATCCTGCTCGGCTCCCAGATCTGCACCATCAGCTGCTCGAGGAGGGAAGAAACGCGACCAGAAGTTTACCTTGGGAATAGCTCTACTAAATAATTAGCCTGGGTTTAAATGGAAGGGACTGCATTGCGACATGCGTCCTAACCCTGACTGGGCCTCTCTCATATTTGTAGCGCAGGTGAATGGAAAGTCACAGGGATTGTATAAAAAGAGATGGTTTAAAAAAAAAAAAAAAAGGATATTTTTTTAAAAAAATTAAATTTACATAGTACCCGATAGAGCCAACGCGTGCACAGAATGTCTAATCTTAACTTTTCAAGGCAGTGTGTTTAACAAAGCTCGTATTTTTGCGATGCATTGTAACTTCGCCTTATCACAGTGTAAAGGGTAGTCAGATTGTCCTAAATTATGTCCAACTAGCCCCCCTGGATCCACGGATTAAGAGATTAAAGGAGACCACTGGGCAATGCCTCCTCTTTCCCCTTCATATTCCTGGTATGATAATTGCCTAAACTGATTTGCACTTTCACAAAAGCTTGCAGGATTCTTTGTAGCTCGAACAGAGCAGACGAGGTTTCTCTATCAATGGAAATAAAACTGATTAATGCAGTCTATCAGGCTAAGGAGCAAATGAAGCATGAAAAAACAACTGTGTACCCCCAGAAAACCAGCTAGTTTCCTCAAGGACCCAGAGCAACATTTCTTTTCTTTTTTTTTTTTTTTCTTTTTCCCCTTCCCTTTCCCCCACCTCTTTAATGTCAGAGTTTTACTCCGTGCCCAGGATCGCTCCCTGAGAGCGGCAGGGAGAGCAGCAGCTGGGGCGCAGCCTCCGCTCACAGGACCTGCTCCTGCTCCTCACCGCACCGACCTGGACAGGGCATGAAAAAGATGGGGGAAAACACCAAAAAAAAAAACAAAAAAGAAAAGAAAAAAAGAAAAAATCCTCTCTGGCTAAATAAAGCCCATATTTTTGCCGGAAAAGCCTCTCTCGGCGGAACGCGGCAGTTTCACCATCACGAACCGGTCCGCGCTTCAGTTCCCAACCAGGGAAGGGGCTGGGTTTCTCCTTGAGGTTTTTGTTTGGTTGGCTGGTTCTGTTTCGGGGGGTTTGGGGTGTTTATATACAGCAAGTGCGCCTCTGCGGCTTGTTTTTAGAGGTCTGTTTAGCAGCCAGGGAATACATTAAGAAAATGCGCCTATGGCCGCAGGAATGCGCGGCGCGGCCGCGGGGGTTCAGCAGCTAAAAACAAGGCGGTGTGGGGGGGAAACCCTCGGTTTCCGAGAAATTTGGGGGTGAAGGGGAAAAGATATGGCTTAAAAAATTAGGGCATATTGATAAATCTTTATTGACAAAATATTGACAATGACATACTTCTTGGAAGTATATAGTGTGTTAGAATTCTAACAAATTAAACACAAAACACAAAAATATTTACATTCTGGTATAGGAGACATGAAGGAAACATTTGTCACTTTTTTTTTTTTTTTAGTAGCTCTATGATCTCGGAATATTATAAGGTCAGTGCTTGAAAATTGACCCAATGAAAATGGTCATTAGGAAAAAAAAAATCAATCCGCGATTTTAAGTCCCTTTTCTCTGGATCCTCCCAGCCTAGAAGGTGTCCCCACCGCCAAAATTGGTCGCTGGGTTTGCGCTTTATAAATCTTTTTAAAAAAAAGTAATCATCATCTGGTTTTGCAATGGGGATACAGTTGGGGGGAGGGGGGAGATAATTCCATTTGATTTTTTTTTTTTTCCCAGCAAAAGTTATGACCAACCCCAACCTCCCCCGCCCCCCCCGCCTTTCCCTCCCGTCCCTCCCCTCCCCACCGTGTTTGTCCATCCGGAAGGAACACTATGCTTTGTTACTGCTACTTCATTTAGCTTTCACAAACACTTTGACGCCAGAAGTTATTATAAAATGTTTACAGACTGCACATTTCTCGTAAAATAAAATTAAAAAGCACACAGAACCTGTCTTAAAGGGAAAAAAATTACAATTCATTTCTGTCTTTAGGAACCGGAGTAATTTTTTCCCGGTTTTTTTTTTTTTTTTTTTTTTTTTTTCCCCAGACGGCTTTACACATGCAATTCAAGTTTCTGAAACAGGTGTGGGTTTTGGCTGCTTATGGAAATTTCTCTTTCAAAGACGGAAAAAACCGTGAAGTGCAAAATGTCCCGTAAGGTGTTAATTTTTCTGGTTTGGTTGGGGGCAATTTTTTTTTTCTTCTATTTTTTTTTTCTCTTTTTAAAATTTTTTTTTCTATATATTTTTAATTTTTTTTTCTTTTTTTTACGTTATGCTTTTAAAAGTGGACTGCGATAAACGGAATACCTGTCAATCACCTCGTCCCGGTGTTTTGGCTCTGATTGACAGATCCCCTTTGGCAGAGCGGTGCCGGCAGTGCCACAGTCCGGAGCCCTCGCTGGCTGCCCTCGCTCGCTCCCAGCTCCCTCCCGGCGGCAATCGCGTGGTGATGAAGATCTCCGTGTCCTTCCCCGCACCGCCACGCCGCGGGGCTGGCGGGGTGAGCCTTTAACACTTTCGGTTCGTGGGATGCTGGCTTGGAAAAGTCCAAAAGTGCCAGTTTTTTAATCGTCCGACGTGACGTCGATTTCCTCTGGACTGGCTTGTTTGGTGGCGATTCTCCACCGGTTAATGTGATGAGTCCCTTTTTTCTTCTGTTGTGAGTCTGAACCTTCCTCTTCCAACTTTTGCCGCTTGAACTTTGTCCGTCTGTTCTGGAACCATACTTTTACCTGCGGGGGGAAAGGCGCCGCGCGTTAGTCCTGCCCGCACCGGGAGATGCTCCGCTCCCCTCCCGCTCCTGGCGCCACCGCGCCGCGCTCTGTCCCCAGCCTGTCCCCACTGCCGCCACCCCGGCCAGCCTGGCGGGGGGCGAGAACCCTCTGCCACCCAAACCTCTGCGAGAAAGGCACGGCCGGGCTGCCCCACGCTCTCCGGAGCGGCGGCACCGCCGGGGATGCTCCTGCAGCCCCGAGCAGCGCCCAGGTAGCCCGCGCAGCGTGGGGCTCGTCACCTCGACGGCCTCAGTGCCCGGAGAGGCTCCGTTCCCCACTCCTGGCGAGGTTCCCCGCTCCTGGCGGGGTGTCCCCCCTCTCCAGCCCCGGAGGAGCCGTCGGGGCTCCCACCTGCCCGGCAGAGCAGCGCAAAGGCAGGGCCTCGTCCGTCCTAAAGGGCGCCAGGATAGGGCTGGGGGGAGGACGCAGGGGATTTTTTTTCCTCGTGGAAAAGCGAATAAAATGTACAAAAATGACCCGAATAGAAAAACGCCCGTCGCTCTCCGCAGCGTCTCCCTGGGACGCGCCGTCCAGGAGGGGCCGCGGTGCGGTGGAAGCGGTCAGGGGCATCATAAATATCCCTCTGGTTTTGTTCAGCGCCGCGTAAATCTGACTGAACCATCCGGCAGCTGACTTCGGTGCTTTAATTACAGATAGTATTGATCTGGGAGCTATCTCCAGGGCTGGCCACACTCCTTGTAGCATCCAAAGGTAAACTTTTTTTTTTTTTTTTTTTTAAAGCAATTTAAACTCTGGTTCTGTCTGAAAGTGCCTGATAAAGGCCTCAGCAAGGGGGGGAAAGGGAACTGGAGCATTTTAATAAGCTGGTTTAACCCGCTTCGCTGCCTCTTCAGAACAGAGACCTGACTGGCCGGACACACATCTCTGCTGCATTTTCATATTCTCCAAAAGTCCCCCATTAAAAAGCTGAGCGGGGAACAAGGGGTGAGTTTAATTTGCTTTTAGTTTGCTAATTGAAGGGGAGGACGGTTCATTTCTGCACGCTGATCTCCCAAAAGGGAGCTCATTTGTAGGGGACTGGGGGTTTGACATCCGGACAAAAGACCCCAACCAGCTTCGGAATCAAGCAGCACAAAGACCACCTTAAATACAGCTTTCCAGTAGAAATAAGCCTGTGACCGGTCCCTTGTTCGGGGAACCTCATAAAAGTGGCGATCCCTTTTTATTGTTTTGTTAGGGAGACATTTTAAAACAAAAGCTCCAACCTCTTTATTGCTTCCCCCACGAAAAGGAGTTAAGAAAAAAAAAAAAAAGTGTTACAACTTAATCCGCCCAGAGAACGCTGTGTTTACTGGGAACTTTGAACTAGGCTGCGGCTGGGTATTTTGGCTTTTTTTTTTTTTTTTTTTTTTTTTTTTTTTTAGTACAGTGCCACATACTGTAGCAGAGACAATCCCCATCTGGAACCCTCTCTCTCTCCACGAGTCTCCTGGAAGGGCACAAAACAAAAACCCGACACAACAACAACAACAACGAAACAACGACAACAACAACAACCACCACCGCCACCAATCCTCCAAACTCCAGCCTTTCTTCCGGCGGGGAGAAAACCGCGTGGAAAACGCGCTCGCAGCGGGCCCCGGGTCGCGGCCGTCGGGGGGAGCCTGAGCCCGCCCCGCCGCCGCTCCCGGCCCGTTCCGCGCCGCCCCGCGGGCCCCCGGGCCCGGTACCTGCCGGGACCCTCGGCCCGGCACCAGAAACACCGCCCGGAGTCCCGCCGGAGAGACCGAGCAGCCTCCGGTGCGGTTCTGGCCCGCGGCCAGCCGGCTGGGGCAGGGGGGAGAGGGGGGTGGAAGGGGTAATGGGGGGGATTCCTTGTGAGTAATTTCTCTGCCTTTATGTTTCATCTTTCTGCCCTCCTGAACCGGCTCATCACATCCCCTCTGTCGGCTAGAAACGAGGGAAAATTCGCCCGAGGAACTGTGTTTCTGCTGTAGGGTCTAAAGGGGAGGTTCTCCCCCTTGTCCCCGCATTTGTTTCGGGGGCTTTTCCCCTAACATCGAACTCCTTTTTGAGGGTCACACCAATCCCGCGGCAGAACCACCGGGCCCGCGGATCGCAGCTCCCCTCGGGCCGCAGCTCCGGCCGGCGCTGCCCGGGGGACCCCAAATCCCCAAATCGCGCCCCGGGCGCTGCGGCTCCCCACGCCCGGCCGAGGCACCGCGACCCCGGCACGGGAAAAAGATTTGACCACGCTCAGGCTGGGGAGATCCCTCTCCCCGCTGCGCCGGTTCGGGATGGAGGCCTAAACACCCCCAGAATCTGCCCTGAGCGCCGCCCGAATCTCGGCCCGGCCGGTGGGATCTCCACAGGAGATGCCCGTACTTTCGCTTTCCCAGCTGCCCGATCCCTGCTTCCCCCTCACCTGAGTTTCCGTGAGGCTGAGACTGTGTGCCAGCTGTTTTCTCTCCGCTCCTACTACATAATGGTTCTTCTCAAAGGCATGTTCCAGTCTCAGTAATTGGGATGGGGAGAAAGCTGTACGGATCCGTTTGGGTTTCCTGGCCAGTGCATTGTGCAATAGGAAGCTCTCCGGGCTGGTTTCATTCCCTGGGAAACAGGGCAAAACAGTTTAATAAAACACCTTCCCCAAACGCACTCGACAGCACTTTTTAGCGCAAGAATTTTTGTCTCCCACCATTACCCTTAGGATAAATCCAACTATAGTTTCTTTTTAATTTTTCAACTCCTTTTTTGTATTGAATTTTCCTTTGATAAATACATGGAGAGAAAGGATAAATAAGCAGGGGGAGGAGAGGACTGGTATAAATTAAAACGCTAAAACACAATCTGGGAAGCACTACAGAAAATAATAAAAAAAAAAAGAATTGACCAGAGCACGGCTGCGGTGTCTGCGGCTACACCTCACGGCTGCCCCCCTGCCCCCCGACCACCGCACATCTTTCCCTATTTGTTTGTTATTTCCATCTTCCCTTCGCGGCCAGCTGCTCTCGGGGCTCCCTGGCCGCCCACCGGGCTCCGGGAGCCTCCCCCCTGCTCCCCCGGCCTGTCTCGGCTTCCCTCGCCCAAAACTTCGGCCGGAGCCTTTCTCCCGCCGCTTCCCTTCGTTGTCCCGGTGCGCTGCCCGCAGCGGGGCTCCCACCGCCGCCCTCCGGCCCATGAACTCCCCGCTGCCTCGGCGGCGCTGGGAACCGGCGTGGAAATACAGAATCAAACTCCGAGGAGGCCACAGAGCGGCCATCCCATCCCATCCCATCCCATCCCATCCCATCCCATCTTATCCCATTCCATCCCATCCCGTGCCATTCCTGCCGGCCTGCGCGGAGCGGGGGCGGGAGCGGGGGGTGGTGAGCCGGGGCTTTTTGGGGGACATTTCCCTCCGGGGTGCCCCTGTGCCGCTTCTCCGGGCCGGTCCTTCCAAGGTGGAAGCGGCAGCGAGGGGATCTCTCTGAGAGTGCTTTCAAAATCGTTGGAGGAGGAGGGTGTGTTTGAAATCAGCCTGTGGCTCAACACCAGGACATTTCCGCCTTTCATCTACCCCTCGTTACCAATCGCCTGGTGCCTGCGACAAATAATTTGGTGAGCGAAACCTGTAATTTTATTCTGAAAGGGTAATAATCCATTTTGTGTCTCAGAGCGCCTGGCTTTGGAGAGAGTGGCTCCTTTTTCAACCCGGCTGCAGCGGCCCGGCTGCGGAAGGCCGGGGAAAATGCAACATGCAGGTGGTTTGTTTTCGTTCCGAATTAAAAAATAAAAATACAAGGGGAAAAAACAAAAAGGCAGATGGATCCCTGCGGGTGGAGGCTGATTTTGTTTTGTTTGTTGGTTTGCCTATAGTGAGAGTGGCAGAAGCCGGACCCACTGCGGGAGAAATCGGCTCACCCTTCCGAGAAGACGCTGCCGGTTACAAAGGGTTAAGCGAGGGGGATTTTATTGATTGTCCGCCATTGGATTCGGTTATTTCCCTTCAGCTGCTTGTTAATCGCTCGGCATTTGGAGCCCCTGGCTGACCGCACGGTCGGGATCGCCCTCCGTGCCCCTTCCCCGGCTCTCCTCCGCAGCCCCATCTCCCCGCGCTGCTCCGGTGCTGGGATTAATTCCCCACACACGCTTCCCTCCTCCTTTCCCTGGGGTTCGCTTCGTTTCTTCCCCTCTAACGAGGGCAGCGGCCGCGCTCGGGGCTTCCTGCGGCTCGGCCCCGCAGCTCGGCGGGCACCGCCGCCTTCCCGGGGGAGCTCAGCCTCACCATTCCCGCTCTGCGCGGCCGCTTCCTTCGGGGGCTCCTCTCTGGCTCTTAACACACCGGAACAAAAAATATCCACCTTTTCGTCTGCTTTGAATGGGAGCAGAAAGCTGACGAAGTCCCAGCCGGCCTTGCCTTCCCGCTCGCCCCCCTCTTGCCGGGAAACCAAAACAAACCGGGAAAAGCAGCAAAACAAAACCGAGCCCGAGCTCCTCGGCTCTGACAGCTCTCCCAAGTTTGGCAGAGGGGGAGGCAGGGACAAAAGCGCCCGGGCCCGGCCGAGCCGAGCCTTCCGCTGCGGGAAGGGGCCGCCCGCCCGCCCGCCGTCCCCCGAGATCCGCGCCGCGGGCACCGGCCAGGGGATGCGGGGCTGGGTCGGGAGGAGGAGAAGAAAAGTTGCACGTACCTTGGAACCTGTGGCCCAGATACCGGTAGCGGTGTATTAGCCACGGGTAGAAGGTGGAGGGGTCCCTTTGCTGCGAGGCGAAGAGCGGGTGCGTGGAGTGCGAAGCAGGCAGCGGGTGGGCGGCCAGGGCGTGAGGAGGGGGCACGGGATGGACCGGCACGGCCGGGTTCGGCGGGTGGGAGACGGCCTCTGCAAAGACCAAGTCCGGGTTGGAGTAGACCCCCCTGCCAGTGGAGTGGAAGCCGTTGAGAAAAGGGTTCATCGGGCTGGAATTGGCATAGCTGAGCGCCGCCGGCCGGATAGGATCCTCGGAGCGAGACGCGGGCAAGGGGCTGTCTTTGGCCACCAGCGACTCGATGGTGAAACACCGCTTGGGTGTGGGCTGAAACATGCTGCTGCCGCGACGAGAGTCCCCGACCCAATCTCTGCCCGTCTCTCTCTGGTGCGCGGGAGACGATCCGGGGAAGTTTGCAGCAGGGAGTGACTTGAGGAGGGATAGATACACACATAAATAGACAGGGGCTGGAGGAAAAGGAGGCAGCGGCAGCCAGCGGTACCCAAAAGGGAGACACACACACGCACCACGCACACACTCACACACACACACACAAAAAAAAAAAAAAAAAAAAAAAAAAAAAAGTTGCTGGGAGAAGTTTCCCTCCTGCAAGGAAAAGGCGGTCGCGCCCCCCCCTCCCCCCCTAAGTCCAAAGACAATCCATGGATGTGATCGGCCCCTTCACAAGTTGTGCAAACGATTTGTTAGTTCATGAGCCTAATTAGTGCTGGGATCACATAAACAGCTTCCTCTGAAGCCTGGTAAATGGCTTGATGATTGGTCGCTATTACTCGCCTTGAGGTTGAAGGGGGAGACTCTTTAAAGTGCGTCAGAGGGGAGGCGAGCGCCGGGCAGCGCCATCGGGAGGGATGGAGCCGCGGATCGGAGTGCGGCGGGAGCGCGCCCGCCAGCGCGGGGGGAGCGCGCAGCGCCGCCGCCCCCGCCCGGCCCCGCTCGGCTCCGCGCCCCTCCGCGGCCGCGCTGCCCGCCCGCCCTCCCTGCCGCCGCTCCGAGAACGAGGTAGGCGGCCGGGGATCGGGGGGATGGGGGCTCAGCGGGACAGGAGATGGGGGGCCCTGCATCTCCTCGGGCGGGGGCAGGGGGGAGTTGGGCTGCTCCGCCAGCGCGACACCCCCGTCCCTGCCACCTCTCGGCTTCTCTCAGCCCGGCCAGGTTACCTTGGTCGGCCCCGGGGCGTCAGGGAGAGATGCCCCGCTCGGGAAAGCTTTCGTCCCGGTGAGAGAACGGGTCGTCCTCTTGCTCCGAACTTATTTATTTCCCCGTGGCTCCTCGGCGCCGGCCGCACCGCGCGGCGCGCAGCACAAAGCGCGGGGCAGCCGCATCGTGCAGAGCCGGGACGCGCCGGGCGCTCGCTGACGGGACAGGGGATCGAGTCTCCGGTTCCAGCCTTATCCGTATTTTCGCGTTTACCTTTGGGTCCGGAGATGATTTTAGGGCTGAGTTCTCCTCCTCCCATTGGCTGGAGCTGCAGAATAATTATGATCACATCCTAATACTCTTGGCTGGTGCTTACTGTTTATTGGTAGTTAAGGATCTATTATCTATTCATCAGCCTCCCATTTTTGCCAATTACATTCTTCTAAAGTGAAGTACCAGCAGGTATTTTGCACATTTACAATTAATGATAAAAAAATCTGGCGTACTTTAAATCTATTACGCCGCTGTGTAATTTATCTTAAAGATGCAGAATTGCTAATGTAAATTAATGTTTCTGTTGAACCAAGGGATGGGGGGAGTCTTAAAACCAGTCTAGCGTTTCTTTCCTTCTCTCCCGGACGTTGTTTTCTATTTTCTTTCCACTTTGTACACTAAAAATCCGTTACTTCACTGCATTAAATTATGCCAAAAAACAAATCGCCGTCTAAATGGTTGTTTCCAGTAAAGGGCGAGGTGAATTCTATTCTCCTTCCCCACTCTCTGCTAAAAGCATCTGTTCCCAGCTCGCCGATATTTTTAACACAATACCAAAACGAGGGGATAATATAAGTGACAAAACAGTGTTGGGCACGCAAAGATGCGGCTGTTCTCGCGCCTTTGTTCGAGGCCGTGTTTCCCTTTGTGTACCCCGCGCTGCGCGCACTTTGTGGAGGGAGAAGTTCACTTTCTGTAGGAAATGTAAATCCGATCTGCAGGCGTGGGGCGGCTGCACGTACCGACACCCAGAGCCACACGTGCGTGCGAGCGCGGAGCGAAGTGAGCTCCACACGGCGGAACTCAAGGCTTTGGGCAGATTCTGCTGCGAGGTCTCGCACGTTTGGGAAAACCTTTCCTGCCCGAAGACACCAGAGCGCAGAGCTCCGGCCCCGCTGAGCTGAGAGAGCAGAGCAAGGGAGAGAAGGATTTCCCTTCAGCCCCACTCGTGAATCGCTAGTATCTTAACTTTTTGAGTTCCCTCACCCCTTCTCCGTGCAACTTTTTTCCCCTCAAGCGGTGGTCATTGCTTCTCGAAAAGATCTGGGGTTAAACACCCGAGCAAGGATGAGAAAGTGCCCTAAATAGGACGGGTGTTTGATGTGCTGATTTCGACTGGGGTTCCAGAGCACTGAATATGAAGAAAAAAAGAAAATAATTAAAAAAAAAAAAAAAAAAAAAAGAGAGAGAGAGAGAGAAACTTCTCCTTCTCCTAGGAAGAACGCTTCTGCATCCGCGTATTTACACTTCTTCGGGACTGAAGAATGAATCTGAATTGGAAAAACTTCAACTCCTTTTTTTTTTCCCCTTTTTTTTTTGCCTTTCCAGACATCCTGACATAATCACGGGGCTCCTTTGAAAACTGCATCGAGTAATTTAGCACTTGGGGAGGGAGGAATTATATCCGTTCGAAAAGAAACCTCACACACGCAGAACCTCCAAAACGATCGATAAATTTCCCTCGACCTCCTTTACCGCCGGGGAAATATCCTCTAGCCTAAAATCCCTCTCCGAAGAGAGGTCCCGTTGTTTTGGAGCTGCACGGAGGAGGCTGCGCTTGCAGCGGGGAGCTCTCCACATCCAAGTCCGATTTTTTTTTCGGGAAAAGCGAGTGATCTCGGCCCCAGCAGCCTGGAGGTCCGAGCCCCGCTGGCTGTCTGTGCTGTGTACATAGATAGGAGCACATATCTGTGTGCGTGTCGTGCGTGTGCGCGGGGACACATCCAGGCAGAGCAACCGCAAGCAGAGCCTGCAGAACACAAGCTTTCCCTGGGTTTTGTCAGAGATAAAACAGGCCGGGAGCAGGGAGGACAAAAACTCAACGGACTCGGGATGGGATTTCCCGGAATTTTCCTCTTCTCCCTAAACTTTTGTATCATTCTCGCGCTCGTGGCCCTTTCGCTGGGAAAGGCCTGCCCCGGGAGCACCTCCCCAAGTCCCTCTCTCGAACTTTTCCTACCCTAGGTCTTGACAGGTTGTTCTCGCTGTCCTCTTGGCGCCTGCATGGAGAGGATGCGGCAGGGGCTCGGTTTCCAGCAGCGCCCGATGCGCTCGGAGCGCAGCGAGAGGCAGCAGCCCCAGCCTCCCTCGGAGGGAGGGGTGCGCTCCGTTCGCAGGCAGATTGCACGGCTGGCCTCGCAGGCGCTAGCTCCGGATTTCCAAACTAACACTCATCTTTTAAAAGACGAGCCAAGAAGAAATTGCGAGGAAGGTCTCAGATGCGGGGACCTCGGGGTAAGAAGGGTTATTCATGGGCTAAACCAGGCTGTGCTTTGGCGGGTATGGGGGTGGCGGTGAGGGAAGTTTCAGCCTCCCCTTAACTTTCTTTTCCAGGTGGGATCTGTCTCCTCTTTTTCCCTCCTGTCCCAGAGATTCATGCACACAGCAGGGAGGAGAGGTGACCTAGGCAGGTCGTGTCTGGCGTGGGGCTGATGGAGTTAAAGGAGAGGGTGAAATGCCTAACTTAATTCTTTTCTGGACGCCTTAAACCCTACTTCGTGTGTCTAAGCCTCCCGCGAATCCTCCGCAGTGCTCGGCAGGAATGACGGGCCGGGCCGGGCCGAGCCCAGCCGGGCTCCCAGGACCTGGGCCGGGCTCCGGGGCTGCGGGAGAGCCCGGGCCGGGCACCGCGGCCTCCGCCGAGCAGGTGGATTCCGTGGGCAGCCGGCCCCGAGCAGCCGGAGCCACGCGTGGACAGGGCCTTGCTCCCCGCTCATCCCGGGCTCCCGGGTGGGACGGACACGCGGGATGCTTCCCACGGACCTCCCCATCGAGGGGACCAGCCCTGAAAACCTCACCCCTCGCTCTCGGTCCCGGGCCAGCGCTGGAGCCGCTGGGATCCCGCCTCAGCAGCAGAGAACCGAGACCGGGACCAGGAGCAGGAAAAGGCCTCGCTGCCCGGGTTCCTCTCACCGACCCGGGAACAGCGATCGGGCAGGGCTGCTTTAGTTTTTCTCTTTTCAGCGCTATCCAGGGCCTCGTCCCCTCTCGCTCCCGAACCAGCGCCACTTGCGCGCTGCACAGCCCGGCTCGCCGCGGTTCCGCGCGGTTCTTTTCGTCCCGGGGCTGTCGGACTCGCCGTTCCAATACCCTGTCATTAACTCGGGACTCCCGTAACCCCCGGCTTCGCACGCCAAGCCCATCCACGCCAGACCTTTCAAACACCAAGGGGGAAGCGGGAGGAAATACCCGCAGCTGCGTGCGGGCGCGGTGGGCAGCGCGGTACCGAGAGTGCGGGCCGGGACAAGCCGAGCCGAGCCGGGCCGGGCTGGGAGCGTGCCCGCCCGCCGCTCCTGCCGCTCCCGGTGCCGGTCTCGGTGCCGCTCCCGTCCCGGTGCCGCTCCCGTTCCGGTGCCGGTCTCGGTCTCGGTCCCGGTCTCGGTCTCGGTCCCGGTCTCGGTCTCGGTCCCGGTCTCGGTCCCGCCCGCTGCGCGGGGCGCGGGGCCGCATCCGCGGAGCGGCAGCGCCCCCTGCCGGCCGCCGGCAGCTCCGCCCGCCCGCGGCCCCGCCGCCGGCAGCGGATCCCGGGCGGGCCCGGCCGCTCCCGACCCCGCCAGAAAATCACCAGGCCTCTAAATGTGTCTATTAATAAAAGCAATTAAGGCCTAAAGGGCTTTTTCCTTTTTTTTTTTTCTTTTTTTCCTCCTTTTTTATTATTTTGTTTTTAATTTGTGTGGCGCACGGAGAAAGCTCCACGGTGTGTGTCCACACACGTCCGCTCACTCACACGCACTCCAAACTCTCCCCGGTGAGTTGGCAAAGCGCTTGAATTGAGCTACGCACCGAGGGACCAGCCCGTCTGAAATCTGTCCCTCCGGGGCAGCCACGGGAACAGCTGGATGCAAACACCGCATCCGGCCCCTGAACTTATTCTCGCACTTCGACCAAAATCTTGGCTTGAGCCACGCCGTGTACTGGGACTTCTCGTGCGTGATGCGGTACAAGCGAGAGGGCTTCGAAAAGGCGTCTGTCTGTCCTGCCCGCCTGTCCGGGCTCTGCGGGTTCTGTCCCGAGTCCTGCGGGACTCCCGCGGGCTCGGAACCGCTGGCTCGTCAGCGGCGCGGTACCGCACGCCCGTGAGTTACGGCCACTTTGCAGCTGTTGAGTGCTGAATTCACGGCAGATTCACGGGCTTTGCCCGGCACCGGCTACCTGGGCAAGCCCTGAAATTCTGTCAGCCACAGGGGGCTCTGCCGTGATGAAAGTAAGTTGGTCAGACTCACAAAAATAAAAAATAAATTTAAAAAAATTTAAAAAAAAAGGAAAAAAGGAAAGGAAAGAAAGAACTAAAAGCAGAGGCAGAGCTGCAGGCCAGCCAGGGACTGCAGGTGTCCGCACTCAGGACGCCCCGTGGGAAAGCGCTCATCTCCTGTGGGAACGAAAAGGCGCCCGAGCCCCCGCTGCTGCGGAGGTTGCGTGGGAAGAACGTGCGGGAGATGCTTTTCCACCCGCTGCTTGTTTGTTTCAGTGGAGTACAACGCGTACCAAAACAGAAACTCAGCGCCCGCCGCACAAACCCCCGCTCTGCACCTGGGCGGGCCCCGCGGGTGCGCAGCGCTCGCTGCCCTGCGCGGTGCGGCGCGGAGCTGCGCTGCGTTCCCGGCTCTTCTCGGTCCCCGTCCCACCTCAGATCACGGCTCCCCATCAGCGCCGTGCTGCTCTCCGGCAGCCGCGGGGCTCCGTCCTGCCCGGGGGTCCCGCACCGCGGCCCCAGCATCGGCTGGGGACAGGCAGAGACGATTCCCGGCGGGACAGACCCCGCCCGAGGAAGGGGATGTAGTTACAAACTTTCCTAAACTTTCCTCTGGACCCAGCTCACCGCTGTCCGTACGGGGATGGGGAAGAAGCGAGGAGAAGCGAACTAAATAATGTCCTCAAAAGCAAAAGTTTTGTTTCTAAGGGGAAACAGGAAACCACTATGTAATTTACCTCGAGTTCTGTTCGGCGCTTTTGGGTACTACTGAGATAATTTTAGTTTCTCGTTCAGACATTCAATTTTGTGAATTATTCCATTTTAACTTGCTCCCAGAGAGCCCGATCTCGCGGACCTGACTTAATTTGCTTTGCATTTCACGAAGAGTTTTTCGGGGCAACGGAGAGAGGTCATCTCTATTTTCCAGTGCCTCCTGACCTGCCTTGGAGAGAGCCTGGAACGAAGTTAGCTCTACTGGGGGTCATCTCTCTCTCCTCTCTTTGCCCCATGGTCGGGTCGGGGGTTTTTTGGTGTTTAATTTTTTTTTTTTTAAATTTTGTGTGTGTGCGTGAGTCTACTCTTGTCCATCCTTCGGGTAGATTTGAGTTTTCAAAGAAGAGAGGGTTTTTCAGAGGGGTTCTCTCTGCATCCCCCCGCAAGCCCCTCCATTCACCCGAATTATCTTTCTCCTGGTGACCTGCATGAGGCACAAAGAGTTCGCAGTGAAAGAGAGCTACCAACTTCCAAATAACTCTCCAAGCTTCTAAAATTTAGCGACTAAATGTTAGCACATTGAAGTGTCATTGAGGACACTAATTAATACCCATTTCAGTTAAAAACCTGCATTTTTTTCGAGGATCTCAAGTACATAATCGCTTGTAACGGGCATCCTGGAATACGAATATAAGTATCCAGCCTTGAAACGCATAACCTCACCGAATTCCTTCATTTGCTAATGTGTTCCCAAATATTCAAGCTCACAGGGATGTGCGCGCTGTGGAAGCCATACAGAATGTAATAAAACACAACTCCTAAAGCAAAATTAGCGGTTTCTCTGGATGTTCCAGGCCTCCGAACGAAGCCCGGGGTTGCCCTTTTTTTTTTTTTTTTTACATGCATAATGTATGTCAAACACCGACGTGGGGGCTTTTGCTTAAACTCTGTGTGTGATTCCATGGCGTTGCCGCTCCGTTATCTTGCTTCCATCCAACAACTTTTTCCATAGATTAGTTCCGAACTAAGAGTGCTTTTGCAGACTAATTTTTTTTTTTTTTTTGTCTTTCTTTCTTCCCCGAAACGGAAACAAAATAGACAAAAGTCTTTTTTCGGAGTTTTAGAAAACTTCACCTCGGTGCAGTGCACAGATGAGGGAATACCTGGGCAGAGGTGCTGCCTTTCCCCGCGTCCCTTGGCTGGCCATTCCCCTGGGGTGATGCAGGTCTCTCCCATCGCTTGTCCGGCTCTTCTCGCCGCAAGAACACCGGCAAAGGTCAGGACACCGCCCGGCCGTGCTGCTCCGTGTGCCCCGCTCCTCCGCAGCCGCCAGATCTCACCCGGACACTGCGGTCGGTGTCAGGGCCGGGCTGGAACAGCCGCTGCCAGCAGAGGAGAGCGAGCAGCGAGCAGCGAGCAGCGAGCCTTGGCCCCGAGCCGGGGCTGGCCGGGCGCGGAGCGGGGCCGGGGAGCTGCGGGGAACGCGGGACCCCGTTCCTCTCTCCTCTCTCCGGCCGTGGAGGCTGCAGGAATAGCAGCCGGGAATCGAAAGTGACCTATCTCCTGACTCCTGCCAGGTCCGCGCTGTTTGATGCTGCGATCCAACGCAAGTCTGAACTTCAGCGATAATCTCCTCCATATGGGCAAAGAGAGCGCGCACACGGCGGTTCTCTCCACAAATCACCTAGCTCCAATCAGTTTTCACTTTCCACAAACCGTTACAGGGGGAATAAATAAAATGAAAATGAAAAGGAAGGGAGGGAAAAAAAAAAAAAGTGATGGTAAAGAAAGTGGTTTTCTGACCGCAGGTTGGAAAAAGCAACCGGTGTCTCACCGCGCTCCGCGCACCGGCGAGGGGCGGGAGCTGCTCCGTCCGAGAGCCGCGGGTGTCCCGGAGAGGGAGCGGATGGTGGAGGCAGAGCAGGAGCCCGGACCTCCCTGTGGGGAGAAGTGCGTGCGGCTGCGAGGGGTCTGCTCCGCAGGCAGCGCCGGTGCAGAGCCTGGCTGCTGAAAATCTGCTCTGCAGCTTCCCCGCAGGAGCAGCCGAGCCAAGGAGAGCGCTGTCCGCAGCTCCCCGCACGGGCAGGGCGGGCAAGGGCAGGGGCAGGCTGCTGAGGGGAACGGCAGCACGGAGAAAGGCCGCCCGGTCTCCGCTTCCCACCTTTCCGGGAGGTTAGCAGGGGGGGCTGGTTCTCCCCTTTTCGGTATTTCGGAGGAAGGGAGCGGGGAAGGAAGAGGAGAAGCTTGCGGAGGGTTTGGGAAAGGTCGCAGCCGGGCATTGCAGAGAGGAGCCGGGGCGCTGCAGGGAAGCGGTACGGGACCCTCGGAGTCAGTGTGATGCATTTTATACATTTTTTTTTTTTAAGGTTTCGGTGAAACTAGCAATTCTATTTGTGTTTCGCTCCTTCCAGCCCAACGAACATCCACGGGCGAGGATGTTTGCGGAGGTGGCAGAGGGTTCCTCGCCTGCTTCCCCGCGTGTGTCACCGAGCGGCCCCGCGAAGCGATCTTCCCAACTTAGGGCGCTTCCTTCCAAACGAGCAAACACGATGTGTTTGTTTGTTTGTGTGTTTGTTTGTTTGATTGCAAGAGTTGCATTGTTTTCCTGCTCGCAATTTGACCGTGGGCAGAGAAACCCGCTCCCGGCCATCGCCGCCGTGACGTTGAGTCAAGGAAATACTACAGGTGTTACTGCGGTGTTCGGGAATTAATTCTCCTTCCTCTCCCCCTCCTCCTTCCCCGAGTTATTTCCTAGCCTACCCAGATAGCTGGGAAAGGGTCCCATATACCCCGGAGCTGTAAATTGAGCGCTGAAATACTTGATCTCACTGATCTTTGGAGAATTAAATCTGGCCTCATTTTACAGGAGGAAGCGAAGTCAATCTCGGAGGTTTTGCGAAGAAAGGCTGTTATTTCCTAGAGGATAGGCGTTTAAGTTGTTAAATATTAGTTTTTAATTACGTATTGTTCTTTTAAAAAAAATAATATTTATACTTAGGTCCGTGAAGGTATTCAATTGAATTTTCGAGCCGTCAGCTCACCATTCTTTACACGCCTGATGGAAAATAGCCCATTGTACCAGCGCCCGGCTATGTTTCATCAGCAGACGGCGCTTCAAGCGCACCCCATTGTCCCCCGCGGGACACCGGGGGACACCGGGGGACACCGGGGGACACCGGCGCTTCGCACGGACCTCGGGGGGAGTCTCTGTCACAAACCCGGGCTGGGGACACGGCGGGGAGCAGGACACGCTCTGCAAAGCCGCAGAGCGCAGGAACTAAAGGGCAAGAACTAGCGCTAATGAATAAATAATTCGGAACTGAGCGTCCCCGCGGTCGCCGCGGTGATTCGGAGCTGTCCCCGCCAGGTCCCGAGGCTGAACGCGTTTCCCCGCACCGGGACCTGGCGAGGGGGCACCGCGGGTGCCGCAGCCCTTGCGGGGCCGGGGGTGCGTGGGCGAGGCGGGTCTGGCCGCGCATCCGTGGGGGATCCCCCCGGATTAACCCCTTCTCCCCCGGCTCCGTCCGGCGCGCACGAACACCGCGGCCGCTCGGGGTTTGCCAGCACCTCCAACAGGAGGCTTTGCCCCCGCCGTCGGGAGAGGCCATTTTGCAAAATTACCCATTTGAGCTCCCTCCGGCCTCGCCATCTCCCGGGCCCGGGCCCTGCCCGCCTCTGCAGAGCCCCAGAGGCGATCCTGGGGTCTTCTGCAGTGGCCATGGGGTGAGCACGCTTTAAAACCGCGGGGCAGGCACCGCGCACCGCGCACCGCGCCCGCCGGACCTGGGAGTCGAGTCTGCGGTTTGGAGAGGGATTTATTCCGGTGTGTAAATATTTCTGCTCTCCATAAACTTGAGGAGTGGACTAAAATGAGCGCATGCGGTTCAGCATCTGTTTAGCTGGATGCATCTCACAGACGATTATTGACTTTTCACCTCCCGATCCTAAATGGGAAGTAAAAAGAGGTTGGTGTCCTCTATTGTGTTTGCAATTGCCTATCCCAGGATTAAAGAGATCTCCGTTTTGCTGGCTGTCTTTTATTTAACTGTTTGGACACCAGAGATGGAAAATATTTGCCGAGAAGAAAAGAATAGCTGCATGGGATCATTTTCAATTCAGTGTGAAAAATATTCTACCAAACCCGTTTCTATCCCAGTGCAGTTGAAAAAAATAAAATAAAATAGGGCATAGCCGTCAACAGCCCATTCCACTCGGCTGGACAGCACGGAAAGTTTTAGGCAACTAAATTCCTAATGGGAGACAGCAGCAAACAGCACAATCATGTCTTTGACTAAACTATGTGGCAGCTTTAATTGCTAGAAATGCCGGTATTAGCTAAAATATTACAGTTTTGGTAAAGGGGAGACTTTCCAACTATGGTGAACAGTTGGATGGACAGATCCCAAGAGAAGCCTCAGCTTCAGGTGGCACAGCTGGAATTGCAGAGGAATGAGCGCTTGGAAGGAAGTCAGGATAAAGACAGAGCCGTCCAGTGTAGCACGCAGGGTGTGTGCTCGAGAGAAGCAAATCCAGAAACAACTGCATTTCAAAGCGGCAAAGAAATGAGCATCATTTATCTTCAAATGCCATTTCATTATCGCTGCTACCATGGGCGGGACATGTTTTCACACAAAAACATGCTTTGCAAAGCGTGAGCGGAACTGGCCACCCTCGGTCGCCCCCAGAGCGGTGATTGAGTTGGTGTGGAGAGCTCTGCCCAGCTCCGGGAGCAAACAAACCCCTTCTCCCCGGGGCTGCGCCCAGCCCGCTCCGCAGGAGCCGCAGCCGGACAGTGCCCACTTGCGGCTGACCTCGCTCGGAGCAGAGCCCTGAGAGGCAGGAAACTCTCAAAACGCAGTGTTTGTCCTGTCCAGAGCTGGTTCTTGCTTGCTGTGAACACCAAAATGCACAGGGAGGGAATTGCTGTGAATCCACCCCAGTGCATGTGAACACCCAGGACACCTGAAGAACGGCTCTCATGGACCATCTCTGCCCTGGGCACTGCAGTCATGCAGACCTAAAGAGTCCCTGAGAAGCAGGAAACTCTCTGAAAACGCAGTGTTTGTCTTGTCCAGAGCTGGTTCTTGCTTGCTGTGAACACCAAAATGCACAGGGAGGGAATTGCTGGAGCTGTGAATCCACTCTGTGCTGGAGCCGCGTGTGAACACCCAGGACACGCGAAGAATGGCTCTCATGAACCATCTCTGCACTGGGCACTGCAGTCATGCACAGTTCAGTGCAACCCTGATGCTTTGGCATTTAAAAGCCTCCCCGGAGAAGGGTTTGGTTATGGATAACTCATTTGCTGTGCAAAAATATTTAGTGTATCCTGTCGTGGACTAAGGATCAATTGTGCCGCGCTCTTCTTCAGTGCACAGATGAGGATCCTTGGCACAGTAGTTTCAGTAAGAGGGCAAAGCAAGAGTCTGTGCCTTGAAAAAGGCCAAAAAAGAAAGAATCAAAGCTAGAGTAAGTAATAGGTAAGAAATGGTGAAGATGAGGACAAAGGACACTCCTAACTCCAATGTACTAATTATGAATTGTTTTCTACTGTGGATAAAGCCAGTGGTAAAATGTCTCTTGGTACTCAGAATGCAAGATTAAACCACATTACATGTGGATGTAATGATTGTATTTAGCTCTCACACAGTATTTCTCATAGGATTTTTTTCCTACAGCCTGAAACATGTGCATTGTCACACAGCACTGCACATTATCCAGTACAGAGGCAGAACCACCAAGAAGGTCAAAAAGCAGATCACAGAAGGAGCTGTAGAAGCAGGATGTGCAGCCACAGTGAAGGTGTTTCCTGTATGCAGCTTAGGAATTACATTGCAACACTTATTCTCTGAGCTTCTGCATCACTGTGGAAAATGCTTCCTGTAGAAAATACTTCCTATAGAAAATCTCCTTTCATGCTTAGAACAATTAAATAGTCACCAAGTCATCAAAAAATGGCCATGTGAGCTCAGAGAAGGGAGCTTACCACTAAATTCCTTTTCTGACCATGATGCTTTATAACCTGTATCTGCAGTCAAAATGAAGAAAGGAAACTGACACCTCAGAGGAAATCGGTCACATCAGATGATACACAGATGTATTTAGATTGCTATCTTGATTTTTCCAGCTTTTCCACCAGACACTGATTCCTCATTTGTTATCCTTAGGCTGGAGAGTCTCAGAGAAGGTGTGAGGAGCTGCAGCTTCCTCCTTCACTGTAATCAAAACCTGCCAGTACCCAGGGAAGCTCACTAAAGTGAATGAAAAGATAAAGTTCTTGCAGGGACACATCCACCCTAAGCTATCCTTCCTCTCCAGTCTGTCTGACTGGAGACTGTGCCTAAACCAAGGATGGGCTCCCCTTCAGTTCCAGGCACTGCTCTTGCTGTCAGACACCTTTTGGAGAAGATGCAGAATGTCATTATTTCCCAGCAAACTGTTCCCTCAAGGCTTTCTGTTGGGCAACTTTCCTGAGCCATAAACACGTCCTGGAGCAATAGCAAGTACCAAACAAACACACAGAACACACACAGGCAGTGAGAACAGGATAAAGGACTGGTCAGGCCTCTGCTGGGCAAACATTTTCAGATAGGTAGAGCAGTGCTATGTTACCTTCAAAAAGTTCATTAAAAGCTCCCCTGGAGCTGTGTTTTTTACCCACAGCAGTCAGTTTTCAGGTCACTCACCATGTAACCTGCCAGGTGCCAGCTGTATTATTTGGCATTGCTGTTGTGCCAGGCAAGAGACAGAAACACAGAACAAAATGATGGTCCCTGCCCCCAGAGCACTTCCAGTCTTCATCTAAGACATGGAAAAGGGGAGCGAAAAAATAAAAAGGAAAAGAAAACAGCAGGTGGAGACAGGGAAGGGGAAAGAAAGGATGAGGCAGGACTGATTAGTGTGATACTGAGCAGCCTCAACACAACAGCTGCTCTCTGGCATCAAACCCTGCGCATAAGTGATGGCTGGATGGGGCCTGCAGGGAGCTTGCCAGCACATTTTACCACACGAGCCATACGTTCTGTGTCACAACTGCCAAAAGCGCTCTGGGGCTGCAGGGATGGCTTGTGGTTGTGGCTTGGCAAGAAGTCTAAGGAGGCAAGAGAGTGTGTCTCCCAACTGTGCTGATATGCCAAGAATAAAGGAAGAAAAATACGCAGGGAGGCTCTCAAGCTCGTTCCTCGCGACGCTATCATGAAAAGAAGCGTTTGTTTATGGCAAGAGAGCAAATTTGTGAATCACAAAACCCAAGCGGCCGCTTCCAGTGATGTGTAAGGATCAGTTTGAAAGTCTTCTTCCCTCCACTATGTGCTCAGGCTGCAATTGCAGGCACAGAGGCACAGTCACCCAGCGCTGACTAGCAGCCCACACAGTGCCTGGCAAGCCTGAGTTTTGAAGGGAGGCTGAGATTCGGGACCTCCTGGTTCCTGCAAGGAGCTGCCAGATGTTCACAGGAGGTTGTCTCACAGTGAGGGTCAGAGCTGGACTGCCCCAGCTTCTTGGTTTCTTTTTTTTTTCCTTTCTTGAATGTATCTGGCACGATACACACCTCAGTTTGGAAACCTTGCCCCATATTAGGTTACATTTCTAGTTAAAAACTCATTCGTGTCAGTTTGAAAACCACACACTTCAAAATATAATGTACTTGAACATTCTTTCTCTCCCCCTGTGCCCCATGGTCTCTAATTTAGTAGTTCTTTAAGAGCATCATGTGCTTGAACTTTAAGCTGCTCCCAGGCATCTAAAAAAAAGTAATTGGAGTATTTAGGCTTTAAATGGATTCTCTTTTCAATCTAAATGGTATCACACATCAGAGATGTCAGCACGAGTGGTTGAAGAGAGATTAGAAATTCTCCTAAACAGTCTGGTAATTAAATCATTTATACATCCACATGTTTGTTTGAAGAAGCTCTGGCTGCCCCAGGCCTCATCTCCTCTGTGCTCCCACCACCTCAGAGTGTGGGGTTTGCAAACCCATCCTGCCTGAAGGGTGTGTCAGAGGGGGTGTCAGCCCTGCTCTCGGCTGCTCACTTGGGATTTCTCAGGACTCTTCCCTCAAGGAATACTACTTTCTCAACAGAAACTCACAAGCCTGACTGAAGGAATTAGGCACTAAAAAACCTTCAGGATTTATGCCTTCATCTTTTTATTCCTTTCATACAGTATCTAGTGCCTATCAGCCATTGCAAATAGGAATATGGTAAGTAATGGCTAAATTCTGCTTCAAGTTCAGACCTGAGAGCTGTTGTTATAATTAAGCCATACTAGTTACTTATCTTTTCAGTTCCTTTTTTAAAGCCCATACATTATTATCTTCTCTGAAAAGAAGCACAAGCAGCAGCAGGAATGGTCCTGCTTCATGTGGGGAATGGCTGGTACCACCCCACAGAGTGGCTGAGGATGAACTTGCCTCTGCCCCTTGAGTGTCCCCTGCCTCTAGACTGGTTATCACTGCAAGGAGATTGCAGAAATTCCAGAACCACCTATTGATCTCACAAAAAGGCTCACCTAAAATAGACTTCACAGGTTAGGAGTAGCCCAAATGACCTCTTTAATGTTCTTACCTATCAGCTTTGTTTTCTTTCTTAAATTTGCTTACAGAGGGGCTGATGCATGGATGTGCTCACCTTCTGTTAGAGTTAACTTTGGAGAGCTCTGTGCTGGGACAATCCTGACACACAAACAGAGATAGGCCCTTTTCCCACTCCTTTCCTTCCAAAATGTATCAAAAATACTGAGAGGTAATGCAGAAGTTTTCACATC
Source organism: Calcarius lapponicus (assembly GCA_039654755.1). Classification (NCBI taxonomy): domain Eukaryota; kingdom Metazoa; phylum Chordata; class Aves; order Passeriformes; family Fringillidae; genus Calcarius; species Calcarius lapponicus. The sequence continues at coordinate 28,537,549 of CM077469.1, read as the reverse complement.
TTGTCACTGCACTCAGTCACATGGACGTGGAGCAGCAGCTCTTTTGCTAACTGCACCCTTCTCATTAGAGTAATTGCTACAATAACTCAGAAATACACAGCCTCAAACCCACGTGCCCAACCATAACAAAGGATAATGAGATTTTATGGTCACCAGCAGTGAATCAAATCATATCAGCTAAACCTTAGCAAACATTTTATCTTGAAAACATGACAGAATTCCTCTACTTCGTCACTGCGCTCATCCCGTGCGCCTCCTGAACATGCCAGAATGAGATGCTGAACTTAAACAATGACCCACTGCTGGGTGGGTTTTACATTCTGCAAGATCAGTTTCTTTGTGCTTGGGAAGGAGTGACTCACAGCAGCCCAGTAACCAGAGGTAATTATCCAATATACACAGTGACTCCAGCAGGTTTCCCAAGGGCACTTGTTCCACACCCTCTTCCACAGGGCACGGAGCAGCCACGTGCTCCTGACCAGATTTCATATAAAACACAGAGGTTTACAGATATGCCTTAGCCACCTGAGCTTGTGGCATGCACATCATCAAGGGAGAAAAATCCCTTCACTTTAAGTGCAGTTTTAAAGTCATGCTAATATTTTTTATAAATTCCCCTCGTCCTGAGCTTATAGCACCAAAGTAGTCATGTCCATGAATCCCAAGACCCAGGTGGTAGGGCAGGTCAAACCATCCGTCTTTCAAGTGCCTTCAGCCTTTACATTTGCTGCCTTACTTTGTCTTTCTGAAAATGCTCTTCAATTAATTGAATTATTTTCAGTTACAAATCTAAGATGGAAAAATGAAACATTAGGCAGATGTGGCTCTCCATCCTTCAAGTAGTACCCATATGCACATTTCTTCCTCTTTCCAATCTCTGTTTATTCATAATTCTGCTGGATTTAAAGCAAAGGGCTTGCATGTGGTGGCACCAATCCACTGGTCACAATTCAAGGCAGCTGCAGATTTCCAAATTAAATAAAATGTGGAAGTCCTTAAAACAGACAGAGACGCTTGGACTTGTAACACCAGAAGTGTTTGAGATTCCTTAAATATACACAACAGCTCATTCTGTGCGCTTCCAAAGCTTGCTGGAGGAAGCAGGGCTTGTCATTTAGTAGAGTAATTATAATGATTCATTATTATGATTATTAATTATAATCATATAATCACAGTAATGATTAATAATTATAGTCATTACTACTTATATTAGAAGAGATCCTAGAGGCCCCAGTCAGAATAGTGGGCTCCATTGTGCTTCTTAAGGTCAGGACAGATGATTTGGGCATCCTAAGGACGTGGGGACTGTGGGGAAGGACCCAGATCCTCCAGATCTGAGCACTGTGCTCAGTGCAAGGGGCACAGTGTGGAGGGGCGGCACAGGGGGTGGGAAGGGAGATGTGCCACCCTCTCAGGAACGGGGAATGGCAGAGGGACAATGGCAGGGGACACATGAAGTGGCAGTTTGGAGGCTGAGACCTGCAGTGGCAATGTTTGTAAAACCCCTGTGTGCCTCTGTTCATCCCCTGGTGCTCCACTGTGTGACGAGCTGTGCTTGGCTGAGGTGTGCTGCTGGGACAGGCACCGCCAACTCCCCCGGTTTCCAACTCATCAGCTCACTCAGCTCACATGCATGCACTGCTCTAGGTGTTTTCCTGCCCTGGCTTGGGAAGGATTTGCCCCATTCTCCCCTCTCTTCTCCAGCATCCTCTCCTTGTCTACATAGAATCATGAAATGTTTGGGTTGGAAGGGACATTAAAGTTCATCTCATTCCAACCCCCTGCCATGGAAAGGGACATCTTCCACTAGACCAGGCTTCTCCAAGCTCTGTCCAACCTGGAACACTTCCAGGAACGGGGCATCTACAACTTCTCTGAGCAACCTGTGGCAGTGTCTCAACACCCTGACAGTAAATGACTTCTTCTTAATATTTAACCCAAACTTACCCATTTTCAGTTTGAAGCTGTTCTCCCTTGTGCTATCATTACATGCCCTTGTAAATAATCCCTCCCCAACTCTCTCATAGCTCCCCTTTCAACTTTGATTTAAACTTGGGGATTTTGAGATGTAATAACACCACCTATACTTGGATAAACTTTATTTGTATCATATATTACCAAGCAGGGGACAACCCTATCTTGTCTGCCCAGCACTGCCTGCAGTAATAGCTGAGCCCATGACCCCCTGTAGCACATTTTGTTCACTCCTGCAATTTGCTCTCTGCAGCAGTTAAACACAGTGCACATTAATGAAATAGTCCAATGCTGCATTCTCAGAACCCTCCTGAAGCCAAGGTACTACCAAAATTAATGGGGCTAATCATAAGTCTAAAGATAAGTGTGTATAACCCTTTGAAAGATAAAGTCCTTGGCCTTTTGTTCTGTCTGTACATAATTTGCTGCTTTCTTGCCACCTCTTTGAAGATATAAGAGAAGAGAGCTCTGCATCCAGTGCTGTGATTTCTGTGTTCTTCTCCAGGCTGCTCTTAAACTCAAATTTCTCTATTCCTCTAGTCTAGTCTCAAATTTCTTGTTTAACCAATAAAAGCTATTTGAATTGTTCTATTTAGAGACTACAGGACATATTCAACTTCTACTAAGTTGTGAGCCAGGCCAGCTTAAAAGAGCTGTAAAGATGTCTATACCATCTCCAGTTATAGAAGCAAGGAACAAAATCCTTTTGCAAAATGTGTGAAAACCCTTGTCTTCAAAATGCTGGGGAATATAAAAACTGGTGATGCTTTATACATCTTCCCCCAGCTCCCCCTGAGAGGGGAATCCACAGGTGATACTATTATTATCGAACACTGAAAAGTTGATCTCTTCTTGCACAGGCAGATCTGCTGCAAACTTCTTTAGGCAAGTTGATGAAATGATATCTGGCACGTGCTCCATGACACAGTGCAGAAGAACAAACCAGGAGCAGCCCTGGAAGTGTCCTTGTTCTTTCAGAAAAGCAAGAAAAGGGCCCAGCTGATGCTCAGGCACAGCTGTCCTGTCTGCAGGACACTGATGCTGTTGCACAGTGTGATGAAACATTCAGGGGATTATTTTGATACTGCAAGGTTTTACATCCCTAGGGATTCTCAGTAAAAACATCCACAGAAAAAAAGTCCGAGGCTAAAAAAATAGGTTTGGAATTGACAGAGTTAAAGCCTTCTTATGCTGCAGTCCCTGAATGTGTGTCAAACAGGGAGCAGGGTGGAGCTGGATGCTCCAAGTGAGTGAGTTCTGGTGGAGCCTTGTCTGATTCACGCCAAAGGTTGGATGGTATGCACTCCATGAGACATGTGGCTGCACAGCAAACAATGAGCATAAAAATAAAACCTGAACAGCTGCCTCATTTGCTAAGCATGTCCATCTTGTACATTGAGCAAGTCTGGGTTTCTGTGTGGAGGAAAAAACCCCATCTGATGGTATTAGCTATATATATACACACTGCATGTGGACACATCAATATCGGATGCTTTATAAGGCTGGGATATGTCCTGGACTCCAGACAGATACAAGAAGAAAAGACATCTTGGAGAATATTGCATTTTTGGCAACATGTGCTGGCTCAAAGGAATTGTAAAGGAAGTAAATTAAATAGTACTAAGAATGTGTATATTTATAGCACTTTTCATACCAGAATCCCAAAACACCTCTCAAAAAATTAAGCTTCACAACATTGCTGTGATCTAAGTAACAAGCATCACTTTTTTCCTAATGTATTAAGTGAATCAGAGAAAGACAAAATAATTTAACCAGACCATAAAGGGCAAGGAAGTCTGCATTTTAGGCTCAGATTTTAACTCTTAGCCAAACTGTCTTCTGTGAAGACATACAGGGAAGCTATTGATTTTCATGCTTCCTTGCTCTTCAACAACCCAGCACAGTGCTCAGGCATATGGTTAACTTAAGGCCATTGACTGTTGGCTTATGTTTCTGAAAAAACCTTTTGGCATGAAGTACACACAGTTTTGAGGAAAATAAAGAAGTAGGTTTATAAGAGCATTGGTCATTTTACCAACTGTGCCTAGAATTTCCTGGACGTTACATATGTTCAGCCGAATCCCCAGTGTCGGATTGTATTAAAAGACTGTCCTCAGGAAGGAACATTCCAAATTTCCTTGAGCTTTGCCAGTTTCCAGTGATTTGATGTTTATTTGAGCTATTGTACAAAGTTTTCTGTTGAGTCAGATCATTCAGGACTAGCTGCTGGGACCACAGAGTGTCAGCAGAACATAATTCATCTGCGGCTGATGGCAGCGCGGTTTATTGGATGGGTAATGCAGAGATACCACCAGGACATTTGGTGGGGTTTATTTCCTGTTAAAACAGAAATCAAGCATTCTGTTGGCCCTTTGCTTGCTTGTTGGATCTCTTTAGGGTGTAGAGAAATACCTGTAGCATCTTTCTGAGGTGAAAGAGGGAGGGAGAAGCAGCATCATGATTTTAAAAATGTTCCCAGCATGCTTTTTTCTGTATCATCCATGCTGCCTTGAGTATTTTTTTTTGGCTTTTTTGTCTTTTTTTTATCTTTTTGCTTCCCACATACACACACACACCTGCTGAACCTCTGCCTTTTCAGTCTGTTCCAAAGGCAATTCCCTCAGACTGCATGAAGTACCAAGCTCTTTTTCTCTGTAATAGAAGAAATACCTACCAAGATTATGCCTTGCTTTTGTGGTATGAACTACAGTTGAATAAAACTTCCCCAGCTGCACAGTGAGACCAAGTCTTTGAGCTCACATGTGCTTTCTGTGAAAACAGCTCGCCCAGAAATGTAAAGCAAAATTTTTTTTCTTTTTTTCTTTCTTTTTTTTTTTTTTGTGACCGATTCTCAGAAGTAGCTGTGCATGGAGCTCTAATTAGCTTTTACCTCTCTAGATGGGACATCTTGGCTTCAAGATAGAGGCTGTGTTGACTTAATTACTTAGATCTTAAGCTATGCAAGGCTCTTGGTGCTTGTGTAGTACCTGGCAGTGCTGGAACTGGACTGAAGTTCCTCAGCAAGACCTCAATGCAAATAATGAATGAAGCTGCATAAGAGGACTTTGAGTGACTCGTTCTGAACCACGAGATGTTTGGACTGCAAATAAAGGAGGATATGTGGGATATAATCTGCTGTTGAGCTGTAGCACAATTCCTGTTAACTCTGAGCCTGACACAGCCAGAACAATAGCAGGCTATAGATTTTGTTTCTGTCCCTGACATTTACTAAGCACTGCAAGACTAAAACATTTTGAAGGTTATATCCAATGTCTTGCAGAACGAATGACAAATGTCAACCCTTACACTCTCACAAGATCTGAGCAGGAATAAGACAACTCTATAGACTGAGGCAAGTTTATTATTACAAATACCTTATTAAATCTAAATGGTAATGGCATTCCAATTAGCTCATTGTTAGAAATCTTTCATGTTTGACTTTCATTTAGACTGATTACGGGAATAATGCAGACCCTGTGTAAGTAATTGGCACAAAATAAAAGCATTTGAGCTGCAAAAACCCTCCTAGAGGCTGTGCTCTTTTAAAAAAATAAATAAAAGCTTCCTATCTTTCCCAGCTCATGAGCTCTCTCTGTTCACCATAATAATGAGACAACCCATTGAGTCTCCTGTGGGCCTGGTGGTATCAGAGCTCCCTTTTTACCTACCCCTCTCTTCTCAGAAGCTGTAGGGGGGCTCCTTCTCTTTTACTCTCCACCATCCTATTCTCTGCTCCCTTCGTCACAAGCCTTGGCACTGTTTTATTGATCCTGCTCAACTGTGGATTCTTTCACACCCAGATCACAGGCTAGCCTCTGTCTCTCCCACACCCTCCTCCTCCTTCTCCTAACAGCCCTGCTGGTCTTTCCAGACAGGCAGCTGGGAACTTGCCTTTCTGCCCTGGCTCCCTGCTCCTTGGAGAGAAAAGGTGTTTCCTTTTTCAGCAGAGCCTCTGAGAGCTGGACAGAGACTGTTGGTGACTCCTCACAGCAGCTTCCTGCTTGCTTCCTTCAGAGGGCAGAATGTGAGAAAGAACTTTGTCAATTCTTTCTGCACACTGGGGTGGAGATTCTCCCTTCTTCCCCTGGTAGAAGGAGGTCTGGAGAAAGAGCATCAACCATGGGGTCCCTCTGGCCATGAGGAAGGTGAGAGCACAGCCCTTGTAGAGCTCAGCCAGGCTGGTGGGTCCTGGCATCCCCCATCAGTGAAGTTCCAGCAGGACAAGGGTGCACCCTTGGAATGTTCACCCTGGAGAACCTGGCTTACAATTTTGTTGTAGGCTGAGGAGGAAGCATCCCGTTCCAAGAGACACTGGTTTTGGGGAAAGGCACCAAAAGCCACCGCCTGGAGCAGGGTAAGAGAAGGAGCAGCAGGAGATACTTGGTGAGGCATCATCCCTGCCAGCCCTCCCTTCCTCCTCTGACTAATCTGGTGCCAGCCCTGGTGTGTTTCTGGGCACAGAAGCTGCAGTAAAATAACCTATGGAGGAAAGATTTCCTGCTCTTTGGTCTGGGTGGGCACATCCATGTCACCCTGCTCTGCACCAGGGCCAGCACATCCTCAGGGCTCCTGCCCCTTCCCATCCCAGTGTGAGTGAGAAGGGCACACAGAGCAGGGGGCTCTGGGGATCTGAGACACACTCCAGCCCCTTCCCCAGCTCTGGGATCAGGCTGGGAGCAGGGCTCTGGCTTGCAGCTTCCTGCCAGTGCAGACACAGCATGTGGTGTCCGTATGACGGCGCCAGGAAAGGTCTCTGGTGTGGGAAAGGCCAGCAGCTCCTCCTTAGGAACTCTTTGGCTTCTGCAGAGCTCTGCAGGGTGAGCTAGGAGTTACAAGCCAGCAGCAGCAGCAGCAGGGCTTTGGGGAAAGCTGGGGAAGTTGATGGGAGCAGCAAGCAGCTGCAGAGGAGCAGGAAACAGAGCAGGGCTGAGATGTGCCTGGCCTCTGCTGGAGGGGAGCAGGGCTCATGGCACACAGGGCTGGGATCACTGGGCACTGCAGAGGGCCCAGAAAGGTCCTCTCCACTCCTGGAGAAGACTGAGATGAACAAAGTCCTGAGATACCTGGTCTGCGTTCAGTGTTGACCCCACTCTGAGGTGGAGCTCAGGCTGCTGAGCTCCAGAGGTCCCTTTTGCCAGCAGCTTCATGTCTGAATATTGGGTTGGGAATGCCTGTTTGGTTCTGTCCATTCGGTGAAAGCATCTTTCATTCCTGACAGGGCTGATCAAACAATACCTTCCACTGCTGGAGCTGAGAAGCCTGCCCATGCAGGAGGGTGCTGGGGGTGCTCATTGCACAACCAGCCCTTGTACAAATCTGCAAATCAGTCTGGTAATTCTTGGCATTTGCTCTCCTAGAGTGTCTCTAGGGCTGGTGACCCTTTGCCTGCTGGTAGAATACCTTCCTTCACTCCTCTTGCCTGCTATGGACTGGCAGGTGACTCTCCTGGTGAAATTAGGGAAGATTTACACGGACTTCCATAGGAGAGTCTGGAATTTCAAGGGTCCACATCCCTAGGCAGTGATGTGGACTTTTGGAATTGGTGGACTTTTCGTATTGGCTGGATCATGATCTGGTGCAAAACCCAGTAATGTTCTACATTTGATCTACTGTAACCAGGTATCACAATCTTGTTATGAATTAGCTACTTTAAAAAGAAAAGCAGCAAAAAATGAAGTAACTGGCTCAAAAAGCTGTGACAGGGGATATGTTAACAAGTAATGGGTGCATACCTAAATAAAGTGAATAGTTAAGCATGTGCTTAATCACTTTGCTGGACTGATTATGGGTACTTCCTTGAAGTGAAATGAAAATTTCTCCATAGCTGAAGCATATTAACAGACCTGTGCAAGAGATCCTGTATTGTGTGAATAAGAAATACTCCCATGGATGGCTAAGTTTTAAATTAACTCTGATTTTTATGGGACTCTTTGAACCAGAAACCACAACAGAACTTTTAATACTGAGCTGGCAGCAATTTAGGCATTGCTGTATTGTCAGGCCTATTTATCCTGCCTTTGTGTTTGTAACTGGGCTATATTTACTTGTCACATTAAAATAACCAAGAGTTCACTTTTGTGTGTTTGAGCCATTCCATGAGGTACACGAGGATCAGAGCCTTGTTATCTGTCTGCAGCAATAAAGATGAAAAATCTGCTGACATCCCCAACAAGCTGTAAACCAGGTTGTTTAACAAGGTTTGTTTTGATGCTCAGAATCACCATGTTGTCACTGTTAATTAGGAACTTTCACTTCAGGTGAAACCTTGGATGTGTCCAAAGTGATCTGCAACAATGGATCTGGAGCTGCTGACTGGCTTAATAGCTACAAAATTCTTCTGAATAACCCTACTTACACTTCTGTCTATAAGGTTAACCAGGAAGGAAATTATGCAGAGTAAATTTTCTCTGTTTAAGACCCATAAGCCTTACAAATTATATTTACATTTAATTAAAAAGTAGACACATTAGCCTTTTTTTTCCCTGCACCTTTTTTTCTTTATTTCAGATTCTGCAGTGGGTCAAAATTTCTCTGCAAGATATTTAATGATAATCTTTTTATAAATAATAAGATAGTTAGGCAGGGTTGCCTTTAACCCACAGGTCTTGATTTGTAAGTTTAATCAGTTTCCAAACATATTATTAAGAATTGTGAACACACCAAAAAAAAAAAAAAAAAGAAAGAAAGAAAAAAGAAAAAAGAGAGGGAAGAAAGAGTTGAGGTGCATTAATAATACTCAGGAGTGATACTGTTCCATCCCACAGAGCTGGATGAATTCCCTGTGTAGCCCTTGAAATTCACCCTGCTTATCTGTTGCAGAATTAAATCACCTCCTTATCTCAGCTGTTTATCCATACTATACTCTTTATCACAGAATATATGCTCTGTCAACATCCTAAAATTTACATCCAGAGTGATTTGTGATTTTTTGTATCTGGATTTTGACATGAGGCTACTCAGAATGAGCCTAATTTGGCTTGTGATTTCTTTGTTTATTCCATGTCTTTGGCTAAGAAGAATATTTAATTTGAAAAACAAAAGAAAACAAAACAATTTTAGGCTTCAGAACATTAGATTCCCCAAGTTTACAAGAATTTCAAGCACTGCTCAGGTATCCAGCCAGCCCTGTCCTCTGCATACACCAGTTTGGAGCCGTGGTTTCCGAGGGAGCTCCAGGAAATAACACATAAAACAAATCCCAAGGAGATCTTTTAGATTAGGAGCAAAACTTTGTTCACAGGTGACAGCAGCCCACCAGGACACTGCTGTCCCTAAGCTCTGCACGGCTAAATTAGCACCATCTGAGCCAAATTAGGCTTTTTTGGGATCAAAGTAATAAAGAGGAGAGGAGTGAATGTATTGCTCATAACAAGCGAGTTCAAATGAGAAAGATGAGATAATCAGGCCAGAGGGAGGTGAAAGAGGGAATTCTGATGATTATAGTTATTTGGAAATCCAGTGGAGGGAGGATCCCTGTGGCTGAAAAACATTTCCACACCTACAATTTGTGGAGGATGAGGTTTTGGTGGTGACTACTTCTTTGATGTCTTTTCTTTTCCCCGCCTTTATCTAAGCTTCACTTGAGCCTCAACCAGCAGCTTGCTCCCAGGTGAGGTTAATTCCTAGATGCTGTGAGGAGCTATCAGCTGACTTCTTAAACCACTGTTTAATTAGCAGTGGCATTACATTTTCAGAATGGGAGCATGCACACAAAGGGCTGGAGTTATAAATGACTCTAACAGAGGATAATCTACAGAGAGACCAGGAGAAGATGCATTAATGCAGTGCCCAGACATGCCCATGCATTGTGCTCAAAGCTGCCCCAGTGATGAGTGTGTATGTGGGATATTTGACTAAAGGCTCACATAGCACAAAACAAAATAAAGCAAAAAGAGGGAGGTAAAGAGGAAGGAAAAAATAAGATTTAATTGCCCAAGCCATTGCATCACCTGCAAATTCAGACATCGGTAGCCTTTCGCTGGAGATGCAGCTGTACAAAAAGTAGGCAGGAGTTTTCCCTATATTCAGTATGAAATAAAGAAATACACAAATATAGAAATAAAATAAATATGAAATAAAGAAATACACAGGCAGGAGCCTGTACTGCCACCACAAACAAACTTCACAATATATCATTTCCAAATCAGAGTAATTTACCACAAAGTCAAATTAATTTTTTTTTGTTTTCTCCTGTAGCTCCAGAGCCACTTTGAAAAATCTTGATTAGCTGATGACTATGAAAATTATTCATTCCTCCTGCACCAATGGAACCCCATTTTAAAGGTCAGGTTTAGAGAAATACACAGATTAATAATACCACCTATGCCCCAACTTCCACTTGACAAAACCAGGACAGCTTAGAGTAAAAAGTCACACAGAGAAACAAACCAAACCTGAACAATTTGTGCATGAAAACCAAAACGGAATGGTTTGAGCAGCTCCAGACCTGACATTGCAGCACCTCTGTGGCAAAAGGAAAGAAAGGGCACAATGGGATCCTCAAATCTTTCTTTGTAGAAGTCACAGCTAGGCCAGAGATCTGCGAAAATTTGCTCACTAAGTGAAACAAGGATATTTGGATAAGTTATGATGGCTCTGGTTGTTAGTAAACTAGGCACAAATTAAAATACTATTAATGAGGAAAACCAACATATTTGATGAGCAGTATTTTAACAAAATGGATCTTCAACAATGAGATATCCTGATGAGAATTCCACAGGCTTTTGCCCTTTTCTCAGAAGAGCAAACATGGCATTATTGTGTTTTAGGGCCACAGAATCACAGGATCAATGAGGCTGGAAAAGATCTCTGAGATCATCAAGTCCAACCCAAGACCCAACACCACCATGGCACTGAGTGCCACATCCAGTCTTTTCTTAAACACCTCGAGGGATGGAGACTCCACCACCTCCATGGGCACCCCGATCCAATGTCTAACAACCCATTCTGAGAAGGAATTCCTTCTAATGTCCAACCTAAACTTCTCCTGGCACAGCTTAGGGCAGGGTCCTTTTCTCCTGTCACTGGTTGCCTGGGAGGAGAGGCCAACCCCCACCTGGCTCCAACCCCCTGTCTGGCTCTCAAATGCCCTGAAAACACACATTTTCCTCTTTTCTCATTTACAGCTTGGAGGTCCATCCATGTTTTCCACAGCAAGTGATGAAAAGAGCACTGCCCTTGTAATCTTTCCACCAGGAAAGGGGGGTTTTAGTCCAAACTGTAGAAAGAGCAGTGAGCAACCTGAGTACCTTGAGGGATCCAGCCCCAGTGACTCTTGAAGCGTTTAGCAGAGGAGCAGGAGGCACCTGCTGGGTGTGCGAGATGGACAACTGCCTGTAGAACAGGGCAGGGCTGGTGTTAGTGGCAACAAAAAATGCAATTGGATGAGTCACAGATTGTAAGGAAGATCCAGATGCTCAGATGCACAGAACTGTGCTGGGGCCCTGATCCTTGGAGCAGCACAGGGGTAAAATGCCCAGTCTTTGCAGAGGGCTTGAGCAGCCCAAAGCAACTTAGCCCAGCTGAAAAGCAAAGAGAACCTTTGTCCATGTGCAAAGCTTGAAGCAGAAAAGATGTCATTTGACACTCCAGAGCTGAGGCAGACCCCTCTTGACAAGCCAGGCCCCACAGAATTTCCCATCACTTATAAAAATTAATGCATTATTTAATAATGAATTGTTGTAATTGCTATTCAATATTACTCTCTGAATTACAAGCAGGGGAGTTGAGGCTGTGGGCAACCTGCAGGCCAATTAAATTTTAAGAGGAGCAAGCTTCCAGAGTTCTAGAGCTGTTTCTCTCTGCTCTGCACTGAGTGCTCCTGTCTGGCTGAGTGATACGTGGAGCTAGGGTGACAGCCTGTGGCAAAACAGAAGAATTTCAATATCTTAATCCTTTTGATTCCCACTTGCTTTTGATCTTTTCTCCACTTCCTGCTTGTCAGTCCAGACAAAGGTGTTTATGTTGTGGTTGCTACCATTACCTCTGGTTTGAAGAATGGGAAATTGCCACCCTCTCTCCCTCGACATTCTCCCAGCTCTTCTTTGTTGCTGTTTTTGGGTGCTGCACAAACTAAAAACCCATTAGACAAAATGGTGCTGCTTCTGGCTGCACAACCTAAAGGAAAGAATCTTATATGGGTCTCAAATGGGTAAGGATCACACCAGGGGATGATTGGTTGGTTCCTTTGGGCTCCAAAAGAGGGGAGCAATGGAGCAGCCTCAATCTCAGCTCTGCTTTTTTCATGTTTTGCTGCTCCTTCATCAATGAGATGGAACTTCGTTAAAGACATCTCATGTTGAGATCTTCTGTTTGCCAGGGCAAAGTTAAGAGGGAGGCAGGAGCTTCTGCATTTCTAATAACACTTTAGGCAATTTTGATTTGCAAAATATTTTTTCTGAGGCAGGGTTTTCTTCATAGAACAGCCTGGCATGGAAGTGGCCTTAAGGATTACTTAGATCCACCTCCCATCATGTGGACAGGAACATCTTTCACTAGATCTGGCTGCTCAGAGCTCCATCCAGCCTGACTTTGAACACTTCCAGGGATGGGGCAAATCTGCTGCTGCTTCTTTCTCTTTAGCAATAGAGTTTTCTTGTTTTTTTAAAAAAAAGTATATTCTCTTTATACTCTGCCCAAATTAATAAAATAAATTTTCTTTAAAGTGACATGAAATGAGTCACAGATGCTGTTACCCTTTTACAGGTTGCAGAAATCACCCATTACAGTTCTTTTAATTTATCAGTGAGGGAAAATAAGACGGCCTCTTGCTCCCTTGGCAGTAATAATCAGAAACAGTCTATTTGGAGCTTAATTTATCCCAAATACGTATTGATAGTTGCAATGAAGAATATGTGACCTCTTTGGGAGTCACCAGTGGACGGAAGGTGGATAGCTTTTATAAAACCACCTTTAATAAAAAAGAGTGTTATATTGTGTATGTTTGGTGGGGTATTTAAGCATATGGTTTCCATATCAGGAGTGAAGATGGCAAACACATGCTCCACCTTCCCAAAAACCTTTCTTATGCTCATCACCCTTTGCAAAAAAGAAAGCTGTGCGGGTTTGTTTTGTTTTATTTGTTTTATCTTTATTTTGCAACTCTGATTATATGGGAGAGCTGAAGTAATTCCACAAGGAATGTTAAACTTGTATCTCGTCCACTTGCTGTTTTCCTGTCAGAAGAGAGGTGATGGAATCTGCCCATAGGTTCTGCCCAGTCCCGGTGGGATCCCTCAGGGGAGAATCGTACCAAAAATTAAGGATCTGCTGCAGCTCTGCCGACCTGAGCAGATCCCGGCTCTGGCCACATCCCCGGCCGTGGATCCCGGATTTGTCCGTGCCCAGCCCAGGCTCAGCATCCCCAGGTTTGTCCATGCCCAGCCCAGGTACCGCTCCTGGATTTGTCCGTGCCCATCCCGGCTCAGCATCCTGCGTTTGTCTGTGCCCAGCCTGGGTTCAGCATCCCGGGCTTGTCTCTGCCCATCCCGGCTCAGCATCCCGGGTTTGCCCGTGCCCATCCCGGCTCAGCATCCCAGGTTTGCCCGTGCCCATCCCGGCTCAGCATCCCAGGTTTGTCCGTGTCCAGCCTGGGCTCAGCATCCCGGGTTTGTCCCTGCCCATCCCGGCTCAGCATCCCGGGTTTGTCCCTGCCCATCCCGGCTCAGCATCCCAGGTTTGCCCGTGCCCATCCCGGCTCAGCATCCCAGGTTTGTCCGTGTCCAGCCTGGGCTCAGCATCCCGGGTTTGTCCCTGCCCATCCCGGGCTCAGCATCCCGGGTTTGCCCGTGCCCATCCCGGCTCAGCATCCCAGGTTTGTCCGTGTCCAGCCTGGGCTCAGCATCCCGGGTTTGTCGGTGCCAGCCCCAGCCCCAGCCCCAGCCCCAGCCCCAGCTCAGCATCCCCTGCGCTGGCGGCTCTCGCTGCGGGCCGGGCGGGTCCCGGGGCCGCCGCCGCCCTCCGGAGCGGGGCTGTTCGGCCTCTCGGTGATAAATCTCGCGGTCCCCTCGCTTTTTCGTCACTCGCCTAATCCCGTGCCCCCCTTTCATGTGCGGTAATTGCGAGCAGCTGCCGGCGCGGCCCGGCCGCGCAGCGCGCAGAGACAGAACAATGGCAACAGCTGTTTCATTTCGCCTCGGGCAGCGCTTCCTGCTCAGTCTGCATCTGCCCTTCTGGGTCCAATTTGTGCTCCTGGGCTGTTGCTGAGTTTTTTTTTTTTTTTTTTCCCTGTGACCCCGTTGAGGAGGGATTTGGAGGAGGACACGCTCCAGCCGGGCCGCTCTGCCCATGGCCAGGGGCAAGGGGAGAGAGGGATGCCGTGCCTCTTCAAATGGAAGTAATAACAAAAGGCATTGGGGGAAAAGAACCCCAAACACCCTGAAGTTATACACGTGAGCAGTGAGGCTGGCGGGGCTGAGGTGGGCAGCCCCCAGGACACCCATTCCCTGTGGGAAGCTGGGGCTGGCTGGTCACAGAATCACAGAATCAGGATTTGGGTTGAAAGGACCTCAGAAATCGCTTGGTTCCAAGCCCCCTGCCATGGCAGGGACACCTTCCACTGTCCCAGTTGCTCCAAACCCTGTCCAGCCTGTCCTGGAACACTGCCAGGGATGGGGCAGCCACAGCTGCTCTGGGTAACCTGTGCCAGGGCCTCCCCACCCTCACAGGAAAGGATTTCTTCCTCACATCTAATCAAATCTACCCTCCTTCAGCATCAAGCCATTTCCCCTTGTCCTATCACTGCCTACCCCTGTAAGGAGTCCCTGCCCAGCCTTCCCAGGGCTGCTTTAGGTCAGCCAGGACCCTCACAACCTTTGCAGTCCCCAGAGAGCACAGCCCACACTGGGGGTGGCCTTTAGGGTCCCTTTAAGCCCCTGCTCAGTCTCCTAATTCTGTGATTTCCTGGTGTCCAAACAACCATGGCCTGGGCAAGGGGAATCACAGGGTTCCAGCACTTCCAGGCAGAAAGAGAGGTGATTTAGGCTGGAACCCACAAGTGTTTAGGACCACGAGTGAGCCTTGTTAAACTTATTTAAAGGTCTGGAGCTGTTCAGGATGCTTCTTTTGAGTCAGATACACACTCAGGATCTGCAGGATCAGCCTTTCATGTTTCACCTTTTATCATGAATCCTTCCTTCCCTCCCTTCTGTTTTTTCCTCCTGAGAAAGTGGCTGCATTCTTTCCTGAGTTAATTGTATCTTTCTGGGTTGGATAAGGCACATCTCATTAGAGGGGGAGAGAGATTTAATGTGAACTTCAAGCTGCCTTCTCCATGCTACAGAAAAGAAATCCCTAATCAGCACAGTTTATATTTTGTATAATTGCTCTTTGACATTCCCTCTTTGCTTGCTAATTAAAGTGAAAGAAAACGGTGGTGAAATGTTCCAGTGTGTTTTTCTAGGACAAGAAAAACTAAAACTCCTCCTTTGTTTATAAATACAGGGTATTCCAAGGGCCCGGCAAATCAGATGTTTTCACAGGCACACTGCTGAAATTTATTATTATTTTCCTTTGGAGCCTGGCATTGAGCACATCTGGAGCTGAGGATCAGCTTGGCAGTGATGTGAATGGCTCAGTGCAGTCACCCAGTCACAGCCAGGTGACAGCCTTGTGGCAGGTGATGCTGTGTGTCTGCTGGGAAGCAAGGAAAGGGCTGTGTCCTCCTGCACTCTCTGAATGTAGAGTAAAATACTCACTTCTGTTTAGTGAAATATTTTATTTTTCTGTTAAGAATGAAAATTATAGCAATAAAAAGTAAGCAAAGTGTAAACAGCGCTATAATAATCAGATACTGCTGATTATTTCTAGTGTTCTGGAGACTGTATCATGATTTTTTCCAGTATTGCTCAATCAGAAAAGGCTTGTTTCCTCATCTGTCACGGACATATTTTATGAAAAATCCTTTTGCTAGGATCTTTTCTCCTGAGAAGCTGAGAGGCCTCAGAAACAAAATGTAAACAATGGTTATCTGCTGCTGTGGAATGCAACAGGTGCATCTTTGATGGGTCTCATGTGGTTGTTTTTAATTAATGGCAAATCACAGCCCAGCTGGCTCAGACTCTCTGGTCAGTCACAAGATTTTATTATCATTCTTCTCTATTCCTTGCTAGCCTTCTGATGAAATCCTTTCTTCTATTCTTTTAGTGCAGTTTTAATATATCATTTTCTTCTAATATAATATATATCATAAAATAATAAATCAGCCTTCTGAAACATGGAGTCAAGATTCTCATCTCTTCCTTCATTCTGGGACCCCTGCGAACACCACCACACTCATCCCATCAGGTTTGTGTATTTATTTGTTTTTGGGTTTTTTCCTATAAGCATGTTCTTGTCAGGGGAGATACTACCAGGGCATCACTTCTCTCAGTGGGATCTCCTGCATCACAAGGCTGACACTTGGCATCTTTTTTGAGTTGTGTGGGAATTCATTTAGAAGTCTTCCATCATGCAACAAATACATGAAAATATGCTGTTTTAGCCAAGGCAAATTAATTGTAATGTGCATTTCACGTGGCCCTGACACGAGAGTTACCCAAGGCGTTATTCCATGGCCCTGTCCGCGTGTTCCCAGCCCCAGCCAGAGCTGCACAGCACAGGGCTGTCCCCCTGCCCTGCTGATGGTGTCACCCTCTGCCAGCCCTCTCTGGGCCAGGTCAGCCCCTGCCCTGGGCCGCCAGGGCACGCTGCCTTGTTTGATCACACCTTCGTTGTGATGACATCAGATCACATCATGGAAAAGGCCCAGAAGGGCACTCAAAGCTGCTGATCACACAGGGGAGCCAGGGTAACTGGCTGCTGACAGATTTATAGGTTTTAGTCCAATTAAAGTGCTGTTCATTGCCTTTAGAAGGGGCCTGTTTGTTTCTAATTTTAGAAGTCAGTTTGGGAAGTGACTACCTTGGCAGTAAGTTGGGAGTTTGGGACCTGGAATTTTCCAATAGCGCTACTGTTGTTATTAACTAATGAGTATTATTAGTAACTATTTGGCCTTGGACATCATTCTTACATGGCAGGGCAGGAATTCAGGACCCAGGCAACAACAACAAAATTGCTTTTGCTGTGAAAGTGCTCAACTTTGCTCCTCTCATCCCAAATAACATCTGCTTTGACCAGGATTGGATTTGTCTCCAGTTTCTCTTGCTTTCCACCCTTCCTGCCACTCTTCTCAGCTTTATGATCAGCATGGCAGCAGCCATCACCTGCAAAGGTGATGTGCCAGGTCAGGAGCAGCCAGCACTGCTTTGGGACATGCAATTACTGTTTGAACCTGTTGCTCCTCTTCCTTGCACATTTTCTCTTCTGAGTGCTCACATCTATCCATTTCATTTATTCATGTTAAAGAGGGAAAGAAGTCTCAAGCTAAAAAAAAAGGGAACGTTGGTGTAAATGATCAAGTCTATTTCTGGTCAGCACTTAAGGCAACTTTGCATAAATAAGCAGTGCAGAAATAACAAATCTTGTTTGAGAGTGAAACTAGAGCTGGCATGGGGGTGTATTAGTTCTGTTCACAAGTTGGTGCAGTTTTGATGTGTGGTTGTGGGAAAGCCACTTGGATGTCAGCTTTCCTGCTATCTAGAAAGCCTGGAGTGAGGAATTGTTATAAAACTGGGCTATTTATTTGTGCAGTACTCTCAGAGCCTTTGGTGAAAGGTACTGAATAGCTGCACGCTTCCCTGTGGTTTATTAAACACACATTGATCACCACTGACCAAAGGCTGTGACAGGCTTCCAGCAGGAGGAGACCCAACCCAAACACAGGATCCTCACGTTTCCAGACCTTGGAGAGGTCCATGTGCTGAACTCAGGCCCAAAGCTGGCGTTGCTGCAGAGAGCAGAATGAAAACCACAAGTCTCCATGCAAGCCTTGAAGTCTCAGTGAGAAGACAGGGGCTTAACCCCATCTCCTGCCTGGTGGTTCTTAATCTCCTGTAGGAATGTGACATTCCCAAGAAAGCTTGAGGTGATAAAAGGTTCATTGCCAGAACCCATTGAGATGTACCTTTCCTTCTCCCCTGAATCACCTGTGACAATACTTTAGCTGGGTTCTGAAAGCACAGGGGAAAAAAAAAAAGATAAAAGGGAACTTGAATCAACACTATCTCCTGTGATAGAAAGGGCTTTAAAAACGCCTGAAGATCTCTTTGATTGCACGTTGTTTGGGCCATATGCCATCCTTTTATTACTTATCCATGTATTGGAGAGGTCACTGATGTTCTGTTGAAAATATTTTTTTTTCCTTTTGGCCAAATCCAGGGCTATTTTTAGCAGAAAAATAAAAGGCTGAAATTATTGAATTACTTTTTTTCCTCAAATGATCCCTTCCTCCCCTAGGTAGAGAAAAGCAGATATTTTACGAGAAAATTTGGAGCTAAGTAGAATATAAATATCTGCTAAAATATATTTGAAGTCAACTTTTTGCCTATGGCTATTCTTTTTGTCTAACATACAGTAACTCCTTGGGAACCTCTCTTCTGTAAACAGGATTATTGCTAAAAATATACTAGAAAGTAAGAATGCCAGAAGGGGGAAATGTAAATTCACCGTTTTCTTTTATCCTAGCGAGATCACTTCATTGGGCTAATAGCCAGGAAGGCTCAAATACAAATGGATCCTGCACAGACCACACCAGATGGAAAAGATCTGAGCTGGGCAAAAAGCTCTTTGCTGGAAGTTGTGCTTTTGGGTGAAATAGTTTCAGAAAGGTAGAGCATTAGGCAAAGGAGCACCTCCATCCTTTGGAGACGTTTCTGTGCTTCTGTTTCAAAGGAAAAGTTGTGAATTCTTGCTTGTGCTGTCATGGATGTGTATTCTTTCTAGCTCTCTGAAAATCTTCCTTCTCCAGCAAGGTTGGGTCTGTGCCTCACTGCACAGAGGTGTCTGCCCCTGTCCCTGCAGGCTGTGGGCTGATTTCAGACCAGGTCTGTAGGGACCTGCCACCTTTGTCACATTTAGATGGGCAGGAGGAAGGGGGAGGCAGCAGTGATGGAGAATCAGGGTGAATCTCTTACTTTCAAGTACCCCTAAACTCCCTCTGATGAGTTAATGCTTTTACAGCCCTGGAAAAATATTAATGGGATGATCCATGACATCAGGTTTCTTTGGGATTTTCAGTCCTGTAGGCTTTTAACTGGAGCTCAGTGGAAAAAAATGTTCCTATGCATCAGGAAGAATAATTCCTGGGCAAGTGACTGATCCACTGTTTTACACTGTTTGCTGCCCTGTCCTGCTGTGCTGTCACTGAGATGCCTCAGTGCCCTCTCAACAGCAGGGGAAGCCAACACCAAGAGGCAAAGCTGCAACAAAAGCCCCATTTTCCAGGGGCAGAGAGGAAAGAACTGTTCCAGCAGCAGCAATTCACAGTCCCAACAGGAATACAGCACTTTGGCCTGGTAATGGAGCACATTTTCAGAACATATCCAACATATATTTTCATAACACAATCCACTGTCTGGGCATGGCCTGAATGCACAAAGCCTGTGCCATGCTCACAGGGAAACGGGATGAATTCTGTTCCCCACACCCCCCTGACATGGGCTAAGGTTCCAAAATGAATCCCTTTGTAATACCCAGTGGACAAAAGTGATCTCAAAGTCTGTTAACACACTGAGCCTCTGCAGTAAAGACCTTTTAAGTAAAATCCAGGCTCCTTTTCCTGCTTAAAACCAGTGTTACTGAAAATACAAAAGAGTCACAGCTCATAGAAGTCACCTAAATCTGCAGCTGATGCTTCTGAGCCTTGCTGGGCACCTCTTAATATGACACAAATCCTGCTGACAGGTAACTGTGGGCACAGAGCTGTCCCTGTCTCAACCAAATCTGGATTAGATACGAGTTCCTGCGTTAAATACTTAGGAGCATTGCTTATCCAAGTCTCTCCACAGCTCTTAGGAAGCAAAAAGCAAACCTGCTTCTGTCTCTCTTTTATCAAGGGCACTACCTGGACAGCCAGGCAGTGTTTTCCTTGGAGCTGAAGCCCAGAGCAGCCCTGCTCCCTTGTCATGCAGGCAGGGTCTGGGTGTGTGCACTGGGCTTCACTGGGCCACTGCAAGTGTTGGAATGCTGGGGGACACAAGACAGATGATGGACTTTGGACCTGGTTAACAGAAGAGATTTGAGAACAGGAGGCCTTGGCAAAAGCAAAAGGAACTTTGAAAATTAGACCTGGATTGCAAGAAGATTGAATCAAATGGGTTCACTGGAAAAAGAAAATCCCATTGAACTCTGCAAGCGAGGGATGTTGTTATATGCATAAGTTTGTGTATGTGATTTTAACCCAATCATTGCAGTACACATCACTAGTCTCCCTGAAACAGTAAGTGTTTGTATCCCACAGTAAAATCAGATTCTGATCACCGAGTCAGTCTCCCTGTCTCTCTCCATCAGGGACAGCAAGGATGCTCAAAGGGCAGAGGTGGCACTGGGATGCCCAGACTTTGCACAGGGTGTGCCAGGATCCAGCCTGCCCATGGCCAGGAGGGAGCTGCTGGGGGAGGCTGGGCTCAGGAGAGGGAAGCAGCTCTAGGGGGATGATCAAGCAGTGGCCCCTGCACTGGAAATGAAGTTTACAAACCCCTGAGCTCTTATGTTAAATGAAATACCTGGCTCAGCTGGGCTTTCTGGCTGACCAAGGTGCCTGTGCTGATTTGTTTCAAATACCAAGTACCAAACAATGCTAATATGGAAAAAAGTTCAGCTTACATTTGCCACAGACATATTTTATGAAAAATCCTTTTGTTACGATTTTTCTCCTGAGAAGTTGAGAGGCCTCAAGAACAAAATGTAAACAATGATTATCTGCTGCTGTGGAATGCAACAGGTGCATCTGTGATTGGCCTCATGGTCTGGTCAGTCACAAGATTTTACTTTCATTCCATTTTTTCCTCTTCCTTTCAAGCCTTCTGATGAAATCCTTTCTTCTATTTTTTTAGAAGAGTTTTAATATCATATATATCATAAAATAATAAATCAGCCTTCTGAAACGTGGAGTCAAAATTCTCGTCTCTTCCCTCATCCTGGGACCCCTGTGAACACCACCACACACATTCATGCTGTGCTGTCTGGTGAGCTGGAAATGTGGGAAGGTGTCCAAGAGAGGTAGAAACTGAAATCCTTTTATACATGGAAAAAACTCATCTTTGGAGGGAAAGACCCAGATCTGACCAAATGGGAGGTGTGCTGTTCTTTAGCCAGATTCAGCAGAAATTAATGAAAGCTGGCTTAAAAGGCTCCCAAATACAATGGGATTCTACACCTTTCCTTTTTACTCAGGTGCTTTCCACCTTCCCAAGCATCTTTCCCTGCCCCCCTTTCCTCTACAAGAGAGAAATGTAGCTCCACGTGCCATGGCCTGTTGGATGTCTCAGGCACTGCTGACTGAAATAAAAACCTAATTATTTTTCTGCCTTTTTTTTTTCTCTGTTTTAATATTAAATGCCAGGGAGATTGGTAAAGATTTCAGAAAAACAAATTGACATTTGGCCTAATAAAACATTGTACACAGTTTTTCCTTTCTGCTTTGACTTGGCAGAAGAGTGCGTGAAAGCTCAGAGAAGAAATATTCCATTTAAATATTCCATTTTTCCTGGAGGGAGGCAGGAATCCATTAACATACAGCACTGGAGCACAATATCCTGATATGCCCTTAAAAACTGACACAAAAAAGTGAGATCTGTACATTAAAATTAAATTCAGAAATCACAAATGTTGTAGTGGTAGCAGCTCTTCTAAGCAAGATTTATTGTTGTCAATATGACAGTTTTTTCATGTCATATACAACACTTTAAAGCTCCATCTGAGGGAAGCATGCAATCAAGAGAAAGTCTTAGATTTGTGTTTTTAAAGGAGTTTTTTTTTTTTTTTTTGAGAAAGGTATGTTTTAAAATGGTAAAAATGTGCCCTTCAGAAGGGAAATTAGGCACAGCCACAAATGCAATGCTTTTATTATTAAGCTAATCACACATTTGTGAATCTCACTATTTTCTCTTTAAAACATTTTGGTACTGGCAGTCTCAGGAAACTGCCTCTCAGCTTTTTGCTTTGGGGCCATGTAGTGCATGAACAAACCTCCCCACCCCTCTGCAGCCTGGTTTCTCCACCCCAAGAGCTGAGCTGGCCCCCAGGCCAGGTTTTAGCTCTCTCTCTCCCCCAGATGACAGCTCAGGGTCTCTGGTGTGCTGTCCCTGAGCTCAGTGCCCTCCAGCCCAGACCCTCAGCACCACCCACTGGCTGCTGCCACCATTTCCAACAATGGGGATGAGCTAGCAGGAAACCAGCATTGGTACCTTCCAGGAGAGGAGGGCTGGATCTGCCTGCCAGCAGCCCTTCCCCACTGCTAAAAAAGCTGGGGTTCTGCAGGAGCTGCAAAATGACATTTTATCAACCTCGTAACTCGGAGGGTCAAAACCTCCCGTGATGGCTCTCAGCAAATTTCTGCGGCAAAACGGGGGGAAAGAAAATATAATTAATAAAGAAAATAAAATGAATGTTACTACTGAAATAAATGACAGAAGGCATTGTGGTTTTATTCCCTAAAATCATCCACTTCTCAGCTTACTGGGCACTGCCAGTTTACCATAGAGCAGATGGCTGCCATTTTGCATGGCTTTGGCTCTGTAAGTTGATGATACAGTTTTTTTTTACAGGCTTTACAGGCTACACAGCATTAGCCAGGGCAGAACCCTGGAAGATGATAAAAGGCTTGAAGTAAAAAAAAAGTTGATAATTTTAACCTGCATAGCTGGAAATGGGCCAGTGCCATGGCTTTGGCAAGACCTGTGGCTCTTTAATTTGGGAGCAGGAGTGGAAATTACAGCAGCAGCAAGCAAGAAGCCCAGTGGATGTAAAGGAACTGAGCTGTTCTTCCTGGAAATAGAAATTAAAAGTAAGGATTGAAAAAATTAAAGTCCTTCCTCTCAGCCCAGAGGAGCACAGCCAAGGAGTGCAGGAGCGGGGACTGCAGTGAGAGATGGAGATTTGCTTCCATCAGTTCCCAGAGGAATGGAGAGAGGAGACCCTGAATGCAGCCCTTGAGAGGGCAGCACAAGGCACCACTGAGAGCTGCTCCAGCTGCATTCCAGGGCTGGGAAAGCCAGTCCTGCTCTCTGCCCAGTCAGCAGAGGACACTGCACTGCAGCATCTGCCGCGCTCCTTCGGTTCGACTTTAAAAATAGGGCACAGACAGGAGTGTCAGAAGAAAAACTGCTTTTACTTCTGTCTGCACCGAGTGAGCGTGTAAACAGCTACTGGAACCCAGCAGAGGAGGGCTGTCAGCCTGGCAGAGGCTCGGTCAGATTTTCAGCTGATGTAAATCAGGAGGACTCCGTTATTAGCGCTGAGCTGGCTCGCAGCAGCTGAGGCTCTAGCTGAGCCACTGAAGTGGTAAATAGTGCTGACAGCAAGTTGTGGCTTCAACAACCTTAAATGAACTCCATTAAGTGCTCATTTCTGAAGAGAATGTTGTTGAAACCTGGAAATAAGTCTTTCAAAGGTCTAACATATTTGTCTGTTGTAGAGGGGTTTATTTTGAAACCAGATGCACTGAGCAGCTCAGCGTTGCTCCACATGGCAGCAGAGGCAGCGTAGCAGGGATGGATCCTGCTCTCTCCTTCCTGCTGAAATTGGAAGTAACCTCTGCAGAGGCAATGTCATCACATTAGTGTCAGTGGGACCAGAGGTAGGGCAAGTGTGAGTAATTCCTTCCAGGGAGATGGAGACGATGACAGCCTAAAACCTATCTGAATAATTGAAAAATGTTGGTGATGTTGCATTCTTGGAAATAAAACTGGCACACGTTCCCCAGAAAACTCAAAGTAGCTGAAACAATTGATCATGACAGGGTCGAGTGAAGAAACGAAACAGACTCTGTGGGTTTGAGCGACTCACAGGCAGTTTTAGTAAAAGACAGAGTGGGCAGGGGCAGGATCAGGCAGCAAAAATCTGGAGAGAGCAACTTGGGGCGAGGTTTGCCACATGGGTCAGGCAGGGGAGACATCAGGAGGTGGGGCTGGGCACACCAGGAGTGGGGATGGGGCTTCATGCAAGGATCATCCCCAGGGGCTGGCATGCCACACAACTCACCGCACCAAAGCAAGCACAGACTCAGGCTGGAGATAGCAAAGGGCTTTCCCTGCCTTGGTTTCTCAAGTACTGGGTTAAGATGTGCCTGCATGATGTTTTTAAAGGAGTGAATTTCACTGCAGCTGTGCTGAGGGAGAAGTGCTGCTGCTGTTCCTAACCCTGGCAGTGGGGAGGCCAGTGCTGCTCAGGGAGCAGTGCAGAGTTTTTGGGTAAAGCAGCCACTGCCTGGAGCAGCCAGAGGAAAGCAGAGTGGTGGGAACAGAGTGAACACATCCATTTCCAGGTGAACACATCCATTTCCAGGTGAGGCTCCATCTCCTCCTCATAAACAGGGAGGCTTTGTGGTTCAGGGGATGCAGTGCTAGGTGGATGGTTGGACTCTGGATGATTTGAAGGTCCTTTCCAACACTGATGATTCTGTGGTTCTACAGAAATATTTTTCACAAGTCAGGCAGCAGAAGGTGAATTGGCTTCTAGAGCCCTGCTTGACTCTAGTGCTGGTTCATTCAAGTGCCACAGCCTTTAAGAGAGATGTTGGAAAAGAAGCTGGCTGCCTGGAATCACAATAGAGTGAGTGGACATGTTCCATCACTGCATTAATGCTCCTCACTAGCCCACATTCAATTCCTTGGCCAGATCCAGCAAAGGACAGAGGCATCTCCAAGAAGAATTTCAATAGAATTCCAGAGAATTACAATGGAATTACACAACAGCACAGAAGATATAATTTATTGGTTATTATGGCTTGTATTTTGTGGATTCCAAAAAAACTCAGCTGAGTATAAATACTCCAAAAGCCATTGGAGTCCTTTCCCTCTCTGAGAAAAAAAAAAAAAAACAAAAACACCCAAAACCCCAAAAACCCAAACAGGCACATACAAAGCTCTACTCAGTATATTGTTGTTTATTCATTCAACAACCCTTTAAAAGGGACACACAGATGGGTCAGCAGCAAGTTGTTCTTATCTCAGAGAGGTTTCACTGCAGAGTCAGGCTGGAGAAAACACAAACCAGAGGAAAGAACAGGTGACAGATGAGGTTCTGCTCAGCCTGCAGGATCTGCTTTTTCTCTCTTTCTGCCATTCCCAGCACAATTGTGGCCCTCGGCTCTTGGGCTTGACTACAGTAGAAATTATAAACACCAACAACACAATAAGGTCTAAGATATTTTAAGGTTGGTTGTCTGGAGGAAGCCATTAGGCATCCATCATGTGGCAGTGTGAACACCAGCTCTGTATGCCTCAGACTGGGAGGGTTTTTGGTGAGTTTTCAAAATTTTCCACTGAAATATGCAGTTAAAATGGCACGTCAGTTATCTCTGTGTTATTGATGCTGTTTTTCACACTACAGGCATATTTATTGTTGGGGAATCATAAATACTTTTCATTTTTTTATCCTACTTTACACTGTATAAGGACAGAGACATTTCTTTGATTATGAAAGCCTGGTTTGGTCTTGTTTTGTTCCCCCCTCCCAATTTCTTGTTGACATGAATAGTCTTTGTCTTTTCTTTTCCCACGTTGCTGGAGGATGGTAGCAAAACCATTAATGGATTTGGACCAGCAACACCATTTACAGACTGGGAGGGGATGAAGAAAGTCTCATTCTTCACTACTGAAGCCCGATACTAATTCACCAGTTAATCCAGAGCACCAACTTCACTGCCACAGATGCAGGGATTCCAGACACAAATGAGCCACTAAATGATAAAAAGTCTTTAACCTGATCAAATGAGAGCAAAGCATAAATCATCTCATGCAGATTCCCATATCAGATCCTAGAAAATATATTTTCCTGTCTTGTAGCAAAGACCATCATGTGAGTATGCATTGCACAGAAAAATATCTTTATCTTACTGTAGGCAAGTCATGCAGCTAAATTATTTTTGATCATTCTCAGTGAATATGAAATCAGAGAAGAAGATCCTGGCAATCAAATAGAAGACTGTAGCTTTTTAGTGAGCCTCCAAATGTAGATGTCCAGCATCCCGTCAAAACCATGAAACAAAATAATAAAAATATCAGTTACAAACTCCATGGGCAATCAATACTGAAATGTGCCACCTTTTAATCAGGGGATATTTTAAAAAGCCTTGGGAGAAGGAAAAATAAAAAGGAGAGGAAAAAAAAAAAGAAGAGCTTTTAATTGCAAGAGCAATATCTGGCACTTGGGAAGTTGAAATCAACTTCTGAAATCCAGCTTCCCAAAAGTATGTCAGAGTTAGGCTGCTGTTAAACAACAGAGTTTGTAGCACTCTTAGATTACCATTGAGACACAGGACCTGTTTATTTAAGTGAATTCATGTGGTTTAGTGTACTTTCTATGCTCAAAGTGCAATAAGGATCATGAAGTACCCCATTCAGAGAATTCCATTCAGACCTATGGCACAGCACCCGCAAACAAAACCTTCCTGACCACAACCTCTCAACAAACCCTACAAACAGCCACCCTAAAGCTATTACAGTGCAGAGGCAGCCAGTTCCCCAAATCTGAATGGTTCCAGAGAAGATAAAATCATCCAAGCCAACTGTTACTTTGCATTAAATTTCCCTTAGCCAGTGTGTATAATTGCCATACCAGAGTATGTTTGGGGCTTTTTTAAACCAGTTTTGTACAACTCTGAATGTCCCTCCAGAGCTCCAGCCCATCCTGCAGTGCACACAGGATGCTGGGGTGATGGACTGGGCTGGAGCTCTTGTTGTGCATGCCCCAGGAGCAGCTGTGGGGCTGGCTGTTGCTGAATGGGCACTGTGCTGCAGCTGGGATGGAAACAGGGGTTTGCCACCCAGCCAGCTCCTCAGGAGCAGTGCTTTGGCACCTGAGACATTCCTGCTTCTTGAGTGCTGCTTGTTCTTTCATGTGACCCCATGGGACAGCTCCCTCCCATGAGATTTCACAGAATCACAGGATTGGAAGAGATTTTTAAGATCCTTGAGTCCAACCCAGCCCCAGCACCTCAACCAAACCCTGGCACCCAGAGCCACATCCAGGCTTTGTTAAACACACCCAGGGATGGGGACTCCACCACCTCCCTGGGCAGCCATTCCAGAACTTTATCCCCCTTTCTGTGAAAAACTTTTTCCTGATATCCAACCTGTATTTCCCTTGAGGCTGTGTGCTCTGGCTGTGTCAGTGCTGCTGGAGAAAGAGCCCAGCCCCAGCTGAGCACAGGCACCTTTCAGGAGCTGCAGAGAGTGATGGGGGCAGCCCTGAGTCTCCTTTTCTCCAGGCTGAGCACCCCCAGCTCCCTCAGGGGTTCCTCTCAGGGTTTGTGCTCCCAGCCCCTCTCCAGACTGGATTTGTTGTGTCAGAGTCCAGCTGTGAGTTCCTTGGAGCACACAGAGCCAAAGCCAGGGAGGGAGAGCCATTCTGTGCGGTGAGGGAAGGGATGCAGGGCTGGGACTGTGCTGCAGGAAAATCTCCAGCTAAACCACCATCTTCTGTACACGATTGCCTGTGCTTAGCTCATTCAAGGAAGTATTTTTCCAAATAAGAGGATTTTTGCTTTCAGATTAAGTGATTTCTAGATGATTTTTACCCATAGCAAATCAGCAGGGGGTGAGTTTAGCTGCATTTTGCCTGCTCCAGAGAAAGAGAAGCTCACTCTTCTGAAAACCATCCACTAAATTAATGAAGACATGAATCTACATTAGGATGAACTTATTTAGCTTATTAAAGCCTCTCTCAGATCATTTCCCTCTGTGTGTCTCTACATCACAGGCTCTTCTGTTTGTAATTTCCAAAGCTGAAAAAAAGAGGGAGATTTTATCTTTTTTTTTAGGGGTTACCCTCAGCTTTCAGCAGCCAGAAGCAATATGTACAGTAGTCAGCCTAAAATCCCATAGCAAGATTAAAGACCATGCTGTATGCAGTTATTACAATAATGACAATTTCACCTCGCCCATCAAGCATAATCTGAGGTGTGTGCTGCTGTTAGCAAGGAAGGAAGAACCTAAATGTGATGCCAGTTTATGTTCTGCTGTGTTGGACTTATTACTGGAATCTTTGTTTTATAAAGTTTTGGCCAGGATCATTCTTACTCTCCTGAGGGAAATAAAATCTTTTGTCAATGCCAGTTTCTTTGACTCCCATTGTTTTCACTGTCTTTGGGAACAGATCCTTATTTTTTCTTTATTTTTTAATTCTCTTTTACATCCTCCTATCTAGTGAATAGTCTGATGCAAGAAATCAGCAAAGGGAAACTGCATGGATGGAAAATAAGGAAGTTATAAAAAAAAAAATCTCAGAGGCCATTTCAGGAGAAAGCAGAACAATTTTCTGTAGAATGAAGATGCACACTGTTCTTTCATCCTGAAAGACACCCAGAATTTTTCTGCTGTTATTGGGCTGAGGTTCCCCAAGCAGGAAAAACAAGAAAAAAATGGAGGATGACATAAATGACACATTCTAATCTGTGGTTCAGTTGTGCAGCCTCTCACACCTCTCTCCTCATAAAGAGGACACAGTGGACATACCTGCGGGCAAACTTGCCTAAAAAAGACCCACAAGTCAAACAGAACTTTCCCCAGTCAGAACAAGAACTTCAGCATTGCAATTAACTCCAATTAACCACGTACTCGTGACAGAGATTTTTTTTTAATTTACAGTGTCAGCAAATTAGGCTCCTTCTGGAAATTTCTAGATGAAAAAACATACAACATTCTTCTGCATTCATCCGGCACCTGGTGCTCCTGGGTTGAACAGAATTTTAGAAATGAGCTGTCATAAATTCTGCAGCCCTAGAAACCTCCAGTGGGTGGAGAGAGGATTTGATCCTTCAGTCCAAGGACTCCTGGCAGTGGTGGAGATGCTCCAGCCCTGAAGAGTCTCACCCAAAGAGGGGTGGGATGTCCTGTGGGACCCGTTGGGTTTTGGTGCAGAGCATGGACCCACAGAGGTGCAGGAAGCTCCTTGGCTGCTCTCTTTCACACTACTTTTTTATCGTGACCTCGCTTTGATAACTTTTTTCCTTTGCTTTTTTTAAAAAACCTTTTCCCCAGCTACACTTCTGTCAAATCCCAGCTTCTACATGAAGTTTTGCACCAAACTGAGGGAAAGCACCAAGATAATCTATTTGTAATAAAATACTTTTCCCTCACTTTTGTAAACTCAGTGGTTCCCTGTAAAAACAAACTCTTTAGTTACTCAGGTGTGACTAGTCACCATATTAAATCACCATCTTGCTTCCTCGGTGTAATAATACATTTATGTTAAATTGCATTTTAGAATAACTCTTCTCTTGCTGACATTTAATTTTGCACAGGAGTAACACTATCATAAAAGAACACAGGTGTAAAAATATGACATTTTTAGTAATTATGTACTGTCCATTACTACTAAAAACTAGTAAAACTATCAATATTTCTCAAAATTGCCTGGAATTACTAAGTTTAAACATTTAAGGGAATCATCTAAGAGCTATTTTGCAGCAGAAATGTGTGCCAGCTACACTTGACCACTTGCTGAGGCATTTTTTAAAAGTGAAATTAAACTTTTGCAGAGGTAACCAGTGTATTTTAACACTGCAGCATTAACATTGCTGAGATACAGCTCCATTCAATGTAGGAGAGAATAAGGAGGAGAGACAGGAGTCCCAGGTTTGGTGAATGCCATTTTGACAGGTTTGTGTCTTTGGCTTTCAGATGCTCCTTTGGCCTCCCAAATGGAGCTCAGATTCTTCCAACAGGAACAATTACCACTGCAACACCTTTCAGTTCTGGTGGTTGGGGCGTTTTCTTTATTTTGATATTTCTAGCCTGGACTGAGAAACCATCCCCAGGTACTGTTAGAACAAACATGGTCCCCCTATCCTGACTGAAAGAAAAGGTCTACAATTTGGAGTAGTAGCAATACAGGCTCCAAATATTCAGCCAATTATCTAAATAGCAACAATATTCCTCCAAATAAAGGGGCTTGACCTTTTTTTTTCCCCCAGCAAATTTTATTTCCAAATGCACATGCCCTTGTAGGACCTGACCCAAACATGTCAAAATCCTCTGGGTGGATTCTTCTCATTGAGCATGAGCCAGGTGAACGCTGGATGTTTAAAGCTGAACAAATCCTGGGGCTGCTGTTCTGGTCCATGGAGCAAGAGAGAAGCAACCATGACTCCCCTGCTGTAGGTACCTGCTTCAGGGTGGCATGAACCTCCCCTGGAGCTCCTCACAGTCTCACTCACTGGAGACTCTCTTTCCCCATGAATGAAGAAATGCCCCTGTTTGACAACCTGTTGGTAACCTTGCTGTTAAACCACTCTGGCAAAGCTCTCAGAGCTTGATTCCAGTCTGTTTTGTCATTGGCTTGGGTTAGACTCTGGATCCTTCAAGTTCCACTACAAAAAGCTTCCAACGCATCAAATTAAGACAGAAGAGCCTTGTGGTGAGCCAGCTGGGATATGGGAGAGCTGACCTCACCAGTAGGGCTGAACAGGCAGGTGTCACTGGGCTAATGTGTGCTGTGATGAGAGCCTGTCTCTGTTTGTAAATATAAAACATCAGGGAGTCATGGCCTCATTCTAGCACAGACCAGATTAGACCATTTTTACAATAGAAGTTTTCACAGGACAGAAAATATGACTTCCCCTTTCATCACTCTAAAAGACTATTCCAGAGGGCAGACAAAAATCTGCACTAAACACCAGCTGACTTTGAATTTTGGCTTCCATGCAGGGGCCAATATTATCTTTCCTAGGCTGACAAGAGTCAGTCCATTCAGTTTTGATGCTGTGAGACTCAGACTTTGCTGTTTGTTATTTGGGCCATTGCTGCTGTCTGAGCCTGAGCAGTGGACCGAGCCTGGATTGTGCTGTAACAGGCTAAAAGAGCTGAAAGAACAGCTTCTCTCACAAAGTGACAGCAAGAGCTGAGGTTTTCCTCCAGGCCTGAGCTGTAGCAAGGCTGCAACAGCAGCACTGTGTCATAGTAGAGCCTCCTCCTTTGGGCAGAGATGTCCAAGGTGAGGCAGAAGATCTGGGGTGTTTCTCCTCCTTTCGTAATGTTCAGTGACTGGGGAGGCTCTCCAGAGCTGTCACAGCTTCTCCACTCCATCTTCTCACAATTGCTTTCCCTCGTGATTTTCTCTGCTCTGTTGGCATTTCAGCACATCTGAATCTCTTAGATTTCTCTTTGGCCTTATTTTCCTCCCTGATTTCTCTCAGAAATTCCCCCCACGTTGTTATCTGCGGCTCCCATCTCTGCCTCGCTGCTGTTCCTTTGCCCGAGCTGCAAGTGGTTTGCATGGTGGTTTCTCCTGTCATGTTTTTATCAGGCCTTCTCCAATAACATTCCTGCATTTGCCCATTTTTGCCCAGGGTTTTGTTTACCTTCTCTATCTGCTCTGGGTCCACATGTTTTGGGGCTGTTGGATTTCTCATAATTGCACGTTTTGGGTATTTTTTTTAAAGGGTTGGGGTTTTATCTTGCTAAGATGTATGTTTCTCTTTTCTTCCTGCATTGGCCTGTTCATTTAAAAAACTTTCTTTTAATCAAATGAAAGGAATTAAAAATGAGGAGGGAAAGCCCAAGAATTTAAATTCCAGTCTTCTTTCTACCACAAGGAACCAAGAATTCTTTCTATTTAAGACAATCACAGATTTTATCATTGTGACTGGTTTCCATTAACTTTGTAAGTAGAAAGACATTTAGTAAAGTTGAAAGCTGTCTCTTACATGATGACAGACTTTGCCTGTTTTAATATTTTTGCTGGTTAACTACCAAATCCCAAGTCTACCACTGTCTACAGCCAACATTTAGTGTTCACTACTCCTCTGGCAAGAAACATGACTTAGTAATATCTCTTTCCTACTAAGCTTTTGAAATGTATAGTGTTTTGTGTTAGAAAAACAACAGTCTCAACATGTGAAAGAAATTGCCACAGCAAGCCCCCCCTACAGAGAAAGAAACAGCAAAAGGATGAAAAGTGTTAGGCAGAGATTTTTCTTCAGTAAGCACAAGACATGAGAGCCTACTCTAATAAATACTGATGCACACACCTCAGGCAGGATGGGCTGGTTATGTAGACTGAGAAACTGGTTAAACCAATGCTGGGATGCAGTGATGCCAAGAGGGATTTTCCTTCTGGAAATCAGGACCCAGGTTAGTCCTGCTGGAACCCTTATCGTTGCTGTCAGCGTGACAAACGAGGCCCTGGCACCTGGGATGTCACCTGCCCCCACACCTGGTGCCACGGCCACCTGCAGCTGCTCTCAATCCTCTCCTTGCTCAGGAAAATGGGAGCAAGGGGAGCTAAAAGAATTCTGAGCAGGAATGTATGCACCCCTTTTCAGTGTGAACAGCACTGACTGGACCCCTGCCAGCTTCAAGCTCAGGTCCAGGAAGGCACTGCCAGCCCAGTTCTGCTGCAAAGAGTAAAAAAACATCCCCCTGGGAGAGCTTTGTTGGTAAAAATGGCTGTGCAGGCAGAGCAGATGTCCACAGAGCTGCTCCCAGCACAGCTGGCTCAGAGTGACCCCACAGAACCCAGTTCTGATGGTGCCTGGTGCTGATGCTGCTGGGCGGGGGCACAGGGAGGGCAGAGATGCTCCCCTGAACTGCCCAGTGCTGCTGAATTGAGATCCCTCCTCCTCCATCTGGTTTTCCCCCTCCACTGAGGAAAGCAGGCAGGAAGCAAGGCATTTGGCTCTGCCTGTGAAAGGAGAAATTTGCTCCTTCTGGTTCTTCTGAGCTTTGTCCTCCACGCTGCAGAGTCCATCTGGCCCCAGTGACACGTGACAAATGTCCCAAGTCACCTTCTGCAGCCAGGCTGCCTCATGCTGCCTATGTTAGACTGAAGGCCAGAGAAGTCAGATTTGGATAGAGGACTGAGAAGAGACACAATCTCCTCCCTTAACCCACATCCCACCTGCCCATCCTTTTCTTCTTACAGTTTCTTGGGAAAGCTTTGCTGTTACAAAACGATTTTCTCTGATGTCCCTCTACACTGCTTCTACCTTCGGTATCAGAGCTTCTGAAAGGCTCCAATATTAGAAAAACTTGAAAAAAATAATCAAATAAGGCCCATAAAGCTTTGCAAAATTCCTTTCAAGAGGGTTCCAGGGCTCAGCAGCAGGGATGGTGTGGAGCCACATGTGGAGTCTCCTCCAAGCCAGGATGGGGAGGACTCAGTCCCCAAACACCACCTACTCCCACCTGCCCTCAGAACTGCAGCTTTGGTTGTCATCCTGAGTGTTTGCTTCTCCTCAGATACATCTGTTGCTAATTTCATTCTCAGTTTATTATTGAAAAAAAGTCTTCCCTACTTAATTATTAGAAACAGAGAATCCATAATGTACTCAAAGCTGTGAAAATGTAATCCTGGATAATTTTTTACTCTCAGAGAAAAGTCACTAGGACTGATCTATTCTTTCAATCAAGTACACCCATTTAGTTTATTTTTAACATTCCTTTCATTATGTTATGAGCTTCTTAAGGATAATGAAATAATTGCTTGTCTCTTTGATTGATCTTTGTTTTGAAAGGGAACTTTAATAGTGTTATTTCTAGAGCAGGCTTACAATATAATACAATTAAAGGAAAACATGACATTAAAACACATTAAAGCACATGTTCCAATAATTAGACCTACAATTCTTGTCAACCAGAGCCCTGTGTAGGGAGGAGTTAGTGTAAAAATTTATGAGGGAATAATTCATATTATTCTGCCTAATAAAGCAAATCTATTAATAATGACATTTTATCACATTCTGTAGCTGTGGCAATCAGTGAACAAGGTCCTTCCCCAGACTGCTCTGGAAAGCTGGAAACATGCTACAGGGGATCCCTGGCATTTTATTTTGTTAACATGAAAACATGTCAGTAGGAAGTGGTGCAGAGGAGAGCTTTGACAAGCTCTGGTCTTTCAGAACTAAGAATTCTAGTTTGCACAATTGCCCGAGACAGCAAATGGTGGGGGAATTTGAAACCTGATATCATTGGGTGGGAAATGAAACGAAATGTGGATGTGCATACATGCAAATTAGACGGCAAAATAAAAGGGGTGAAGAAAGCAGAAATCCTGAAACTGGACATTCATGCTGCCAGCCAGGAATTAGGCTGTGCTGATGATTAGATATAAATGAGATAGTATAGGCAGATTACACTACACTGAATAGGCAGGCATCTCCCAGAAAGAATTAAACAGAATTGGTCAGAAGAGCCTTACACCCTGTTAGGACACTGACACAAGGGCAAGGCTGTAGCACTGGGATAAAGGATTTTCTAAAATGTACTTTCTTGTCCACTTTCTGTAAACTTATTTCTCAGTAAGAAGGCTGAGATCCCAGATAATCAAAATACTCAGTTTTGGTGGGGTTTTTAAGGTCCAGTTGCATTCAATTTAAATATTTGGGGTTTGGCAACAAAGGATGGAATGGTGGAAATTTTTCACTTTTTTTGAATCCTAAACCAAACAATCTTTTCTTCATTTAAGATCAGTGAAATCACTTAGAGGCTGCTTAGAGTTTGGTTGGATTTGTGCTGGACACACAAAATCTGCCTTGGAGGAAAGGACAAGGGGGTCTGGAGCATCCTAGGGAGCTCTCTGCGGATGCATGTGGCTCAACCCTCTGATGAGGTTTCGGTGATTTTGCAGTGATTTTTTATAGCAAATGCAGCTTCTCTAACAAGAATTACTCTCTTTAACATCCACTCACACGTGGCACAGGCATTGCAAATCCACATCAGCGGTTGAGCAATATCTGGCAGGGTGATTTGGCAACTGAGGAGGGAAAGGGAAGACTCTGGAGTGAACTAAGAAGGTTTAGGTCATGCTCTGCACTTGTCCAAACTGGAATCACAGGTTTAATTCTTCTGCTTTGGAGAGGCTGGGACCGCTGTTGCCTCTGCTGTGTGAATGGCATCTCCAGGTCTTCTGTGAGAGTTCTCCTGGCTCTAGGTACATGTAAGAAGCAGTTCCAACCTGGGAATCCAGAATTCCAGTTCCAATCCAGAATTCAGAGCTCATGCTGGGAAAGGACAGTGTCCTTGTGTTTCAGGATGCCTGCAAGGCTGAGTTCGCGAACGCTGATGACGGCAATAATGCCTTTGGGAGAATCTTGGCACATTGGGACTGACTGTTTTTCTGATGGAGAGCTGAGATAGCAGGAGGAACCTTTATCCTCTGGCTGAGCAAGAACATCTTGAATCTGTTTATATGTGTATGAAAAAAATTAATCAAACCTCCACAGGCGAGATTCCTCAAGGATGATAAACACTCGGCTGGCTTAGGAATCCTGCAGCAGCAGTGTGGGTTAACCTGGAGAGCTGCTCAACTCCAGATACCCTTGAGGAGCAAGGCTGTGGGGCACACAGAGAGAAATATCACCAGGAGAGGCCCAGCATTTTCTGTGCACAGAGCAGGTACTGGGCCACTCCAGTTTTACCCACTTGGGTGTCTTTCACTCTCTGTTATTAACAAAGCCAACACATATTACTCCCCTCCTTGCTTTTATTTGGTGTCCCAGAGGTCAGAACCTGATCTCTGCCAGGATGAGTAAGGATCCTGGCTCGGTGGCAGATAATCTCTGAGTTTCACTTTAAGGAGGATTAAAAAGAAGTCAAACACAGCAATCAAACGCTGGTTTCTCTGGGAGGTGGTAGGGGTGAGAGCAAGCCCAGCCTCACCTCTGCATGACTGACACAGATGATGGGTGAATGTAAAAGTGGTTTGGTTTAGCCTGTGAGGTAAAAACGAGGCCCCTGCTCAGTTTTGTTCCCCATCCCACCTTCCCTGCAGCCCAAGAACTGAGGAAAGCCTCCAGTGAGACAAGTAGCTGGTCAAACCTCTTGAATCATTCACTCATCAGCCCTACACAGCAAGATGCTGATGATAGCTACCTCCAGGGGGGTGGATTCAAATCCACTTCTCCAGAGAGATTTGAACCTGCCATCTCCCACACCCTGGCTGAGTGCCTTAAATATTTGGTAGAGTATCTGGATATCCTCTACAGAGCTGTAAACCTAGGCCAAAAATAGTTTCCAGCTGCAACTATATGACTGATTTGACCTGAGACTACTTGGGAAGGGGTGGGGAGGGAGGGGGGGTGTCAAGTATTTTATTCACAGAAGAAAAATAATTGCCCTCCCCTATTAAGAAGACTGAAAGGAAGAAGCTCTGTTGCTACAGGAAATGAGCAATGAGATCTTTCAGACAAGGTTAGGAGGCTACACTAATAAACACCACCTTTTTCCAAGCTGTAGTTTGAAAAAATGTAGAGTTCTTCTCCCTTTCTCCTTTTGTATATAGCCATACACTTATGTTTGGGGTTTCAGGATGTCCTGGAGTCACAGCATATTCTCATCATGTGCACTAATAATGACACACATTTTATGGCTGCCACCCCTGGGAGTGCAAGTGAGTGTCTCAAATACACAACGTCTTCCCAGAAAAAAATAAAGACCAAACAATCCACATTCAAATTATAAAACCATGGAATTATTTAGGTTGGAAAAGACATTTGAGATCTTTGAATCTGGTCCTAGGTTTTAAAAGGCATTTGAAGTCAGGCTTCTAGAATCATATTTAGGCTTATAAATAAATAAATAATCAAAATTTCACATGTGCCACATTCAGCTTCTCTTTGATTACATGGTTGCAGCTGGAAGGCAAACATTTTGGAAAATCAGCATAACTGGGGGCTTGAATGCAGACTTGATGTAGAGATTTGCAAAGGGACTTAGGAGCACAATTTCTATGGAGAAAAGGCGTAGTAGTTCCACAAGCACAACTTTTAGGTATCCATTAGGAAAATCTCAGCCTTGCTGGAAACACCTCTGGATTCCTGAGATTTCGTGCATTTGGCAGCCAGGCCCAAGTTCTGTCGTCTGACCTGAGAAGAAGTCTACTGAGTTCTGTATAACTTATGTAGCCTTTCTTTGGAAAATAAATAAATCACTCAACTGGAAATACTCAAAAAAAGCTGGGCATATGTCCAGATACAGTATGCCTAGCTTAGTGGCAAAAAAAGTTACAGCACACATCCTGCATTGTCAAGAACACTGAATGTTTTGGCTGCCCTAATAGAAAAACAATAATTCAATCATGTATTATAAAGGAATTTCCTGGAGAAGTTTGGCCCCACTCAATCATCCTATTAGATTTATCCTTAATGTGGAAGAACAGCACATTAGATTCATTACATACATTAGGCCAGCTACGTTCATTTCCAGATGGGTTTCCTAAAGTGTTCAAAATGCCTAAAAAAAAGACATTTTGAATGCCTAAAAAAAAGGCATTTTGAAGATGCCTTTATATGTAACTCCTAAAGCATGATAATAACTCTGCAGTCTCACACCACTGTGTGCCCAGTAATTCCTCCTTGCAATGGAAGGACACATTTAACACAACTAGCTGTAAGTATTTTATAAATCAATAATGACAGGCCCACAGGGCTGGGATCATTGTTTTATTTTGCTGGCAGGGGCCCACAAGACTGGGATATTATGCAAAGAAGAGAGAGGATGTGTGAGGAGATAGTTATGCTAATATACAGCACTTCCTCCGTCCCTCTCTCCTCCCTGGAGTAACTGTCTTAACATTACACGGGGTGATTTGTCCTTGGCCGTTCCAAATTACCTACACCTGTTGGCTCTGGCACACTAAATAAATACCCCATTAAAGATTTCTCTCTTCACCAAGAATGAGGAAAATGCAGTTCAAAGTGCTCTGCTGCAGCACTACAACCCTCACTGAAGTGTTTTAGCTACCTTTCAGATGAGAGGAGCTAGATCAGTATCAACACTTTTGAAAATAGGGTTGCAGAGTGATATTTATGCAATTTTAGAGGTTTAGCTTTCCCAGAGCCTTGCAGACTTGGTCCTGGCTGGGGTCTGAGATGGTGCTGCTGGAAAACAGCCCTGTGCTCCCATCAGAGCCTGTAAGGGACTGTGTCTATGATGGAACAAAAACAAAAGTAAGGGAGGTGTGTCACCTCTGCAGACAACGATCTATTCTCATGCAGCACTGGCTAGAATCCTTTTCTTTAAAGCTTCTCAAGGACCAGAACCTCCTGTGTTTGTGAAGAATGGCCCTCCATTGTGTGGCTTTTCCCAGCTGCCAAAACACAGCTCTCAGCACACTCTTGGTGCTGAGCGGACACCTTTGAATTTCTCAGGGTCCTTTAGATGTTTGCCCCTCACATTCTCCTTCATCTCACAAATGTGCCATGTGTCCAGCTTCTTCTCCCTGGACCAGAGACCTGGATGCTGCTGGTCGGCCAAAGGACCAGTGACCACTTCCCACTGGGGTCCCAGGCCAGAGGAAGAGGGGCAGCTCTTGTGAGTGTCTGAGAAAAGCAGAACTGCCTCTGCAGAGGGAAGATGAGCTCGTTGTGGGAGGTGGGTTTTGCTGTTCTGGTGTACAGCACCTTCTCGGCTGATCACACTGCAGATGTGCAGGGATGGGTTGAGGTACTCTTTTAGTAAAAAATCACTCCTGAACTGAAATTGTATAAAACTGCTCCAAAACCACTCATTACTTTAGTAATAAAGGGTACTTATCTAAAAAACTTCATTTTTTGCTCTACGCATTTGCACAGGCAGGGTGCCCAACCCAGACCAGGACACAGTTGTGGTTACGAAGCATCACAGAGCAGCTGGCCCCACTCAGCTGCTATTTGGGGCCACTTCTCTTCCAGGGTTACCAGAGATGTGGAAGTTCCACAGCAGGAGTTTTGACTGAGGCAGAGATGGAGAGTTGTTAATTATGCACAGCAAACGACTGCAAACCATCACTCTGACTGTACTTGATGCTGGGAAAGGTTTTACTATTCTTGGATCTGCCACAAAAACATTTCAAGTTGTTACAATGCCTCTCTCTCTGCAAAGAGGCAGAAGGCTCCACTGTTTGAGCTGTGCCAGTGCAAACAGTTTCCTCACCACCTTCACTCAAGTGTCTCCCCCCTGGACCTTGTGCCACACTCCATTACACACATGTAAAATACATCTACCTTCCATGCATCTGTAAATATACATGCTTTGCATTCATGCATGTAATACAGGTGTCAGCTTTCCTAAGTCCACAAGATCTGTAGCTTTACTGGTGCACAGGCATGTCCTCTGCATACTTAGAAATTGTATCAACAAGATGTGTGTGCCAAGACTTTTCAGCAAGGAATCTGAACCGGGTGACCAGCCAGAAATTTCAATAAGTGCCCATAAAGTACTGGGGCATGCACTGGAGCTGCATGTTGTGCTCCTCCCCGTGCCAGCAGCAGGGGCAGGCAGGATGCTCTGTGGTGGATCTCTCCTCCTGCACATCCAGAGTTTTTAAGGAATAACTCCTGTACCCTGCTGGGACAATTTGCCAATAATATAATTTTACATATGTTTGAACTGCGTTTGTGGTCTTAAAAAATGTTAAAAGCACATGTATTTGTAAAAACTCTGGGTTGTCTGATGTGCTGGAAACTTGCTAGGTGCCTATAATGTTTCAAACTGAATCCTTTCCCTGTTCATTTCTTGCCAGGTTTTCTGTAGTCCCAAAGGGTGAAGTTCTCATCTGTCAGTTCCAAATTACTGAAACCATAAAGTTGAGAATATTACAATTATCAAAATCTCAGAAATGATAAATGGAGGGACTATTTAGAATATTTTTCTATGTGATCTCCTGTTGTGATGAAACCAGTGCCCACTCTTCAAGCCTTGAGTCCTTTGTTCTGCACTGATGGAAATAGTTTCATACAATTTCCCATGTCCCACAGGAACAGTTCACTGTGGTCATTACATTAATGAATCTTTTCTCTGAACTTGCAATGTCCCTAATACAAGATCTGTGTTTGTTGTCAAATTCCATCTGTAAATTTGTAAGTCTGTAATTTTCTTCACCTTTCCTGACAGTCAACACCTTCCTTTTTCAGTGTTTGTGATATCCAGAGGAAAAAAGAGGAAATTGAGATACAGGTCAACTAGGCAGTCTTTCTGTATATCAGTTCACTTTTATTGTTTATGAAAATGAAGAGAACCTGATTTAAAAAGTGAAATCATTATTAAGTACACTGTTAAAACTAAGTAGTAATTTGTTGCTCTTGCTGCAGTGAAGCTTGGCACATTTTTCTTTCTTGTGCATTTTCCAGCCTTATTTTTCTCCATCACTTAAAATCCATTGCAGGAGAGCAAAGCCTCTCCCTGAACAAAGCTCTGCAGACAAACTGGGATCACAGGCTGCATTCTGATTTCCTGTATGTTAGAGAAAATACAGCATGATGCCAATTACTTCGAGGGGGAATGACTTTGGATTTATACCACTGTATCTGAGATCATAATTCTTCTCCTTGTGAGTAATTGGGGTCACGTGCCTTCCTTTTTAACCTCAGAGCTGCAATGCCTACGCCTCACGCTGCAGGGTGAGTAGCCTGAACCATCCCAGATGACTGAGTCATGAACATTTTTTCTAGATGAATACATGAGAGTTTATATGAGAGCAAGTAATTGCTCTTCGTATGTGCCTGGGATATTATTTCATTAACCAAACTACTCCCTGTTCATGCAGAAGCCCTGAAGATCAAGCAGCTGCTAGTGCCAAATTAAGTTTTCCTTGGGGTTAGAGCACAAAGCCAAAACTTTTGGGTCCTTTTTCATTACCTTCCTCAATTTGTGACTTTAGACAAACTCCCTGGGATCTCTGTGCATCAGTTACCCATCTATAAAGTTGAATGAAAGCTTAATTTACAAGGGAAAAGAGATGTGAAAGTTAAGCATAAGGGGCCAAATTCTGTCCTCTTACTCATACTGAAACAGTCCCAGGCTCTGTGTTCCTTGACTGTTTGGTTCCATGATATCACCAAGGAAAGCTGCACTTGGTGTAAGTTCATGTGTTTACCCCAGCTCTCCAGGTAGGTAAAACACTCTGGAACAGGCTGAAATTCTCCAGTGAAAGCTGCCCTATAAATGCAAAGTGTTCTTGTGACTCAGGTTCACTCTTTGTTTGGGTACAGATTCAACATCTCACTTCCTTGGCTTATGAGACAGGTTGTTATTACAACACTCTTTCCTACCTCCTAACACCTGCTTAAAGAGAAATCACTTCTTACTGGTCTGATGTTCTGGGCAGAAATCTATTTAAACTTTCCTTGACATGAAGGAAATCATTAAAATCAACCTCAGCCTCTCTGCCCCTGAGGGATTGCTGTCTTGGTACACCGAACCACTACAGATAAAGCTTCAGCATGCCTTTAACTCTGCTTTTCTTAAGAAGGACCTCAGCTTCTGACACTGAAGAGACTTCTCTGAAGCCATGAGCAAACAGCATGAGAAAGCAAGGGCATGAGGGAAAAGTTCTGTTCCCAAAGGAGGGGTTTTAACGTGGCTGAAGGAGGAAATTAAGACTTCAGATGGAGGCTTTAGCACCATGTTAGGTAAGTGGCATATTTTAGCATAAAATCACTGTATGGGGAGTAAGCAGAATATTATCAGCTATGTTTATATAATCATTTTATATGTTCTTATATTAATTTCATGCATACATGAGTGGCTATATAACCTATAGGGCACTAGAGGTCTGCTTTGCCACGTTTTCTCCCCATGGTAGTAACTTTTCCTCCCTATATGTAATGTTTATGCTGTAGTCATCCAGGTTAGTGATAAAAACCTGGTATTTTCAAAATCCCAGAGCTGTAATGGTGGCAGGTGGCTTTAGTACCAGGATGGGGTCAAACAGAATGGCCCAGAGCCCAGCAGACACCCACCCAACACCCCCTCACACACACACTGGACACTCCTTACCTCGCTTTTCACAAGCCCAAGAGTCCAAGCCCATCTGTGTTCCAGAGATCTATTAGTGCACACACTAAAGAGCATATTTATGATACCACAAATATTGAAGCATGGTCTCTGCAAGTGGGAGGAGGAGCTGCTCTCTCCAAGAGCTTTTGGCCATAGGATTTCCCTTTCTTGCCAGCCTCCACGTGTCCCCCTGAAGCGACGGGAGGCCTCAGATAATCATCTGACATCTTCCACAGTGCTCATAAAAAGAGCTAGTCAGAGCTCCTTGCATGTTATCATATGCATTTGAGTTTCCACAGGGCAAAGCAGCACTTCCAGGAAAGGAGGGAGATGCGTGAAGGGGGTGCTAAGGCATTCAGGGAGCCTGGGGTGGGGAAGGAAGGATCCTGCCAATGTGTCTCACAAAGCTGTGGCCAGCTCATGGATAAATACATACCAAGGAATTTATGTATAATTTCTAGTTTTTTAAACAGAACATGGACAAACACACAAGTCTTACTGAGAGAGCCACATGACATTTAGCAGGATGAGACAACTATCTGAATCAAGAGAAAAAAACCATCATATCTTGACTAATTCTTCTGACTAAAATAATCAAGGGGAATAGATCCTTCCTTGGGAACAGGACAGAGAAAGCACAAGAATTGTAGAGTAACAACAGAGAGCTCTTTGCTTTCTTGTTGGAAAAATTCAAGTTTTCTAGCCTAATATATAGTGAGACTGTGAAATGAAGCTGATGAAAATGGTTCAGTGTCAGAGGAGGTTCCCTCCTGAAGGGCTCAGAAGGCCAACTATGCCAAACAGATTTATTTCTTAGGGAAGTCTGCTGCCTTCCTAGAGTCCAGATTAAAGATGTGAAGAGAAAGCTTTCTGCCCTGCTGTGAGTGTTGGATTTCTATCCATTACTGATTTTGTAGGTAGGAAGTGACAAATTTGTGACAAGAATTTCGAGCACGATCAAGAGAGGCTTCAGGGGCTTGGGACAAGAAGTTAAGGGAGCAGGAGCACAGGCAGTGCTCTCCTCCATCTTTCCAGTTGCAGAGAATGATGAGGGAAGGAACAGGAAGAGCCAGCAGATCAATAGCTGGCTCCAAGCCTGATGTTATCGACAGAATTTTGGGATTTTTCATCATGGGTCAGTTCACACGACACCGAGCTGGATGGCAACAGATGGGGTACACCTGTGTCAAAATGGGAAAGGATCCTTGCACAGGACTTAGCAGGGCTCATTGAGACAGCTTAAAACTAGAAAAAAGACAGCTTAACACATTTGAAGGGGGAAGGGATAAACCCAGGCTTGCTAGAGAGAAGCACCCCAAAATTTGAGGGGCAGAGTGCTAGTGAGGTCCTTTGGTCTGCCTCTCAGTGAAAGAAGGGACAGAGATTTGTGCAGCAGCAGAGACACCAGAGTTATTAATATGTTAGAGACCATGGAAGCATCTGAGAATTGTCAGGCAGGAATTAGAACTTCTCCCTGGAAAAGGTGGCAGGAGTGTGCAGGAGAGAATTTCCTGACACAGCTGGTGAGGGAGCCAGCCAGGAAAGGCACCCACTGAACCTCTGCTTGTGAACAGAGAAGGACTGGGGGGGATGTGATGGTTGGAGGCTGCCTGGCGCACAGGGATCATGGAATGATGGAAATTTTCATTCTCAGAGAAGTAAGGAGAAGGATCCACAGAACTGCAGTGTTGGTCACCTGGAGGGAAGACTTTGTCCTCTTTAGGAGACTGATTCATGGAGTCCCTTGGAAAAAGAGCTGAAGGGCGAGGGAGCTCAGGAAGGCTGGGCATTCTTCAGGAAGGAAACCTTCAAGGGTGAGGAGCAGGCTGCTCCCATGTGCTCAGAGATGAGCTGCTGGGGAAGCACTGGCACAGGCTGCCCAGGAGAGTGGTGGAGTCGCCAACCTTGGAGATATTTCAAAGTCCAGTAGATGTGCT
This sequence comes from Calcarius lapponicus, assembly GCA_039654755.1. Lineage (NCBI taxonomy): Eukaryota > Metazoa > Chordata > Aves > Passeriformes > Fringillidae > Calcarius > Calcarius lapponicus. The sequence goes on along the minus strand of CM077469.1, from coordinate 28,493,847 downwards.
GCTTAGGGACAGGGTCTTGTGGTGGCTTTGGCAGTGATGGGTTAATGGTTGGACACAGGGATCTTAAAGGTAATTCCGACCTAAGACATTCTATAATTCTATGATTCTAAAAGATGATTTAAAGTGGATATTCAGTTTCCTGGTTTGGACTAATAAATAGCCTTCCTGCAATATGCTGCTTTACAGAATTGTCAAAGAGAGAGCCAAACTGAGCCTCTGCAAAATGGAAATGATCCTTGTCCCAAAGTTTACATTTTCAGCTGAAAAGAAGGGATCAGGTTCTCTCCCTTAGGCTGAGCAGATTCTTACTCTGCAAGTAATTGTACTGAAACCAGTGGTAGTGCAATGGAGTTGAAAGATGTCCTGGCATGGTGTGGAGGCCCCTAGCTTTGCTTCCAAACATCCATTCACCTTGTTTACTTATGTATTGAAAAGCTTTAAGTGCCCTACAGGCATTGCAGTATATTGGGACTGAGATGCCATGGATGAGCTTTGCTGCCTGCTTGGCTCTCCCAGCATACACAAAGAAATCCAGGGTCAGAAAGGATGGAGCAAATTTGTCCAAAAAGCCATTCTGATTGTGATTTTTGATTGCGTCTTTTTTTTGCTTTTCCTCCTCCCTCCAGCCAAATTCCCAGTCACAGTGGTAGAGTGAGCATACTTCACTGGATACCCTGACTTAAATAAAGTAGCTTTTCCTCTAGCAGATGTAAAGGGTGGACCCCATGGGCATGGTCCTGCTGCTCCATTTTTTTTTCCTGAACAAAGTCAGCCAATTAGGTGAAGTACCTGCTCTGTGCCCCCCTCTGTGCTGCTATATATATTTCTTTCATTTCCCCTGACATTAATACAACTCTGCACATGGTGCTATTTCCCCACAGCATTAATATGGATCTGCATGTATGGAAACAGGAGGAAAAAGAGGGAGCTCCTGAAGACCTCCTTGGCTTATCCTTTAGCTCTCACAGAAACAGGCTGGAAAATCTCAGAGAGGAATTTTTTACGCTGGCAAAATGCCAGACTGATTAAATCAAAACGAGCCTCCCAGCATAAATCTGAGGAGTTCCTCAGGTTTCCAATGAGGTCAGTGGGCTGGTGATGGGGAGAGCCCTGGCCCAGCCCTGTTAGAGCCACAGCTCCATGAGATAACTGGGTGTTGGTCACCACTATCTTTATCTGGCTATGTCACTGCAGGAACTCAGCAAGCTGATGTAATTCACACTGGACCAAGCTCATGGCTTGGATGCTGAGGCTGTAAGGCCATGCTCTGCTCTCAAGAGCTTGTGATGGGCTTAGGAACCCTGCAGCTCCAAAATCTTTGCTTGGGCAAATACCTGAATCACCCCAAACAACACCCAATCACAAACTGGGTCACAAGGGGAAGGTACTCCAAAAAAGCAATCAGAACACTTCCAGGTGGTGAGGAGAAGCTCAAAGGTAATAATTTTGGGTTGCTTACACCAACTTAATTTACCCTCCACCCCTTTAGCTGTCTGGTCCTGTTCTCCTTTCTCCTCCCAGGCTGTCACCCAGTTTTTAAGTGGCTTGGGGATCCTTGAGTGCCTAAAGGGGAAAAATCCCGGAAGAGTCCAATTATTAATCTCCAGAAGTCTCTACTGAGTATATGACTTCTCTTTCAATTTTCTTTCTTAGAAATAGATTCATAGTTTAATTCCCTTGTTTTTCAGCTTGAGGCAGAAAAATCTAACAGGAGTTTTCAGCTTGAATGATGAAAATTTTGTGAGGCTCTACTGAATGGCAAATAGGACCTTTTCCTGGCAAGTTCTGAGCAACCTTGGCGTGAGGTGGGACTCAGGCAGTGCAGGGCGGACTCACAGAATGTTTAGAAAAGCACTCCAGTGGTTATTCCAGACCCCCCAGAGCACTGCTTTGAGTGGGTAAATGTATGTGATCTGCCCAGAAGTCTCAGGGAAGCAAGGCTGATTCCTTGTTTCATTGTCTTTGATGTGATTGTTCCAGAATCTCCTTAACCTGCCTTTCGTTGCCATAAAACTCTTTCTTCTCATCCAAATCTTGATGTCATCTTCTCTCTCCCCTCCCCAGAGCCCCATTTCATCTGCTCCTCTCAGATTGCCTCTCCTCTGGTCTCTGGGGATGCCAGAAGAGCAGAGCAAAGATATCACAGCTCAGAACAGTTTTGTCTGATCTCTGCTGCCTCCTTTACTGCAAGGTTTCAGAGGCAGACCCAGCTCTCACATGATGTCCATGCAAGTGTCCAACATACTGGGGTGGACCTGTAGAGAATTCACCTTTAGTGATCAGGCAGGTGCTTTGTCACTACTGTTTATTAAAATCTATAATACTTGGGATCAGTTTTTTATCCACAAGGAAAAAAAAAGGTTTCCCCTGTTCCCACAGAAGAGGCAGGGAATGAGGCTGGTGCTGGGTTGGCATTTAGCCCCAGCTCCAGGAAAGTGTGGGGCAGGGTCCCAGCACCCTCCATCCCCTGCCAGGCTCCTGGCATCCCCCAGCTCATGAGCCCAGGCTGAATGGAGCAGCTTCTGCTCCAAGCAGCCTTGACATGGCACCATCACTCCAAATCCGCAGTTTTCTCCCCTGGATCCCGAGATCTCCTCCCTGACTGGAAGAAGTTGTCTGGCAATGCAAGGAAACAGTCTGTGCCTGTGCTCCTTCACAGTTACAGACAAAGCAACAGGCGTGCTGTGCTGACTTAGGAAAATGGTCTGTCAAGTTCTTATAAACAATAATAAGAAGTAAAATAATGTTTCATTTTCTCCAAATTAGGAGGGTATTTGTTTTGCACTCCTAAAAAAATCTGCTGGTCCTCTGAAATGGATCAGTAGTGACATCCAGTGGCCACAGAGTGAGACAGACAGTAATGCTGGGATGTACCAGCTTGGGGAGGATTTGCCACTATTTAAATGTCTCCCAAAAATGTTGTGTATCCAGAAAAAAAAAAAAAAAAAAAAGTAGATTTTATAAGTGCCACCACCCAGGGAATGAAGAATACATATATATATATATATATATATATATATATATATATATGTATATCCACCCAGATTTTGTACTAGGAGCCACTCTTTTGTTCTGAATCACACAATGATATTCCCTCCATAGATATTGGCCTTCAGAATAAGCTTAATTCACTCAATAAGGTATTTTGGAGTTAAAGGTGAAGTATGGATGAACTTGGGGTGCCTATGCAGGTTGTCAGCTTGTTTAATCAGTATTTTCCAAGGGCTTTTTGGCTCTCTGATGGTTTCTATTCATCTCTTTGGCTTCTTAGTCATTTTCTGGCAATGCTGTCCAAACAAAGGGGCTTTCTGCACTTGGCAGAGTCAAACAGATGTCGTGGTTTCTGTATGATGAGTGAAGGATTTGCTATCAATGCTTTTTTAAAAGGAAATCTGTATGAAATACAGTGCAGACCCTTATTAAAACCTTCACAGCCCTATTTCCAAGGTTTAGATGGCCACTAGATCCAGGTAGTCCAAATCCAACTTGGCAATCCTACATCATGAGCGATTTGTTTCTACATCATGATTGTTTGGGGTTTTTTTCTTACCATGTTATCATGTTCCTACCCACAATGTGTTAAATACAGCAAAGGGAATATGTCAAGCATCCAAATGGCTCCATAGCCTTGAAGAAGCAGACTCAGGGACTGTCTAGGATTGCAGCCACTCTGCTTCACTCCTTGCTGAGCCAGGGCTGCAGAGTGGCTCCTCATGGGGGACATGAGCCAGGCCACCAAGGAGAGCATCAGCTGGTTTGGATGAGTTGGGGAACTTGAGAACACCTTGATTCTCTTTCTTGGTGTGTTAGAAAAATACTGAGCAGCCCAGTGTGAGCCAGACACAGACTGTTTTTTACCAGCTGTGCACTAGGAAATGCTCAACTCTCCCTCAGAGACAATAGGCTTTTCTTTAAAAAAGTGCTGATGCTGTGACTCCAGAAAGGAAATCCTCAGTAAAACACTGTTCCTTACTTGACCAGACTTGCAATTTAAGATGTTAAATTTACACCTCCTCTGGCAGCCCAGTGCCTCTTACTCAGTTCAAATCTGAAGGCACTGCTGTGGTTCAGTTCAGGGCTGGGGGAGATAATCAAGTTACTGTTGGCTGGAGAGTTGCTGTGTGTTCCTCGAGGCTGGGGGTTCCACCACATGCATTCTTCTAGACTCTCACAAACACTCAGCAAAAATGTATTATCTTAAATCTTCTTCTGCTGACATTTAAATGAACACATTTTTCCTCAAATATGAGACAGGCCAAGAACATCTGGCTCCACTGATGCTCAGTCAGTAACTCATTACACTGCAAGAGCTCACTCATTTTTGAGCCCTGGGCTTTGGTAATGCTCTTGCCTGGTTTATGGCTCTGGTGTACTTGATTTGTGCTTGAGCCAGGGTTTTATATTTAGGCACTTGAGCAACAAGCTTTGCACAGAGATCCCAAACCTTTAATTCACAGTTGTGGAAAGGGCTGCAGTAAAACCCTGCTCACTATTCATTGCTTACATTTAGAATCTGGATGCTGCAAGGAATGACAGTTGAGTCTAAAAACACTTGCACTGAAACTAAAAAGCAGAGGCACATAAGCCAGCCTTTCAGATCCTGCTGATGTTTTATCTGAGATAGCAGCCTGATAAAACATCCTGCTTGTCTGTACAGGGTGGCTGTTTAAGGACATGATGATGATGACTGACATTTCTGCCATGTCACTTTTTGTTTCACTCTTGCCAGGAAGACTCTTATTTCTCTCCTGCTTCCATTTTTTGTAATGTTTGTTTACCAATGTTTAAAAGATGCTAAGGCTCCAATTAGGACCCAGATGGCAGCAAGCTCCTATTATTCACATACAACTATTTATACTCATCTTGTACTTACAATCATTTGTAGTAACTTTAAATTCTGATCCTTCAAGAAAATTTTGGGATGACTCTTCAAACCAAATCCAAGGAATTTACCAATACTTCAGCAGTATAATCAGCACCTCTGCTTAACCTTCTGAACAGAACATTATTGAGGTTTAATTCCTGCTAAGGAAACAGAAGGGGAAAGTAAGCAGTGCCTGAATCCATAGGAGATCTGAGCTTCTCCCCTGTTGCGGGATGTGAAACATCCTCTGTGCTAGGAGAGAGTGAACAGATTACCAGATATCAGAATCACATCCAAGAAAAATATCAGGCTGCAAGGCAGGAGTTAAAAATGGAAAGCTTTATGTCATTGGTGCCAGGTGGGTGACAGAGCAGAGTGGTGGCAAAAAAGCAAGAAATGAGTAGGTGACAGTATTGGTCTCCAGCAGAGTCTTTATGAGGCAGTGTAAGTCTATAAGGAGTTAACAGAATGTAATAGGATTAAACTTGGCTGAGTTCAGAGCAAACAGTAAGATTTGCTTTCTCAGAAGTTTGAGATCTGGCGGTTTGGCACTTCAGTAAGAAATGAAACCTTAAAAGGGGTGGTTGGAGTATATTTTGTCACTCTTATTATTAATATTCCCAAAAATCCCTGGCAGGCACAAGGTCCTTAGGCGACCCAGGTGCAGAAGAGGGAATATGTGAGGAGGGTGGCTGCAGGCTGAAAGGAAAACCAGCTGTGGACTGGCCATGCAGTGCTGCCCTGTCTTGGAACAAGATGTGGGTCTGCTGGGGTGCCCTGGTCTCTCTCCAAGACTTGAGATCACCAGCACTACCACAGTGAGGGGTTCATGACAGCTACCTGCTGTTGGGGACAGTGAGCATAAAGGTTTAATCTTTACTGCATGTGGAAAAGGCAGCAGCTCCATTTGCACAGACAGCAACTGCTGGCTGCGTCTCCATTTTATCTTTTTTTTTTAATTCTTGTAGCAAGAAATAAAGGTGGAGTTCCTTTAGCTTCCTGGAAAGAAAGTTTTGTTGGAGGAAAACAGAGTTTTATTTCTTAACAGAGTTTTATTTTCTAATAGAGTTTTATTTCCTAACCCAGTTTTATTTCCCTCACCCCACCCCACTCCCTCGCCTGCCTCCCCAAAATGAAGAATGTTATGGCATTGTCCAAGTCCATTCACAAGGCCTGTTCTGCTTTTTTTTTTTTTTCCCTACAGGATTTCTTCATCCCTGAGCTGGAATGGTCTCTCACTTTACACTGTGGAAATGCAAACAATGTTTGAGGATTCCCCCTGTGGAGCGGATACTGCACTGACCCTAAGGCTGTCCTGCATCCCATGGAAAGGGACCAGCCCAGCTCCCAGCAAAGACATAAGAGAAATACAGAGAAAGATACCAAAATCTTTATTAAATGATGCTCAAAAATACTGTGCATGTGTCCAGAGAAGTCTCAGTATTGAGCCAGGAAGTCAATCACTTCTGTGGTGGTGATGGCACCACAAAAAAGTGGATCTCCCAAGAGGAGCAGATTCAATGACTGGATTCAAGGCTGGTTTTAAGTGGACCTCTCTCAGGATCACACGATTGTGATGCTTGCTGGCTGTCTTTTATTTTCTCTCAGCTGTTTTCTTTGGACCTCTCTACTAGATTGTGCATTATCTATGGCTGAGGTACCACAACTGCATGGTGAGAAATGTACTCATGGTCTTCAAGATTTGTTAAGAAATGGGGGTTGTGCTCCCTGGTGAAGGCAGCAGTTTTACCATTAGCCAGAGACAAAAAAAAAAAAAAAAAAAAAAAAAAAGCTATCAATGCTGCATATTTTTATGAGTGAGTTCAGGCCTCTTTGTGCTGATTCTACCTCAATGGGGGCTCAGTCTGGGGGCAAAAAAGGGAAGAAACTGAAAATCTTCTCCATTGTAATGATTGCTTGAGTATGTCTACACAACTGCAAAGCTCTTCTCTTAACATCACTGAGTAGAACTGACAAGATATAATGGCAAATTATTGCCTGCAGAGGAAGGCTCTGCACTTAGCTTTTCCAGGATTCCTCTGCTGCTGGATTTAGTATCACGTTACAGGAAGCCTGACTAGACAAACCTTGGCAAGATCTAATGGCCTCAGACTCTTTGCTGCTCTGTTTTACACACTGCTCTGCAGATGCTGATCTATTTTGGAGAAAGCATAGGCTGGCTCTGCATCTTTTGCTATTTGAAAAGAACAAAGTTTGAGAGCCCCATGTCCCAGAAGACCTATGAGGATGAAGCTTTGGACCATATTTTATCTCTTTAAGCCAAGAGTATCTTCAGGAGGAAGTGTTCAAAGGAGAATATATTTTTATTTTTCTGGTCAGGCTTTTAATGCCACAGGAAATCTGAGGGTGCAGCTATGAGCCTCCATGGGGTTAACTCCTGAGGTATTTAATTAATTGAAATATTATATTTCACACTTAGTGAAAAAAAAAACCAACCAAATTAACAAAAAAAAAAAACAAAACAAACCAAAAAATTTAAAAATAAAATCACAAACTTCTAGTATCTGTAATATAGAACAGAGAATCCCTTCCTTTCTTTCCTACATGAAAATCTACTTAATTTTATTATGACCATTCTCTATTTGCTTCTCCTTTCACACAGCTGTGTAGTCTACAGCTCCTATTTAGCAATAGCCTGTTTGGGTCTATATGTTCAGCAAAATCTTGCAAGTTACTCCTTGGCATCTTAACTGCATTTCCAAATAACTTGTTTTTCAAGTTCTCCACCTGCTACTTCATCACAGCACACAGGAACACACACACTGTTTGCCAGACCATGCAGGACCTGGTTTCCTTGGATGAGCTAAATCAGGAAACAAGTGGAGCTAAAGCAGAATGGACCAAGGCAAACTCAGAAAAGGCACTGGGAGTTTTCTTCACAGGTGAAAATAAGGAAAAAGAAATGCATGTGATTTATTGAGCATGAAATCTTCAGATGAAGAGGATCAGACATTGCAAATTCTCATCATCCATCCTGAATTCTGGAATAGAGAAGCACTGAGTACAGCAGGAGAGTTGCTCAAGCTATTGGCAGCTGGCTCTTGTGTAAGCAGTGGGCTGTGGAACAGAGGTGTGTTTGCATCAAGACATGCACTCCTCAGAAAAGCTGTGAACCAGAACTCTTCACAGCCACCAAGAACCATTCTTACACTGTTTACCTAAACCCAGCTCTCCTAAATGCTTCTGTGCTAGAAAAGGACACTCTGTGTTGTTGGTAGATGGCAAAATGAGGAAGTGTGAAAGATGAGTCACCAAACCACAGAGAGAGAAAACATAGTGAGGGCAACCACAGCACCCTCACTGCCCCTTGTTCCTCCCTCAGCGCCTAAAGCAGTTCCCTGCAGCCCTGGCCTCCAACAAGAGCTAAATTAGCTCACTAGTGTAGATAATGGTGAGGGATATTTATTCCAGATGTGTCTATGTGTCCAACTTATCTAACCAGCCTGTAATTTTAGTAAACACATTTATCCTGATCTCACAGATGTGACTTCAGGGCTTGAAGACCTAAGCTTCAGATGACTAAATACCTTCTGAAGATAATGAAGCAACTTGGCTGGTGTCTGCGGTGAGAATTCAGGCAGGAATCCTGGCATTGCTGCCTCACAGGGCTGTTCTCTCCAGGTCTGGTATCCAAATCATTAAAATGCCCTCCTTAAATGTTGGGATGGGGCAGATTCAAAGCAAAATCACCTTGACAGCTGGGCATATTGAGCCCAGGCTCAGAATAACACAGAAACAAAATATTGAGCCAGATTTGTGAGCAAGGAGGGAAGACAGGACTGTGCTGATGAATTGTAACTAAAACATATTTCTGTAGGTAACACTTGTGTCAAAAAAAACCCCAAAACAACAATGAAATTAAATACAAAATGCAAAACAATTAGAGGTTGTTACTGCTAACTCTACTTAATGTAAAAAGTGTGGAAAGCAGAAGGTCAAAATCAAATGGTAAAAAATCAATGGTGTGAGAAGGACAGCAATAACTTGCTATTAAATCTTCATTGCATCTGTGTGACCTCCTCTTCACCTAAATTTGAACCTGTGCTTGCTTTTAATGTCACCTATCTTGTGTCAAGTGAAAAATTTCCCCCAGTAAAAGCACATGAAGAGAAGACATGAAAAAGAAGTTACTGTGGGAAGAGTCATGCTGATGAGGGTAACTGTAGGAATCAAATAACAACCTGGCCTTGTGGAAAAGCAATATTTTTATTGTTCTGAGAGGCTTTCACAAATAACTTGGCATACACTTTGAAAATGTCCTTGATGGTGCCCTTCTGACAGCAAGTGGGCTCATGTTACAGCATCAGATATGCTGAGCAACTGGTGTGGAGGAAGCACTGATGCCACAAATCTCCTGTGTAAAATCAAACACAGACAATTACCTCGCTGATGAGCCATGGTGGTGCAACAGGCTTCAGCCAGCAGCCTGTCCAGCTGCTCCTTGGCACAGATCCTGAACAGACCTTGTGGTTGGTCCTAAATCTTCAGCTACTTCCCAGCCAGGAGCTGTACTGACTGCACTAAGCATCCACAGAGCTGCTGATGGCTGCCCTTTTCCTGGAGATATGGGCAGCTCAGCCAAATTGCCACCAACAAAGCCTCTCCCAGGCTTTCCCAGCAAAACAGCATGAGTGGAGGGGGGATATAGTCCTGAAGAAGGAGAACTTCCCAGATAATTGCCATTAGGAACAGGGCTGAATTAGCTGAAGGAATCTGTGCTCCTGTTCTAACAGAAGAGAGAGGAACACTCAAATAAACCAGCTCTGCCCAGCCCAGGCAATTCTGTTGCACAAATGAACATCTGTGAATTCCTGTTGAAGACCTCTGGTGTCCCTTGAAGAGATTTAGAATGGGACAGAATTCAATCCTTTTACCTACCCTTCTGCCCACCCTGTTCTTGACAAGGCCTTCTGTTAAACCCCCACTCATTTTTTTTCTTCTCAACACACAATTTTTACATGTTCACCTGTGATTCCCTTCCCCTGCCTTTGACATCCTTTCTGCCCAAGCTGCTCCAGAGATGGACCAGAGCCCTGTGTACAAAAGAGAGGGGATAATGGATGAGTACACTCTCTTTCCCCCTGGTTTGTGCTCCCTCCAAAGCAGATCATTTCTGCATGGTACAAACAGTATTGCCAGACTATGTTTTAAGCATTTAAGCTGATGAAGCAAAGATTAGCCTCTCAAAAGTCTATTAACAAACTTAGGAGGGTTGTTTTTTTACCCAGTATGTGTATTTATATATAATTAATGAAGTCTGAGGCTTGTAGTACATGCCTCTATGCCCCCTGTATCACTGCTGTGTACAGCAGTGTATAAATTATTGCTATTATTGGTCCTTGCTGGTTGTCTCTTAAGAAGCTACAGTGGAAAGGAAGATCTTTCTGTTCCTTTCAGAAATGAAACCCCAGTATCAGCACATGGCTGAGCTCAGCCTTTTTCTACCTGTTTTACCTGCCTGAAATCTACATTTCCCTCTCGAAATGTAGGGTTGAGGAATCAGGGGAAAACAGTAGGCTTACTCTGATATAACAAAGAAAAATGCTGCGTACAAGGAGGTCTGGAAATCCATGCTTGCCTTAACTCAGTCTTTATGCTGAAATCAGTAGGGGGTGAACCTTTGGGGACACTGGTCCAAAGGAGCAAGAAAATGCAAGAAAACCTCACACACTGCTTCATTTCTCAGAAAAATATTGGCATTCTTCCTGCTCCTCCTCCAGAAACAGCCATTTGGGATCCCTGAGATAAACTCAACTGTTTCTGTTGTTCTTCCTCTCTTAATCAAGCTCTGTTCCCACAGCAGCTCCCCCGCTGCAGCACCTGACAAAGCTCACAGGGCTTTGAGGAGCTTTCCAGCTTCCTCCTCCTCCTCCTCCTCACCCTCCTCACCACCCTGCCTTCTAACTCTGCTTCCCCCAGCCCCACTCCCAGGTATGATGAGCCCCCCCAAACTCTTTTTTTCTACCATTTCGGTGGACTGTCTGCCATAACCTGCTCAAATTTTCCTTTTTAAGTTCTTTCTATTCCCACAGTACTTCTGACTCCTCTCAGAGGAGAGAAAGCTCTGACAGGTTGAGTTTTCAGACCAGCTGCCTGTTGATAAATAATGATGCAATACTTAGTGGAAATTAACTGATTGCAGGGGAAAGCAAGCCTGTGGTGATCTGCAGAAAAACAAGGCAGGGATCATCCTTTCAAGCCTCAGCAAAGGAGTTTTGTTGGATGATTAGCTCACAGCAACATCTGCAGTGGAAGCAGTTAATAGCTATGTTGAAAAAAAAAATGAACATAAGACTAAGAGCATTTAAAATTATCTGTTCTTGATGTTGCTACGGAGACCTTTATTGTAGCCACTGTACGTGATGTGCATTGATTATATTCCTCAAAGGTAACATTTCTCTCTCAGACTAGTAGAAACTGACAACACTCCCACTTGTAGGAGGTGGTGGGAGTGCACAGGCTGTGGAACCAAACAGCACTTGAGAGGAGCTTTACTCACTTTCTCAACCCTTAAATATCTGTAGATGTACAGTTTCAGCACCCCATTAACAGTTCCTTGCCTTTGCAGATATCTCTTGTTTAATACATTTTGCCTTTTTTAAAGCAGAAGGGCTTAGGATCAGTGCTTAGGATCATTGTAATTGGGGTGATAAATGCAGCAATCCTATTATAAAAATAAGGGTTATCATTCACATGGCTGGCAGTGCATGCATTTGGAGCTCTCTCAGTAAAATCTGAGTAGTTTCAACACATGGCATTCACATAAAAACTGCATTGACTGCATTAAGGATTTTATTTGTCTTTAAGCTGTGCTGATCAGGTCAGCACAATGGCAGAAAATGCATTGCTGGTACTCGTGTAGTTACCTGGGCTGCTTTTTTCAAAAGATTTGAGAAAATGTTGCTGATCAAAAGTAGTTAAGTCAAAATCTTGGCAAAAAACCTCCAAGTTTTTATTACCATTCTAAGCTTTACTCCTTCCAATAAAAATAACATTATTTGGAAATACAGCCCTCACAGAACTTCAGTTTCATTTATTAAATGACAGTTTTCATCTTCCTGGCTTTTTTTTTTTTTTTTAATTTTAATGTTGATTTGGATTAAATAACCTTGCAGGGATAACAAATTTTAGCAGAAATTATTCAGGAACCCAAGCTTCTTTAAGGCTTATTTCAGAGAAGTTTTAAATTTCATATTGAAAATATTTGCTTCAGTTTTTCCATTTGTTAGATGTAGAGCTCAATAAGTAAATTCAAACAGAAGTCTATAGGCTGCATTTCAGGCAGCTGTGGTTTTAGAGACATGCTTCTTAAATCTGGGAAATAACTGAAAAGTTGTAGGCTGGTAGTGGGAGGAAATGCCAATCTGCTGTGATGCTGAGGACAACAAACAGGTTCCTCAGTTGTTTGAGCCTGCAGACTGGAATTTCACCTTCTCACTCAATTCAGCATCCTCAGCATCACTGAGTGCCCAGGAAAAGAGAGAGGAAATCGAACAGATCCAAGACTGTACAAACACTCATGAGCTTTGCCTTCTGGCCTAATGATGCTACAGGAGTACAGTTTGTCCAAAAAAAAGGAGAAATTGTTCTTCATTTAAGAGGGATTTGGAATTTTTGGAATTTTTGCCTTGTCAGAAGTTTGGAAGTGAACATGAAGATCCTTGTTTTAAATTGCATTTCTGCCAGAGACTTCCATCTATTTTTACTGATAATCCAAATTTTAGAGCAACTTCCCCAATCTGCTGATTTTCCTTACTCTTTTTCCTACTTATTGTTACTTCCTTTGTGTAGGCAGCTCACTTAGCCCATTCCTCTGCAATGTCTTCTGCACAAAAGCAAAAATGTTAAAAAAAGTGTTAAAAGCGTATGGCCTAGACTCTGTGTCAAAGGATAAAGCCAGATTTCACTGTTACTACAGAGATAATACATTTTTCCAACTTGCAAAATATTAGTGACATTACAAATTGCTTCAGCTCTCTCAAATGTGTCACTTCCTGAATGTGAAACGTGAGGTTGTGTTTCTGGGAGAATTTAAATTTGGCCAATGTCTGTCTTGCTCTGAACAGTAGCAGCACAGACAGAGTAGTATGAAACCAGACTATTAAATAAAGTCTAAAGGGAGAATGGCAGGAATTCTAATGTTATGCTTTCTCAGCTGAAATGTGTTATTAATGGTATTTACATAGATTTCAAAAATATAGCTATTTGTCTTACACAGTTAAACAAAGTAACTCATGCTATTATTAAATATGTAGCCCAAATTGATATGTATATGTATTAAAATACAAACATATGTACATATATTAGAATTATAGTTCAGATATGGTTGCAATGATCATAATTTGTCATTAAACATGGCCTTTGGGATATCTTCTGAGAAAATCTACTTGAGTTTGTACAGAAATATGTTGTGAAGGGAATGAAACTCTGTGTATAGATTAGCCTTGGGAACCCACATGCATATTTTCATTCTCTGAATACAGAAGCATCAATACAGTCAGGGGAAGACTGTTGTAAAAACTTGTTAGTAGGATGAAACAGAAATAAGAATATGTAAATAAAGGTTTACATTTACCTTTCCTGAGCTTCTCATCAGTATTAAAGATATGCCTCCCCCTCCCCAATTTATTTACATCAAAATGCCTTGTCTACTTTTGAGTGCTTGTAACAAATTATATTCATTTTAGTTTAAACTGTTGGGTTGAGGGGAGGAAGGGCTGACCAAACAGGAGGGGAGATGGAAGGATCTCTTCACTGGCTCAGCTCTTCCCACACATTTAGAGATGCTGATATGGACAGCTTTATGTACAGCCCTGTGAAGGTGCCTCGGAAGTCCCAGGAATGCTAGAGGGACAGGACACATTCATGCCTGCCCACTGCACTTACACCAAACACACCTTCCCCATGAAGTCCATGAGCTGATCAGTAAATTCTTTTTTTTTGTTTTAATGGCTCAAGACCTCTTATGAAACTTAGCAGCACAGATGCTAAGGTGAAGAATGGAGAAATCCCAGAATCTTCCTTTTCTGAGAAAACTTCAATATGATCTAAAATTTAAAAGCTACTCTCTCCAGCTTGAAGAGCTGGAGCAGGTTCCCCCAAATCTCCTGTTCCCCTACTTCTTTTCTCTTCCCAGCTGAACCAGCATCAGGATCCATGGGGACTGTGAGCAGGTACAGGAATCCAGGACCTGCCACAGCTTGTCACCGATCCCAGGGCTGGAGCTGCTGGAATTGGATTAACGAGCCTTTGCACAATTAATCACTCTCCCCAGGACATGAACTCGGGCTGGGATTGTGGCAGTGCCAGGTGGTTCTTTCTCACTGTCCTGGTGCAGCCCTTTGCCCTCCCTGCTGCAGGACACAGAGGCTGATAAAGGGATAAAGGGTCAGATAGAGAGGCTGATAAAGGGTCAGATATAGAGGCATATAAAGGGTCAGACACAGAGGCTGATAAAGGGTCAGATACAGAGGCTGATAAAGGGTCAGATACAGAGGCTGATAAAGGGTCAGATAGAGAGGCTGATAAAGGGTCAGATATAGAGGCATATAAAGGGTCAGACACAGAGGCTGATACAGAGTCAGATGTAAAGGCTGATAAAGGGATAAAGGGTCAGATAGAGAGCTGATAAAGGATCGAACACAGAGGCTGATGAAGAGATGAACAAAGAGGCTGATGAAGGGATAAAGAGTCAGATACAGTGGCTGATATAGGGTCAGACACAGAGGCTGATGAAGAGATAAAGGGTCAGATATAGAGGTTGATGAAGGGTCGAACATACAGGCTGATGAAGAGTCAGACATCCAGGCTGATGAAGAGTCCCTCTCTAAGCCACAGGACTGCAGCCCAGCCACGTGTGCAGCTCTGACCTTTTTGCAGGGGTGATCACCTCCAGCAGCAGGGAGGGAAGGAGGGAGGGAAGGAGCTCCCTGCCATGGCCTGATTTGGCTGAGCTTATCTGGAGGCTGACAAGACACAGCAGATGCTCCACAACTGGCGGCTGCTCCACACGACCTGTGGACTGATGCAGAGAATTATACTTTTAATGAAGGGCAAGTGAGGCACAAAGCCTCCCAAGGACCCTCATCTCAAACCCCACATTCATCCCTGAAGTGTGTATTAACCCTTTAGCCAGTGAACCCTTGTGCAAAGCAAAATTGCTTTTTAATGCAGTTTCCTGAAGCCTCTCCATCAGCCAGAGGCTGCTTTGGACTAATCCAGGAAATGAGCCAAGCATTAAAAAAAAATAATGTGAGGTTATGGAACATCAAAAACATATTGACCATAGTGTAATTATACTTGAAATGGATTAGGGGAAGTAGCTAAAACAATCTCCACTCTGAATAAGATAATTTGGGAGCTTGCAAGAGGGCCTTGGGGAGGGTGCCTGCAGTTCTGAGTAGGGATGTGAATGTGCTTCAGAGCATGTAAGGAAAAGGTACCAGAGTGAACACGAAATGACAAATGTGATAATCACTGTCCCAAACATATCACTTTGCAGAGCTTAAGCAAGCTGGCATTTACATGAATACCACAAGTCAGCACAGGAAATGCAGGAAAAAGCGAAATACGTGTGACAAGTCTCACCCGCATCTGTGAATTAAGTAACGGTTTCTGGACTTAAGATGTAACAGCAGACAGGGAATAAAGGAAATCTTCAGTTTGCCTTGCATTCTGGTAATACTAAAAACCTGAATTTGTTATATTTACAATTAAAATAGCTGGTTTAATTTTTTTTTTTTAATCTTGGAAAAGTTATCTGAGAGCTACAGTTCCTAAGTGGAGTATCTTCCTTCATGATATAATAAAAACCAGAGTCTGTGTAAGATAGTAACAGAATCCCTAATTAAGAACCCAGATACTTTAAGCTTGAGTATGATGAGCCTCTTGAAGTAAGTATCCAAAGCATCTTTACATCCAAAATGTTAAGCTCTTGATCAAACAAGCAGAACATACTTTAAAAGATAATTAAAGATGAGCTTCAGTGAAAATACTGGGTTTGTATTTGGGCCAAACTAAATCTTGGATGCAAATCCTCACTGTCTTTTTTTGTTTTAACATGTTCTGATCCAAAGTGGTTAGGCTCTAAGCCACTGTTACCAAACAGCTCAAGTGTTGTACCTGTTTCAGGTAAGACTGATAAATGACAGCATCCCTGTTGTGAGACAGATTATACCAGATTTGCAAATTTGGACCCAGAGTTTTTCTTTTTCAGAAGTGTCAATTTGGGGCATTCTCATCTTTACTCAGCCAATGGAGTTCTTTTGTATTTTTCCTCCTGCTGCAGGCAATATTCACAATTTTCAAAGTAAATTCTGTAGTTTCTCATTATCTCTGAAAACTGAGGGTTGGATATGTCAGGCAGGATCCACTAAAAAGCAATATGCACTCCCATCTTGAAAAAAATAAGTCTTCCAGTGAGACACTTCAAGGATAGGAATAAAACCTCCTAAAATTCTCAGTTGCCATCCTTAAAAATAACTACAAGTTGGGGGATGCATGTGTCATATTTTTTAGGATAAATGGATGCATTAATGCAAGAGGGCCAATGATTTTTTTTCCGGCTGACTAAATGCTGGTGGTTCTCTGCAGCACTAACACAGCCTAAATATGATTGAGTCACCCAAACTGGATTTTTTCCCCACAAAATTCTGAGTGGAGGAATTTAGATTATAATAGTGAAATGTACTTGAGAGACTTGGAAATTAATATGGAGCTCAAACAATGGATTCTCCTCTGGACAAGGAATGGGGTCAGAGGGGGCATGAGACAAATTTGAACAAATCTTCCCAGGGCCAGCTAGACACAGGGTGAGCTCTTCTGCCAGCTCTGGGAGCAGACTCACAGTGCAACCTGCCCCTTCAAAGGCAAAATTAAAACAAAAGTAGGAATTCAGATGGCATCAAAGAAAATCTCACCTGAAGCCCCAGAGTTTTTAAAGAGGTTCATACCTATAAAATACGGAATTGTCTGATATTAAGGTAACACTTTTCTTGGCAGAGTTCAGAACCAGAACTGGAAGCAGTACCAATCACTGTGTTTCCTTTTTTTTTGGGTTTTAACATATCTTCAGCATTGGAGCAGACCAGCTGTTCCCTGTGCAGCATATCCTGTCTGAATTTGTAGATGCCTGAGGACAGTCAAAGGGAAAAGACACCCGCCAGCTGTCTGCCACAGTGTAACTTCCAGCAATCTTTGTGTTTAATAGCCTTCAATGGATTGTTTCTTCCTCATGAATTTACCTAATCACTTTCTAAATCCTGTTTCATGCAGCACCATGAGAATGATAATCTAATTTTGGTCTCTAAGAGATGTAATACAAAAACAATAGGAGGCCTAGGAAAGAATGAAATCATTTTGCCAACAGATATTACAAAAGAAGGCAACAATTCCACTCCAGTGATGAAGAAAATTACTAAAACCACTCATTACAAAACATCTTGCTTTGAAAAACAATCTATTTAGACTAGTTTGCAGTTCTGAAAAAAATAAAACCCACCCATCTGTAATTGCATTTCCAAGATTGTGATGCGGATGTTTCTCTCCTTGCTTCCACAACATGAACTTTAAAGTGTGCAGCTTTGCCTGGTCCTGCTGCCTGGGGTTACTGAAAATGCTCCTAAAGCCCAGTGACCCTTGGATCAGGCATGAGTGAGATGAATTGAGACAAATGTTCCCAAGGCACCACCACTCCTTGCATAGAACAGGACAATTGCCTCAAAAACATCCCTTCTGTGAATTTATGCTACTTGTTCTGTATTATCAATTATGAAACTCTGCATATTTTGCAATCTTTGTGCACTATCGTTGTTGAAATCTCCCACAAAATGTTGAAATTAATTTTGAAGCTCTACTCTTAGTGATTTGCTGCTACCATGTACTAAACTGATTTACAAATGAAAAGAGTATTTTCCTTGTTTAAATACAGGTAAAATATCCCTTTTAATAAACTATTTCCTAGTACTTTTTAAAAATATCAGTATTAATATTGGCCTTTTTATTTTGCATGTCTTGAGCCCCATTTAATAATTTCCAGCTATTCAAAGAGTAAACAATTGAGTACATTCTACACAGTTGTACAAAGCTCTGTGCAACCCGGGGGAAACTGGTGAGACTACATAAACCTTTCTATTCATCTAAACTTCCAGAAAATGCAAATAAGACCTTCCAAGTGGAAGCCAAAGTAAAATATGTTCTTAAAGGCCCTTTTTAGATACTATTAAAATGAATCTTCATTTTCTCCTCTACCTGACAAATTTAAATATCTTTTTCTTTTATTTCAATCCAATGTTATATAACATTTTTGCACAATTGTTTTGTATTCACGTTAACACATTTGCTATTTCCCTCCATTCTCCCACTCTCATTGAAAACGCTAAAACACGCCCGACTCTTGCTTCAGAACGTGGCTTTTAAGATAACACAGCTCCTGTTGAAAATGTTCCCGGGGAAGGAGAAAAGCCATTACTGAGCTGAACATTTCAGAAGCTCTTAAGCTGCCATCAGGTGCATAGAATGTGCCAAATTCCCTATTCCTTGTCTAACAGAAGAAAATACTCAATTGAGACATCTGCAACATGACTTTTTTATCCTCTTGCTGTTCCTCCTGACCCAAAAGCAAGGCTGCTATTGCCTTTTTGAATAGATCAGTCTTTATCTGAAAAGCCATTTAGTTGCAAATCCCAAACCTTTCCATTATCACCACGTTTGGCTGTGTTAGCCACGGTGAAGGTAACAGAGCAGCTCAAATGTTGGACTAATGACCTCTCTGGCATTTCTAAAGAAGTGCTCTGTTAAACACCCAGGCATTTCAACTTTCAGTCACAAGACCTATAAAAAATTCATACTCTGAATCTCTAGTTTCAAACCACAGCACTACATCATTAAGAGCTTTTCAATCCTCCCACCCCACACACTTTATGAAGGGGGATGGGGAAGAAGAGCTTTTATCTTCTTGGTAATAAAATTTCACATTTTCTTCTCCTCTTACTTGCATTTTTAAGCAGTTCTGGAGGTTGGGAAAAAGAATAACCAATAATGTGAGCATGAGTTTTCCTTTATTCTATTAAAGTATAACATGATCAAAGAACTTTTAGCTAGGTATTTAGTGTAAAACAGTGTAAAAAACAGGCTTAATCATTAAAGTAACTTTTGCCTCAGTTATTGCTGCCTTTCAGAAATCCTAAAACTTCTATTCCAAGACTGAAAAAAAAGACTACCCCCGACAAAGGGAAGCACCTGGAAAAGTAGTGTACAGCTGTACATTCTCTAGCAGTATATACATCTTTGATCTGGCCTTTAAATGAGTTTGCTGCACTAGAATGCCAGGAGTTTCTTTTGGATATAAGTTTATATTTTCCAGTAAAAATATGGGTATTCCCCATGATAATTCTGTAAGCTGAATTTGAATGGCTCTTCTGAGTTAACCACTCAAAATGTTCAAAATAACTCTTTCTGAAGAGTCACACATTTTCCCTGCATGCTGTAGCCCTGCTTCATGTCATGTTTCTTCTTTCTCTCCTCGTTCACTGGTTTTAAAGCAGTGTTTTAATGTCCATCCTCCCTGTAATGTCCAACGTCCCCATTTTGATGTGCTGTCACTGGCAGTGCCTGCTGCACAGCCCACATCTGTCACCTCCATGCAAGGGTTCTGAGCAGCCTGGGCTGTCAGATCCCTCCTCTGCTCTCCTCTGCGATCTCATCAAAGCCAGTTTGTCCTAAAACAAACCTCTGTCCTTGGTTGTCCTACCCACAGGACAGCAGCGGCCTCACACACATCAGAGGCTGAAATACCAGGCAAAGCTCTCAGCTTTCTTTCCTTCATGCTCCTTTTCTCCACAGGCTTGATCGGGTGTTTTTACCTCATCTACTCAATGACGACTTTTAAGCACAAGTAGATAGCTGGAGGGGACGGAAACAGATTTATATCTCATCACCAATAATAGCAGAGCTGGATAAAATGTCATCTAGGCAGGGTGGTTTTTTTTGGTGTGTTTTTTTTTTTTTTTTTTTTTTTAATGTGCTAAAAGCATCTCTCATCAGCAGGAAACACCGAGGTTTCTAGGAAGTCACACAACGCCCACGAAAACAGACTTTATGTCATCGCCACTCTCCGGAGCGATTTCACCGAAACAATCCCCACCCACCCGCCGATTTTTGAAGATGCTCAATGTCCTTTATCCGTCACCGCCCCTCGGTGCTCCTCAGGCGACCAAGTGCCACCGACGCCGGTCATCTTCCCACGGGCGGCGCGTCCCCCTGCCCGCACCGCCACACGGAGCACCGCCACACAGCGGGCACGGCCACACAGCGGGCACCGCCACTCCGGGCACCGCCACACAGCGGGCACCGCCACACGGGGCACCGCCACACCGGGCACCGCCACACGGGGCACCGCCACACAGCGGGCACGGCCACACAGCGGGCACCGCCACAGCGGGCACCGCCACACAGCGGGCACCGCCACACACCGGGCACGGCCACACAGCGGGCACCGCCACACACCGGGCACGGCCACACACCGGGCACCGCCACACACCGGGCACGGCCACACACCGGGCACCGCCACTCCGGGCCTCGGCCGCCTCGGGAGCGCGCCCGGAACGGGTGTCGGGACTGTGCCCGCGGAGCAAATATGGGGAGCGCGTATCCGGGGGCGGTCTCGGGAGCTCGCCCCGGACAGGGTCTCGGGACGGTGCGCCGGGAGCGGGTACGAGGAGCGCGCCCCGGGAGCGCGCCCTGAGAACGGGTTTGGGAGTGAGTCTGGGGAGCGCGCCCTGAGAACGGCTCTCAGGAGCGAGCTTCGGGAGCGCGCCCTGAGAAGAGGTCTCGGGAGCGAGCTTCGGGAGCGCGCCCTGAGAACGGGGCTCGGGAGCGAGCTTCGGGAGCGCGCCCTGAGAACGGCGCTCGGGAGCGAGTTCGGGCAGCGCGCCCCGGGCCGGCTCTCGGGAGCGCGCGCCGCCCCTCACGGCCGCGGGTGACCCCTCCGCGCGCGCCCGGCCGGCCCCGCTCCGCCCACGCAACTCCCCTTCCCTCACGCACGCGCCCGCCCCGCCGTGACGCCACGGCGGCGCCCGGCGCCATGACGTAACCCGCCGGGCTCGCCAATCGGAGCGCGAGGAGGGCGAGGCCCGCGCCGCTGATTGGCTGCCGCCGCGCCCCGCCCCGCCCCGCGGCCGGCGGCGGGGGGGACCCGGATGAGGCGGCCCCTGGCGGCCGCGGCCGTTAAACGCCGGTCGGGCGCGGGCGCGACCCCCGCGATGGCGGCGGCGCGGTGAGGGCGGCGCGCCCGGGGCAGCGCGGAGGCCCGAGGATGCCGCTGCTGTACGTGATCCTGCTCTCGGCGCTGGCCGGCTGCTGCCTCACGCTCCTGGTGCAGCTCGTGCTCGTCTACAGGAGGAAGCCCGAGCCCCCCGGGGCGGACGGAGCATACGGCGGCATCGTCTACGCGCGCGTGGCTGCCGAGCACGGCCTCAGGGAATACCTGCAGGGCGCGGAGCCGGCCGGCGGCCCGGTATCCGTGGAGCCAGCCCCCAGCCCGGTCCCGGCCTCCGCGCCCGCCGCCGCCCCGGGCCCCGATCCCGGCCCCAAGCAGCAGCCGCCGCCGCCGCAGCAGCAGCAGCCGGAGCCCCCTCCAGCCCCCTCCTCCCGCGAGGAGACGTGCCACTTCCTCAATGCCATCTTCCTCTTCCTCTTCAGGGAGCTCAGGGACACTGCCCTGGTCAGGGACTGGGTCATCAAGAAGATCAAGGTGGAGTTCGAGGAGCTGCTCCAGGCCAAGATGACAGGGAAGGTGCTGGAGGGGCTCAGCCTCAGGGAGGTCTCTCTCGGCGATGTCCTGCCTGTCTTCAAGTCCGTGAAGCTCATCCGGCCGGTGGCCTGCAACGAGGAGGGTTGTCCCGAGGAGCTGGCCTTTGAGGTGGACCTGGAATACAATGGTGGCTTCCACCTGGCCATCGATGCCGACCTGGTGTTCGGCAAGTCGGCCTACCTGTTCGTGAAGATCTCCCGGGTGATGGGGAGGCTGAAGCTGGTCTTCACACGCCTGCCCTTCACTCACTGGTCCTTCTCTTTTATGGACGACCCCGTGATACTCTTTGAGGTGAAGTCTCAGTTTGAAGGGAGGCCCATGCCTCAGCTCACTTCCATCATAGTGAACCAGTTCAAGAAAGTAATTAAGCGCAAGCACACCTTGCCCAATTATAAAATCAGGTGAGTTGGCCTGCGTCCTCAGCGTTACTTTGGGTGGTGTGCAGCTGAGTTGCTGTTTTGCTCTTCATGGATGTTTAGCACGGTACATGGCTTGTCTGCTGGCAGGAGCTTTCCTGAAAGGAGGGATCATTTTCCACTTATAACAGGTGAAGAAGCCTTGTATAGTGAGCTTGTTCCATGCCCTCATCTGGGTGTAACTAAGTGGCAGAATCAACACGTATGAAAAGTTTGGGGATCTTGTCAGGTGTGTGACAGCAGGATCACGATGTGCCTCTTTGGAGAGGTAGAGGATGGCTCCATGGAGAGTGTGTGTGTTTGGGGTGTCCTCCCAAGCTCCTGCCGCTGGTGAGCCACCAGGGCAAGGCTTGTGGCTGCTGCTTACCTCTAGAGGTGAGGTGATTGTTGCTTAATATGAGAAAGGGTAGAGTTCACTGTCTAGGGAATATTTTTGAGACCTCATTATACAGGTAGTCTGCTTTTTTTTCTGGTCTGCTTAATTCTCTCAGTAAATTTTGGGGGCAGTCTGAAAGTTGATAAGAGAACTATCCACCACTGCTGTGGTGACTAAAACTTTGAAGGACCTTCTGGTTTTTGAGTTTTTTTGGTGTTATTTCTTTTTACAAATGCACACACTGCAGCCCAGACTGCATTATATAGTGAATATAATTCAATGTGCACTGATACTTCTGTAGCAGAAGTGGCAAGAGGTATATTTTATATATTTCTGTTTGCTGATATTGATACTGAATGTCTTAGCACTGCTCAGGTACTGTGTTTCCTTTCTGTTGTGTCTTACCACTCTCAGGGTACCACATTTCCTATCTCTTTTGTTCTTTTGAGCTTTTGTTATGTGTTAAGTATGGATTTTAGGTTTGTTTACAACATTCTTCTGCAATAAGCCTTTTCCCTGAAATTCATGAGAGATGAGTAACTGAAAATGCCTGTTTGAGTTTTGAAGTGTAATTAGCTTTGTAGTGGTGTAATTTCTGAAGACTTTTCAGCTAGTTCCCCTGCAATTAAATTTATAAGTGCTCTCATGAAAGCGGATTTTTAAAATATCCAAGATTTGGATAACCCTGCCAGGGCAATAAGTAGTTTTTTTTTGAGTAATGTGGTGGTTCTTTCAAGTTTTGAGGCACTGAACTGCTCTCCAGAAGAGAGCAATCCCTGGCCAGCAGGGAAGCCAGGTTTGCTTCCACTCTGTCACTGTTTTGGGAAGAGAGAAGCTGTAAAGTGGAGAGCGGCCCGAAGGAGAGGTTGGGACAGCACAGTGGTGGTGCAGAGTCAGCACTCTCAGCACACCTAGACAGAACAAATGAACTTTGCACTCCTAGACAGGTTTTTAGGGTTCCTGTGCAACCTGTGATGGATGATGTGCTCCTCTCCTCCAGCAGATGAAGACAGACATTTTCACTTTGCCTCTGAGAGATGCACATGGACAGTGAGGTGTTCTCACCATTTAGTTGGAGACAGTCAATTTTCCATGTGCTTCTCAAATTTTCTGCCACCATAAAGAGTGAATGAGGCATGTGTGATGAGGGACTGGAGGGGCAAATAAAGAAAGAAGCAGAGTGCAGAGCCTGAAACAGAAACGAGCAGTGTGATGATAGAAGGTAACTGACACTTAGAATGATATATGAAGCATAAATAATTCTAAAACTAAGAAGAATTAACAGTTAACTTAAAATGTTCTCTGTGGCTAAAGGAGTTGAGAATCTATGAATGTTTCAGAGGAAAAAGCAGTATCATAGCTGATTTTACCACTGGATAGTGGGCTGGTAGCCTACTGTGCTCAGTGAAAGTGTCCAACCCTGCTCTGGTGCTTTTGACCTTTACATTTTCTGCCATGCACTGAAGGTATCATTCCCACCCCCGTGTTGTGAAAGGGACACTAGGGCTCAATGTACCTTAATGGAATTGTCCTCAGGAAGGAGGGTTGGCTCATTGGTGTCCCAGCTGTCCATAACATGGCATTTACAGCTTCAGGTGGGAACCTTGAGCTGTCCACAGGAGGCCAAGGTTTTGTGGAACTCAGGCTAACACTACAGATTCTTCCCCAGCGTGTCCAAGCTGGGTTTAGGCAGGTGAATCCCCCCACTTGGTAACAGCTGAGCAGTCACAGTGCACTCATAGGTGGTGGCAGAGCTGAGAGTTCAGGTGTTACTGAAAGCTGGTTTGGCAAATCAAGTCCCTTGCTGATAAGATGCAAAAGTGGGGCTTTAAATTGTAAGATTACATTGGATTTGGGATTATGGTATGCTAATGTATTTCTTAGCAAAGAATATCTAGGAGAAAGTCAGGAGTTTCACAGCTGCTTAATAACCTCTTACCTTACCTAAAGCTTAAAAGTTTCTCATTTACATGAAATGTGATTATTCTCTCCCATTTTTTTCCCTATTGCCTATATGTCCTCAAGTTCATAGCATTTGCTTCCATACGTAGTTCAAAACCTTTTTGATGTCTCCTTGCTCTTGCTCAAGTAACTTTGTAAATAAAACTTTGGACAACAGCGATTGCAACTTTGTAAACAAAAGTACTTGGAGTGTGAGGAATTCTCTCTTTATCAAGTCAAAAGGGGCACTTTGCTACTCTGTTGGCTCCACATTGAAGCCCACAAAAGAGTTTTATCTTGTTTCAAGATGTTAATTAGTATATAAAAACATGCCTTTTTCCTTGTCTTTTGTATTAGGTAACTTCTAGAGGTCATTACTGGGTGGTGAATGGCATACGAAGAAAGCTTTTGCCAGTAGTTGATTCTGAATATCCTATAACTAAGTTTGTGTTGCAGATCCTGGCCCCCTCTGTTATTTAATTACAAAATACTGTATTTTAAAAATGTATATTCATATGTGCACTGTCTGGTGCTACAGCCAGATTACTACACAAGTACTTTGTAGTCTTTCCAGTTAGGTACAAAATTTATGCAGCACAGCAGTGATGAGTAAGATCATAATTTGTATCATCCATTTCTACAGGCTTTGTGTGATCTGCATAACTGTACCTTGAAAGCAGGAAAAGGCATCTTGCATTCCTAAGAGTCTATAGGGAGAGGCAGTGAAGCCTAGTTAGTGCATTTAAAGTTTGTCTAGCATTTTATACACGTTTTTCTCCCTAAAAGCAATTGTCTACTAATTGAAAAAGAAGGGTTGTCCTTTATGTCTAAACTAATAAGTAGTAATTTGTGTTTTACTCCAAAAGCATGTAATCACTTTTCTCTGTCTCTTTAATAAATGTGTTTGTGTCTGGCAAAACACCCTGTTTTGTAGCTGCTCTGCTATTGAATGGGAATTGCTGTCTTGTGTAGTAGAATTTGAGGAAATCTCTGGATGTAAGGCTGATGGTAAAATCCGGTGAATGTAGGCTAGGTTTGTTTTTTTTGGGGTTGTAATTGATAAAGGACTTAGGCAATTCTATTGATGATAGCAATAGTTAAATGTTTGTATTTAATATTAATGTATTTGCTGCTTTATTATAGAAATGCAAACAGCTTTTTCTGCAAACATCGTGATATGTCAGAGCAGTGTCTTGTTCAGATGTGGGGAAAACCTAATACAACTTTGTTTTCATGTAGATTTCTTTTAACAGACCAGGGCAGTGAATGCTATCAGCACAAAGTGGAGTTTATCTTGTAACCCAAGTCCAGCCTTTGGTTTTTCATTGTATGCACTCAAACAGTTCTTTAATGCTGTGGACACCGTTCATGTTGGTTTTAACTTTATCATGTCCTTTTAACAGTGGCTATTAAAGTGGTTAATAGGATTTAGAGGCACAGAGTAGGGACTATTTCAGGTGTCTGGCTCCTTGCTTGATGGTGCTGTTGCAGTAGTCATGGGTTCATCTGTGTTAGTTCTCTAATGAGCTCTACCTTGCTCATTAACCTTTTATTAAGTTGCTTATGGTGACAGCCTTGCTGTGCCCTCTCTCACCTCAGGCTTATCAGTACACTGATTATGCTGTGTCCAGCCTGTTCTTAATACTTGGGTATATTTTTGCTCTTGTGCACAGCTCTTGATCTTGTTTTTAGATTTGGAGAGGTTTGGGTGTCAGGTTCCTTCTAGGCAATAAAAATACACTTTGCCATAATGAAGCTACAAAGCCTATTGTGTATATGTAAAGGGCTTCTTCTGCCAGAATTTAACTTCATCGTGTTTCTTAAGCAATGATGCAAAAAAACCTGACAGGAGCCTTTTTTTTCCTAAATTAAACATCTCACAAGTTCATCCATTCAGGTTCTAAGCAGACCAGGTGTTGGTTAAGCAGTGGGTCAGTTCTGTATATTTAAGGAACACTTTGTTTCTTGGTTTGTTACATTAAAAACCCAACTATTTTGTATTGATACTGGTTCTGCTTTGAGAAAATCTGTTTGTTTTGTTTTAATGCATGCTGCCACAAAGGGGAATAACTTTCTTTTCTTTGTAAATATTCTCATAAAACATTGCTTCTACCATTTCTGTATTGGGTGTTTAGAGGACCTCCTCTGGCCACTGTCAACATGAATTGTCCTTAGAACTGCAATATATTTATGTCCTTACATTTGCAATATATTTAGTCATGTTAAATAGTTTTAGACTTTATTTGGAAGCTGAGGCTATATTGAATTTCTCTGGGAAGAACAATTAGACAAGCCTATTTTTATTTACCATTATAGAATACAATTTGAGAGTTACATAGTATCTTAGTTTCTTATTTTTAGCAAAACTTAAGCCTAGAAGTAATGTAAATAGCTATTGATTTGAAATGTGTTTTACAATAGAAATTACTTCATAATGAGGAAATTGAGGTATTGGAAAAAGGATAAAATTTAAAAAAAGCATGTATTATTCATATGATGAGGCAGGAGTACCAGAAATAATCAGATTTTGGGACTGTGATCATGTCTTTGCTTCAGAGACCTTTCTTGATAGGAATCTCTCACTAGTTAAATCTGTAAGATGCTCCTGTTTGAAGTTCTCATCCCTACTGCTGCTGATAGGAAAGAAGGTTGGTTTGTTTGTTGGTTCTGTTTATTGGAGTTTTTAATGCCATGCCTGTTTTAGGTACAAAAGCATTAAAAACCCTCCAGGATCCGAGTCCTTTTCTGCTCTGCAAAAATCGATGGTAAAGCAGCACTGTGATTTTCAGACTGTCCCAGAGATACTGCCCTGAATGATGCCAGCACAGACTGTTCTGCTCATGGCAAAGTGGAGATAATTTCACTCTTCACTCAGTAGATCTGTCTCTAGTCAGTAGTTCCATGCTTGGAAAATCATCTTAACAGTGGATGGACAAGTAGCTTTGCTTTGTCTTACAGGAATTGGCTAAATGGGTCTGTAGGCAACCTGGCACACAATGAACACAACCAAACCTCAGAACAGAAAATAAATATTTCCTTTTTTTCTTTTTTTTCTTTTCAAGGGGGCTGCATGTAGAAGGAAGATTTTGGTAGTGCAGAGCTTTTGCTGTTTTTTTTTTTGGGAGGTCTCCATCTCAGGCATACATAGATAGTCACTAAGTACAAGTTTCTTCAGATTTATGAAATTATATAGTACAATGGCTGTATGTAAATCTTATGTAGCTAGCAAGTTCAAATCCATTGGTTCTACAGATTTTGAAACATTTTAGTCATTTTCCCCAGCTCCAGCACTTCATGAATTTTCAGACTGGAAAGACTGAATTCTCAAAGAATGCCAATCGGAAAGTTTTTCATAGTAAAGTCAGAAGTAATGAGTGACCAGCTACATACCAGACATTTCCCAGCATACAGGTGGCATTCTTTTCAGCTTTTTCTATGGTTAGCCAACAAATCCTACATTTCCTATTCTTACCTACAAGTGTGAGGAGCTAACACATCACTGACTTGAGATTGATTAGTGAAAGAATTGGGAGACCAGAGGCATGGGGCAAAGAGAAAATCTCAGTTGGAGGGAGTGATAGATGAAGGTACAGGATAAAGCAATACATTTTGGTCATTAGCATCTGCCTTTGCTGCAGATGGAAATCCAATAGGCATAATTGGTCTGACATGAAAATAGGACCTCCTTCAGCTTTTCTTCCTTACTCTCTTGTACAGTATATAAAACACTGCACAATCATAATGTAAAGAAAATTACCTCATTTAATCCTTTGCTGGTTTGTGTTAGAAATTACTTGATCTTAGTCCTGCAGTGAACTTTCATGTGGATAGTGAATAAAGACTCTGAAAAATCTGCTGAGATTTATTTAGTATTTGATGGTGTTTTGCATGCACCAGCATTGAGACCACATTTCACATTTCTGTTCATCTGGACTCTGCCCTTGAACTGACCATGCTGCTCAGTGAACACAAATATGGATCTTTTTATTCAGTTGTCCTAATTTGTGTTGCTTTCAGTGCATTTAAATAAATATTAAATAAGCAGTAGTTGTGTTTATTTTTAAGGGTAATTTATTTCAAAATATAGATCATATAGGAGTTAATCACTTTACTGAACTGTAAGCACCTAAGAAATGTGTGGATTCTGAAAAATGTGTGGACAGTTTCTGAGCCTGTCTGCTGGAGCAGGGAGGTGTGTTCAGGCTCTGGAATTGGGCTGTTCTGAGCCACCTTCTACAAGCTGTATTATGATTTTTAGACTTTGTGATAGATAGTATGATTAGTGTCCCCACTTGTCACATGGAACTGAGCACTGGGTTTTTCTGAAGGAGCTCAATTCAAGGAAGAAGACACAGATTTTACCTGTGAAGATCTGTAGCTAATACAGCTCTCAGTAGCTCATTGGATGTAAAAATGTAGGAGGCTTTTTTGTCAAACCTATTTATATATAGTTAATCTTTTATTGGCAAATGGCACTTGATCAGAAAGCTCTTAAAAGCAGCCTGGGTAAGGACACTGGGTTTTAGTGGGGTAGAGCAGTGCAGTGCTGGTGAAGCTCAGCCTCAAGCTGCTGGATTCACTATTGCAGCTGATCCTTTCATGTTCTGGCTTTCCGTGGGAAACTGCTTATTCTGCATTCCTGCAGAGATGGCCTAAAGTCACCCAGTATGCTCCTGTGTTTGCAGTTCATGTTCACGCTTGTTTGATTTAAAACTGTTGCAACATTTGGGTATTCTTGATATTATTTTTTTCTTTAGAGTATAGTAAAAGATTTTAAATGTGACATTTCTTCGAGGATTAATAAGCTTTATTTTCTAAACTGAATATGGAGAGGAATTAGCAACCCACATTAATAGATAATTTGTGTCACCCCAGTCTGTTAAAATCCCTGAACTGTGGAACTACAGAAAACTTTGTGTGATGATCTCAAACCATCCTTTCACCAGAAAACAAGCAATGATCCAGTGTGATGATGAAGATTCCTACACCTGCCCATTTGGGTCCATCTGATTCCCTCAGCACACCCTACCCTTGTGGAGCCCTGCCTGAGTTGAGTCCTCTCAGGACTGTTTCCTGTAGGACCCAGCTGGAGCCTGGCAGGGTTTTAGACCTGTCTGTGGCCAAACACAGCTCTGCAAACTGCCAGGAGAGGCTGGGTGTAGCAGAGAATAAAAGAAGAAAGAGCGGGGAAAACCTTAAGTTTTGTGAGGTAAAAAACCCACAGAAATTATGTTCAGCCCTAAGCTGGGCTCTGGAGAGCTGCTTGGCTTGGTTGTTTTGTGTTTTTTCCCTACTAGCTGCTCTAATTCATTTTAACCTTAAAGCTATTGGGTACAACTTACCTTCATAACATCTTAGTTCTGCTGGAGCTCATCAGAATGGCCTGTGAGCAGCAGTGTCCCCTCCATTAAAGCTGCTTCATGAGGAATTCTACTACACCAGTGCAGTTCACCCATTTTTGAAGGCTTCCCAGATGCCATAAAGCTCTGTCTGAAACAGAGTGTATTACACTGATCAGCCACTGATAGTTAATCAGACTGTTAAACACACTCAAAGGCAGTAATTAATTGCCAGATATGACGAGCATAAAA
This sequence comes from Calcarius lapponicus, assembly GCA_039654755.1. NCBI lineage: Eukaryota > Metazoa > Chordata > Aves > Passeriformes > Fringillidae > Calcarius > Calcarius lapponicus. The sequence continues at coordinate 28,463,828 of CM077469.1, read as the reverse complement.
TTAAATTAGGATAATCACTTGGGAATTAATTTTTGGCAGTCTTTTTGTTGCTCTGGCTGAAAAACTTAGAGGGACACTTTGAGATGTAAATTCAAAATCATTATTTCTTACTTTGTCTTTTACAAACTGTCTGATGATATCTAATGGAAATCAACACTCACATACTTTGTTCCTGACTTTCTTTACTGAGACCTAATGCTGAGCAGGATATTTTCCTGTGTCAGTGTCAATGGCAACAGTGCTACGAAAAATGCTCACTCAGAAGGAAATGTGTACAAATATTTAAATATACTTTTGTAATGGCATTAAGTGCAAGATTGTGGTGTTTGCCAGTAAAATGAAGAAAGTGATACTGGTAGTAACTACTACCACATATGTAAAATGCTTTGAATTATACTTAAACCTGTGAAAAATATCCTGTCACATAGGTTTTGTATGTAGTATCTTAAAGGAAACCCATTGAGTAGTAAAAATTAAAATGGACTTTTTCATGAATGTCATTTGTGTAATAAATAGTTTAAACCATTATTAAGCCATTATTCTTGTTTGCCTGAAGTGAAATAGGAAGAGTAGAAATGGAAGATCCCAGTCTGGTGGTGGCATGGCACCAGGCTTCCTGGTGGTGTTTGGATCACCTCTGAGTGATCTGGCTTGGTGAATGGTTCCTAAGTAATTAACCAGGGGAAATGACTACAGAAACTTCAACAGTTGTGTGGTTTTTTGTTGGTTTGGTGTTTTTTTAAAGAATAACCATATACTTGGTAACAAAACTTGATGCAGTATGTTAGAAGAAACAAAACAAGCCTAATGTTTCCAAGTAAAGAGCCCAGTGAATTAGAAAGGGAGGTGGGGTGGGAACAGCAGTGTTAGGCAGTGGTATTGTTCTAGAACAATATTTTTCTATTCCTCTGTTCCTGTGAATGAAGGGCAAATTAGAGAAAGTATCCAAATTCATCATTTGAGCAGCTGCTTCTATCAAATGTAATCGCAAGTCTTAAGTGTAACGTGCCATGAGTGCTGCAGGATTTGGAAAGCGCAGGAATCCTTCCTGTTAATTAACCTCACAAACCCTTCCTGTGTTTGATTGTCATCAGTGGTGCCACAGGTCATGTCCAGACTGAGCTTCTGTGTTACTTGATCCTGTTTACAGTGTGGGTCTATAAATAAAATGCTGTGACTTGCCTGGGGTGTTGGCTTTGCTTGGGGGACAGCTGGCAAGTGCATGGCCATGGTGTGTCCCTGGGTTCATTTGTGCCCTCCCCACCACTGCAGTCCTTGAGCTGTGTGCAGGCAGCTGGCAGTCATCTCAGCTTTGAAAATGCTAAACCTGAGCTCCCAGGCTGTGAACTGGAGCATCTTCTGTCTTGTCAGAAGTGACTTGATAAATGTAGATTGAGGAGAAGCTTCTGCAGTTTGAGCATTTTTAAAACTAACTGGAGGAGTGAGGATAAACCTTGGGAAGCTCTCTTGCCTAGAATTTACAGCAGATACAAATATTTTTATTCACTTGGTTTACAGCTGTCAGGGACTGCTTTCAGCAGTGAGACAGTTGTTTTCTGTCTCAGCAGCCTAAGAGATGTCACTTTATTTCACATGGGTATAGGCTAGGGTTTAGAGCAGAGGATTAAAACTCCTCAGGTCAGTGAGTGAGTCGTGTTCAGAGCTCAGACTTCTCATAGAACATCCTCATCTCTTTGCTCTAACCAGGATTGCATTGTACACTCAAGACTTCCTTATGGAAGAACATTCTGCTGAAGTGAGCAAAAGTAAATGTTTGCCTAGCATCAGTCACTGGGACCAGCCTCTAAACCAGTTGGCTGAAGGTAGAGTTAGGTGGCTTGGGTTTTATTTGCTTTTTTATGTGTGTGCTTTTTATTTTTTGTTATTTTTTCCTGCTACTTTTTTCCTTGAATGCCTAAAAGCTGGTTGCTAAACCACACCTACTTCTCTTTCAGCTCTACGTGAACATAAGCACATTCTGTATTTTCTGTCCCATTTGGAGCAAAGCCACAACAATTCAGGCTTTTTGGTTAGCCAGGGAAAATTTGTCTTCATCCTGTCGGAATTACAGCAGGATTTTCATCCTTTAAATTGAATCAGCAAAACCTGAAGATTCAGGGACCGAACAGACATTGACTACATTGAGTTAACAAAGCCGTTTCAGTATTTTTGGAATTTGTAAATTGCTCCTGAAATACAAAAGAATATGCACATGGTTAAGTTGATCTGGTTTGTGGTAATTAGAAAGAAATTTTGGTTAGATTTTTTTACCTGTGGCTATTCCAATGCAGGCAGTAAAACCATATCATTGAGACTGTCCATGTTGTATTTACAATTTCTGTCATATAAGCAAGAAAAAAATCTATGATCTGTTCTTTAAAGAAGCTACTAGATTGTTTGCATTTATTCTTTTATTTGTTCTTGTGGAAGTCAAGAACAAATTGAAGTTTGGGAAGTGTCTTGTCTCAAATCAGTGATTCAAGATGTACTTCAGAATTACTGAGAAGAAAGAAGACTATTTTAAGAATCTGGAAATGTGTGAAATCTTTGCCTTTTTTTTCTTTTGAGGCCTTGGCTTAAAAAACCAAAGGGGCTGTTCATATATTGAGACCTTGTGTGTATGAGCCTCCTACATGTGTGTGGCAGAATATCCTGTAAGACAGTGGGTGGATTACTAGATCTGATTTGCAGTTTACCATAAAACTTCCTAGAAAACAAGCACCAACTTATTGCAGTGTTTTTTTCAGGCTGCTTGTAAGCCAGATTTTCATGGCTGTGAATAAAGCTGAAATTAGTCTTATTTGTTATAGAAATCTACCTTAAATTGAATTGTTCAAGTCCCTGAGTGTAAATACTGATAGAGTTCAGCAGCAGCATTATTCCTTGAGAAGTTAATGGAAGCTGGAGAATTGCTTTTGTAAAATCTGTAACAAAATCTATAGAGAAACCAGTGCTGCTGCTGTTTTTTTGTGCAGAATAAGGATAAACCTCATTTTTATATCTTCAGTGTGAAGAATGATATAAGCTGTTTACATTATAATACCTGACAAGTGTAAATGTTAGCTGATAAGCACTTTTAAAATCTTATTAAGGTGATCATGTAATTTTAGGAGTAGATTGTAATATTTTAGAACTTTTGTAGAAGTAAAACTTCATCTTAAATTACATGCAGTGTAAGAATAGAGGACTTCTTTATATCTTAAAATATCTGCTCTCAATCCCTCTTTGAAGTTTACATGCTTTACTAGTGCCTGACTTGTGTTTCTGTGACTCAGGTGAAAAACACAATCTAAAAATGACTCAATTCTGTTGCATGATTAGTTGAAGCTTTTGATTAATCCCCAAACCGAAAATAAATCCAGCAGTTATTCTTTCAACAGTATTTTAGATAAAAGAATCTTCACATACAGTAGCACTTGCAAAACTGAAATCTTCTAAACACAGTCTCTCTTAAGATTGTGATAGAATTTTGCTTAATATTCTAGATGAAAATTAAGACTTGCAATGCATTCAAAGTAGCTTTGTGCTGAAGATGCTTGCATTTTTGGTTGATTGATTCTTCTAAGGTTTGAAATCTTTTTTGCTCTTTATTAAAATTCAAATGTTCAGTTAGTGTAACTTCAGAATTCCCAAACCTGAAAATGTTTTGTCTTTATGTTAATAGAGTAGTGCTGGGATTCATATAATTCAAGTGTTTAATATGGTCTTAAACTGGTAGTCAGTAATTTTAAATACTGTTTTAGATACCAAACTTCCTTTATAAACCAGAGAATAAGTTAAAACTTCTCCTAAACTTGTTTTAGAAAAATTTTTTCACTTCTTAGCAAAAGCTCTACAAAATCCCACCTCCTCTTGCCCCTAGAAATGAAACCATAAGACTTTCTACTTCTCCAAGTAGGAGATGGAATACTGACAGCTTTTGAATTTTGTTTCTGGCTCTGTTTAGCTCTGAACAATTGTTGGTTTTTTTATTGTGATTCTGGATATTCTTAACTGAAGCAATAGCAGACACAGAAGCATATGGTTATCATACCAGGTAATTTTTTTTATTTCTCAATAGATCTCCTCATGCAAGTAAAAATATCATTAAATGGGTACTGAGATGAGCACAGTTCATTTGGGGATCAGGTTAATTAAGCAAAGGTATAAAAGACTTCTGTCCTCTTTTCTGTTAAAAGTTGGCTAAGGGACCACAAAACAATCATCACAGAATGGTGAATTTAAATTAAAGGGAATGTAGGTCAGACATCTTTAAAATTAAATCACCAAATCCAGACTTGTTCCAAGTAGATGAGTTCTGCCTCCCGGAACCGCCAGCTGGAAGGGAGAATTCTCCCATTCTGGGGCTGAAAGCACTCGAAGGGAAGAAGCTTCATGTGCTTGGGGTTTTTCTGGATACACTTTTGATCTAGACTTTGAGGGAGGTGGTGGTGAGAGGGAATGAGTCACTGAAGAGGGAATGAGCCACTGAAGTGACTCTGAAGTCTGGCATGAAGGGAGTGCAGAAGTCCTTCACGCCAAGGAGACACCGCCTGCAGTGGCTGGAAACATTTTTGCTGTGCTTTGTGTATGGAAGAGCTTAGTACTGTGCTATTTTAGTGTCTACCTTTAATCCTATGTATTAATTCAGTAACTTTATCTTAATTACTTTCAGTATAATCATCTGACTAATTCCTCATGTGAAGGAGGAATTTTTGCTGTTTTTGTCTTGCAATATTTGTTAAAAACACTCACTGCGCTACAGCTTCTTTTAAATATTATTTCTGTAGGGTTGGGGTTTTTCATTTGCTTAAATGTCACATGATTGATGAATATTCCTCTTGATATTAATGCTAAGTTTTAGCTAGCTTTTTCTTAACAGTGTGCTGTCTGAATTTCAGACCTTTTGACAGATGAGTTTGTGGAGGGACGCTGATAATTTCAAAAGAAGTTGAAAAGGCAGTGTAAGCATTTCATATAAAGCACTTTTAAAGACTTTCTGCAGAGAGAGCATCCATTGCTGGCCTGCTGCAGTCCTGCCAAACAGGAGAGGGATGATGGCTCTGTAAGAAGGTGTGCCCTGCTTATAAAAGGTGGGGAAGTTCACAGGCTTTTCCTACCATGGGGAAAAAATGGGAGAGCCTGTGATGCCTGACCTGTTGGGAGCACGGATTTCCTGTGGGTGGTTTTACAACGTGAGGGAATGGTCCCACCCTGTTACCAGCAGTCCCCATCTAGGTCTGTAGTAATTCACCAGCTCCCAGTGGGAAAGTCTTTCTAAATAAATTGTATTGTCTTGTACTTAGATATTCTGACAACTGTTCAATTCCCTAGTATGTAATTGAAATCTACAGGAAGTAGTAATTTGTCCAATGTTTAATTTTGGAAATGCACAAACTCTCTGTAAATTAAATAGATAAGTGCTATGATATAAATTTGGAAGGCTCCAGAGCAGCACTAAAACATTAAAAATGCATTTAATGTGAGATATTCAGCTCTTTGTGCATTGCTAGTGCCAGTGGAAATAGGTGATGTGTTCCTTTTTTTTTTGCTAATGATTTTGCAAATTAGTTGTGATAAGAACATGAGCATAAGTGCTTCTTGGAAATTAAACATTATGTTGAGACTGCCTTTTAATCCTGTATTTGTAGAAAATTTAAGTAGTGCTGCACCAAGTCCCCCATGCACTGCTAAGTGTTTTATATATTAATGTATATAACTGTATTGGTATTTTAGAATTAATTCCTCTTTAATTCATTGTTGTATAAATTAAAAAAAAAATTGAAAATAGAAATCAAAATTACAAGAAACATTGTCTTAATCTATAATCTAGTGAGGAAAATAGTTTTTTCTGAAAATGAAAATTATGAAAATAATTATTTCATTATTCTGTACTGCAGGAAAGGCTTGCAGTGTGTGTTGTACTAACACTTTGTTCTGAAGTCACTTGAGGATGATGTTTTTAGTTTGAATGTGTAGGTGGATATGTCTGCATCCTTACATCCTCCTGGAATGTTTCAGTCTGTTATTTTGCATTCCTGTTCTTACTTTTAGGATATAAAATAGGTTTGTCCAAGTTTGTGTTCTTGTAGATGTCCTGCAGGATGTGCGAGTACATCACCAAAAGACCTTCAAAATGCCAACACTTTTAGGCATGGTATTTGCAGAAATTGGGAGAGCTAATGGTAACCTACTGAATCCTCTTCCTTTGCCTTTTTTTCCCTGCCAGAAATCTTGTTTCAGTAAGTCACTGAAGCTCAGAATGGTTGTTGTTAATTTGATGCTCCCACGGAAAGCTATCTTTGTAATAGATTTGGGAGAAGGAGTATTGGCAGTTGCTGCTACTAACTGAAAAGCAATTTATTAGTGCTTAAAAATCCTCAAACCTACAAGTACCTATTCACTTAAAACTTACTATTATTTTCCAGTGTGCTTGCCTAACTCATCCTTTTCTGCCTAACAAAATCCAAGCTAAGTCTGTATTTTGAGGGGATAAAATCATTCCTAACAAGAACAGGGTACCCTTGCTTGTGCTTAAAGTGAGAAACGTGGGGTCGGTCTGGATGGGGAGGTGATCAGGCCTTGAACTGGGATGAAATTTTGCAGAATTGAAACAGTGGGGGCATCTTGGTGGTTTTTTCCCTACCATGATGATGTTTGCTATTACTTTAGTAATTCAAGAGCTATAAAGGAAGATTATGATAAAGTACCAGATCAGTCAGTATTTGAACAAGGCATATTTTGAGTTTGTTGTTTGTGGTATACTCATAAACCTGAACCATGGCCAGAGTGATTTAATAGCCTCATATTTTTCATGCTCAAGACTTAAAAAAAAAGTATTTAAAACTGAGTATTTTTATGTGACATATTTCAAAATGGTTTTCTTTATGAAGGAGTTAATGAGGGAGAAACTTGGAACCAAATTAAAGTTAGAAGTTGAATTGGATTTCAGGAAAATAGCTGGAGTGTTGAGTTGTGTTTATTCACAAAGAGAACAAAAGAAATTACTTTCTCATGGCTCCGTACGAGGCTGTTGCTCGTACAGAACCAAAGTGTCTGGAATCAGAGCATGGAGCTCCCTCCCAAAGTGTGTGCTGACAGTTAAAGGATGCTTAATTATTTATTTGAGTTTCTGAAACTCTTCAGTTCAGCTCCATGTGACTGTTTCCTGAACATATTGTGATCTCTGAATGTGACAAGCAGATGCCTCTGATGGTTGAGCAAACAGTGCTTATGAAAGAGTTCTTTCTCATGAAATGGCAGAGCCATCCTGCAGGCTCTGCTGCTCCTTTCCTGCTATTTGTGAGTCTCCACACAAACACTTGCTGGGAGGCTGCAGCAGTGACACAGGATGGAAACCAAGGCACAAGGCAGTGCTGGGAAATGAGAGCAATAAATAAAGACAGAAAGGAGGAATACCCTGTGAGAGGCTTTTTTGGTGGGTTTTTTTTCAAAAACTTTAGCACATATGCTGTGATATCATTCTTTGTGCAGGGTTGTGGCCCTTGCTGTTGGGATTGCCTGTGTGTGTCAGCCATGTGATGGGGCTGCAGCTGTGCAGCCTCTCCCCCTCCTTCCCTCCCTCAGATCAGGGCTGTGTCCGACATCAGAGCACTATCACTTAAAAACCAAATTGGTATTTATAACTCAGCATTTTCTAATCAAAGAGACAGAATTATGTGGTGAGATAGCTGGTGTTTTGCACAGTTATCTTGAACATGAACTGCTTTTCCTGTGAATCACATGCTACAGTGAGGGAAATAAAGCTCAAGGGGAAATATTTAGAATATCTGTATCTTTATTTTTATTCAAGAAGACTGGCTAAGAAGAGCCACTTAAAATTTTTTACAAAGCAAGAGAAGAATCAATCTGTGTAACTTAAGGGAACTGTTCATTAGGGTGTACCATCATAGGGGGAACAGTGAACCTATGTTCACTGTACATTAGGGTGTACTGTCATCAAAGGTTTAAGCTTTAGGATCATAGCACATTTTCATCTTTCTGTGCTGTGATGTATTTGCAGATCAACCTAAAGACCTGCTAAGATATTTACTGCAGTAGGACTCTTGCGTTAAATCATGTTTGCAATTGTAAAAATACCATGCGATTTTTACCAGCTTCCCACTTCCTAAAAACTATCTGTGTTAGTAAATGTAATTCAGTCTATTCCTGTGAAGCAATTTTTGTTTATATTGTCCAGTCTACTGCATTCAAAAAACTTTAGTAGCTCCTACTCATTCCATTTGACCACTGAATTCGTAGGAATGGCAATATTTCTCTTTTTAAAGAGTGTTAAAGATTCATTATTGTCCTGTTACCTTTTTTATATTTTTGTGTGTTCATGTTGTGTAATGTGAATTAAGAGAAGTTTCTTCTGTATTTTGCAGGTTCAAGCCATTTTTCCCATTTCAAGTAATGCCAGCTGATGAATATGAAGATCGAGACCTCTGTATACAGGATTTTCTGTTGACAGAAGGTCGACTGAGGGTCACATTAATTGAATGTACAAGGTATATTTGTGTGCACTTTTGCTTATTCTTGACTCAGCAAGGACCTGTGTTTCCTCAGTTTGTAGTAATTATAGTTGTAGGGCAGTTCTGATTTGCAAAGTGGCAGCTTTGGTGTTATGATTACACTCTAACCACAAAATGTACTTTGCTTGAAGTAAAAATGAACAAATGAGAGTTGCAGTTACTTTCTTGAGGCACTTTGGGTTTGTGTGGGGGCAAGCCTTTGCCTTTCTGAATTTTGCCTGGTTACAAGCTAATCTGTGCCTCCTCTTATTTGCTTGGTTTGCTTTTCTGCCACACCAAATTATGGGTCTCTTTCCAGGACAATATAAATGTTGTAATTATATTGCTGTATTATGTAACCAAAGGGAAATAATCATTTCACTCAGTCTTACTTTGATAAATCCAAATCACTTTTATAAGGCCTTATTTACTATCTTGGTCTTGAGTAAATAATGGAAAGAAATAAAATTTGTTTCCTCCATTCATTGAAGAGAATGTTATTCTCTTCAAAGCTGGAGAGAAGGTGTGTGGGCTCTTGGTTTGTGGGGTTTTTTGTCAGGCTCTTGGTTTATGTTAGATCTTATCCAAGTAGTGCTAAGGCTTTGATCTAGTCATGTGCAGTTCTACTCTTTAAGAACTAAACTGCTTTGCAGAAAGACTTTCTTTAACCTGTTCTTTTCATTGCTTGTATTCCCATATCAAATCCTCTTTGCACTTTTTTGGATTTCCTGAAGATATTGTTCTGCTTCTAAGGGTTCTGTGGTGGCAGCAGTGCTTATGTTTTTTGTGATAAAATTCCTGCTTACCTCTCTCCCTATCTTTGTGGTGTTTTCTGTGGATGATCCATGGATACTAAATAACTGTCTGCATTCCTTGGCCACCAGGAGCATTTCCCCTTTGACTATACTGAGTAAGGGAACCCTGATCTCTCTTCATAGCAATTCTTCAATTTCAGCCCAGTGCTGCATTTGTTTTTATCATGAGGGCCAAAATGACCACCTTGCACTGTGTGCAGTTGTTCTTGGTTTGGGAAGTAATCTTGAAATGTTGTCTTTCCTGAATCTGAAACACTGTGCAGCATCAACTCTTGAGTTTCTTTGCACTGAGAGCTCAAATTGCTCAGTCTGACATCATTCTGAACTCTCAGTGATTTCAGCTGTCACAGATGCTTATCAGATGGCTGGGAGAGGATGCAGTTGCTGATTTGTCAGGTCTGACATAATCCAAGTGTTTTATGCAGCTTGGAATTTTTCAACACACACTTGGAAGTTGTCTCAGCAGACACTTCTCAGGCAAGATGTCTGACTGTTGGACCCACAGTAATTCCTCAGATCTTCCAGTTGTCCTGTTCTTTTTTTGAACTAACAGCTACAACTGCTGTACATAGTCCCTCAGTGAATAAATACTCTTGTTTAATTTGCATCTGAAGATATTGATGAGGTAGGAAGAGAAACAGAGAATTTTGGTAGTGAGAGAAGAAACATAACACTTTATACACAAAAGTAACAGTGATCAAATTTGCCTTTTTCATCAGCCCTCTGTGAGTGGTGTGAGTTTGGCTGGGCCAATTCCCAGTGCAGCACTGTGTGCTGACATCCAGGGCTTTTGCACTTACATCTGCCATAGGAACCTAAACACTTTTTAATCCTCATTCTCATTCCAGAATGAAGGATCACTTTAATTTCTGTGTGGTTTTCAGTTTTGCTCAGTGCCCCAGAAGGTTTTACATTTTCTCAGTACAGTAGATGATCTTTGGCTTCTCTACAGAAATTTGGAAGAATTATTTCATCTAGTCAGGTAATAGAGTTCTGCTGCTTCTCCCATTTAAGTCTGGACATCAGTAGTGAAACTATAGTGGTAAAATGTTCAGCAAACTTTTTTTGTATTATAAATGGCTTGTTTAATTAAATTATACTCTTCATGTGACCTAATACTTGCTCTTTCCACACTTCTTTTCCAATTGCAGGCTTGACCATAGCAATTTTCTGCTGTGATGCTGTTGAAAGAAAAATTTAATTTGCTCATAAATTAATGAAAGGATGGGGACTTTGCTGTAAATAAATAATAAGGAATATATCTTGCAAATCTTTATCTAACCTGTACAAAAAACTCAAGTTTTCAAAAAGTGCAATGCTCTCAAAGAACTGAATTGTTGCAAAAATGCTGTTATCTGTCATTATCTTAAAACTTTTAAGAAAAAGGGAAGAACAAAGCAATGCCTGTTAAATTTTGGCTTTGTTTCTTTTTAATCAGGAAACATTTTGAAAAAAGTAACAAAGGTAATAAGCTCTGATTTTAGTAGGCAAGAATACACTTTCAAAACTGTGCCATAAAGTGGGCACTTTTCAATCTGTAGGATATAGGTATCTCTTTAATACATAGTCATATATAATAATGTCAGTCTTTATGTGCAGCTGTCTTACACGATAAAGCTTCTTTCTTTGCATAGTAATGGACATACTGTTCAAACAAAAATTTTCTTGGTATAGCAGAAGTTAAAATTTTGCCTTTGTCTTTCTGAAATTGGAAATTGAGCTCCAAACTCCAGCAGAGTTTGAGCTCCTAAGAGCTCTTTAAAATGTAAATGTGTAGTTTGGCTGCCTTGTGGTGTGTTTGTTCACCAGGTGCTGTTAACCTGCTGTAAGGTGAAATCTCAACATGGCTCTTGGTTTTGCTTGTGGCTTATGTTGCAGTTCTGGCTAAAAATGGTTCTGTTCTTGTTTTGAGCTATGTCATGTGCTTGTTTTTCTATCCAGTACAGCAAAATAGCTCCTGGGCTGATATTTTAGAGGGGCCATAAGTGCCCCTGAAAAATTGCCTAGAGTGTGTCTAAGTGAGCAGTAGCAAGCTTGAGAGCTGTCACAGAGAAGTGTTTACCCTTGGGTTGTCTTTATTTTACCAGTTCTGATTATTGGTGAAGGTTGTCTTCAATAACTTTACTTAATTTTCAAAGGATGTTTACTACAAATCTCCATGTCTAAAAGATGAGACTTTTTGATTATAAATGTTTAACCTAGAAACATTATTTAACAATGTCAAGATAAACAGAGAAAATTGACATGTTTTCCTGACAGCTTTTGTCTGTATCATCTAAAGAGTTGTATTACACATCACAATCACGAATAAGATACTTGGGATGAAAGCTTAGAAACTAATCTTGTCAAATGTGTATAGAAAGTTTAGGGGGGAATTAAAATTCAACAGCTCTTTTGAGTGAGTAAGGTTTGTTTGAAGTTTTTTTTCCAAAATATTTATCTGCTTCCAGCTACTGTGAGATAAGCTGTGAACAACTTGATTGCTGTTCTATAGCCTAAAGTTTATAGTTCTGGGCTTTTTTTCTTGTACTAATATCTGTCTGAAAAGCTTTGTAGCCTTCTGGAATAGGGTATCATGCATGAAGAACTACTCTTTGTTATAAATGTTACAAAAATCATAGATAAGAGGATCTCAGTTTAGTGCAATACAAATATAAGCAGTAGTATACTGACTTTAATCTACAGTAACACTCTCTTAAACCAACAAGAGCTTCACATTGTGGTGTTTAGGACTAAAGTGGAAAGACTGGTGGCTATTGTTGCTCTTCTTAAAATAAAACAAAAGCTCTTTATGGGAAAATGCCAATTGAACACTTTATTGAAAAACAAACCAACCAATTCCCCCCCCCCCCCCCCGCCCAAAAAAAAACCCAAAAAAACAAACAACACTGTAGGAAAAAAAGTCAACTCAAAAAAACCCCTTAGCTAAAAATTGTTATATTTTATATTTTTGGAGTTCTTCCACTAGAGGGTGGCAGTGTCTTTCCTTTAGTGTAAGGCTGTGCCTGTGCAATCTGTTCTCTCTGGACTTCTATGTACACACATTGGTAATAATCATGTCTAGATGAAGAATAGGGAATTTAATGTGATATCTGGGTTATATGTAATGGTATTACAGTTCTTACCACAGGCTTTTCTATTTCAGGTTACTGGTGTTTGGATCCTATGAAAGAGAAACAAATGTTCATTGCACAATGGAGCTGAGCAGTAATGTTTGGGAAGAAAAATCAAGAAGTTCTATTAAAACGGTAAAAAAAAGGGTGTCATCTTTGCATATTGCACTTTGTCTTCTGCACTTGATACATTGTCTGGAAAGTGTGTCTTTCTGCAATCAAATGGGTGACATAACAGAAAAAAAACAGACCCAAAACATACCAGATCAGTTATTTACTCTTTAGTCCACTGGCAAATTACCATGCATGGATAACATCACGTTCAGTTCTCACAACTGTGCTTGAAACTATACCTGGTTTGAATATTCTGCCAGCTGTCCAGCTGCATTAAAACAAATAGTGGAAAATGTACATTTTATAGTCCTGTTATGTTTGGGTGGGACCGTGTTTAGAGAGCAGTGAGTCACCTGTCTTGCCTGGCTAATACAGAAGTGTTTTGCTAATTATTGCACTTGATAACAGGAGTTTAGCAGTGTACAGCCTGAAGATTGCCTGCCTATTTCTTGTGAGGGTGAGAATGACCTTTTTCTATTTTTTCAAAGAAGAGATGTGATGTATGAAACAGCCTTTCAGTTTTACATTAGAGGGATATTGTGTTAGTAATCAAATTGAATTGGGCTTGTGCTGAGCATTAAGTAGTGTGCTTATTGAAGAAAACCCCCCAAAGCTTTAAAAGGACTGTGTTTTAACAGTTGGTTTCATGTAAAGAAATCACTGGAACAAAAATCCCTGCCCTGAATTTTACCCTCTGCTGAGTGCCACTAACTTAAGCCTTTGCCTTTGTTACATCTGACTGGAGTTGTGTTTGGAGACCAGCATTGTTTTCCACTGGAGCAGCAAGAATCCAGAATTTCAACATCTCATTCGGTTTTCCACCATTAAATTCCACTTTGCATTGGGTCTAAAATCTCATAACAAATGCTGTGATACTTGTTTTCAGCTTATGTATATTATGTTTTGCCAAAAAGACAGTATGGCTGAGCAGCAGCTGTGTATGAAAACATGCACAGATCTGCAGGGCTGATGCTCTGGCAGTGAAGGTGCCAATGCATTGATTTACCATTACACTCCCCTGGACAAATTAGCATGTGATTATTTTTAGAGCTTGAGTAGCAGTGTTAGAACAGATTCTTTTACACAGAGGAGGAAAGGAAAAACGCTCTGCAGACACTGTGGCACTGATGTGTTCGTGACAGCAGATGGCAGTAGGAGTAAAGGAGTGAGGGTGGAATAGCTTATTTTAAAACTATGGAAAAGTACTCACAGGGAGGCTCTCAAAAACTTATCTTCTGTGTCAGTGTCTAAAGTGAAATGTCAGGTTTTTAAATGAAATGGCAGTTTAAAAAAGTGTCCTAAGATTTTGGAAATCTGGCCCTCAATGTACAGAGGGTTTTCTGTGTATCTGGGGTGCAGTCCTTCATTCAGTGGGTTCAAGCACTGCCAGAGCAGAGACTCCTTAGTTGGGTTGCTGCAAATCGAGTTCAGCTGGCACTGGAGAATTTGCTGTGCCCCAACCACCTTGAATGAGGCCCCTGGAATGGTGGCCTGGTTTAAAGATGCTGCTTTTGAAATCTCAGTATGGGACGATATGGAAACTGAAAATTAGCAATTTGCAGAACACTTTTTATTCAACAGAGGTAGCAAAATCATGGAAATCTCTCTTTTGTTAAGAAATCCAGTTAAATTTGCAAGCTAAGTTACAAAATGTTAGGACATCTCACTGAGTGTTTAGAGTATTTTCAAAGGTCCTCAACAAAATAGGAAGTGGTGCTTACACATTTAGCACTGGAACTTAGTTATTTTCAGAAATATTAACTGTTTGAGTAGTTAAATAGTAAGTTAAAATGAAAAAATTGTGTTATTTTTCCAAACAAAAAGTTTGCTTCTATCCTTAATTGTGATTATTAGCCCTAATGCAATATTAACTATGAGGCAGCTGATGGCAATACTTAATATCTTTTTTGTATTAAATCCTTATTGTAATGATCACATTTGCAATGCTTACTTGAGATGAAGTTAGAATGAATAACAATTTCAGAAACTACAAAAGAGAAATAGCAGAAAAGTTAAAGTGAAGAGTTTAAGATACATTCTGGTTTAACAGGGTCTAATTTATACAAGCCTCATAAAGGCATGACAATACATCCCCTGATTCAGACTATGTTCTACAATGTTCCTGAGGAAAATTCTCATAACTTTCTATACTTCCTGACATTTTCATTCTTTTTATTGTGTTAGTAGTAGTGATAAAAGATTAGACAGGTTTAATACTTTGCAATGAATTTTGGCAAGACTTTAATCTGATCCCAGAATTTATGGAATGTTAGTAGATGTCACAATTGATTTTGAAAAAAGATTCTGTGTTATTGAATATATCTGGAGCATTATTGAAGTGTCTGTTACAATAAGGTGTCTCAGGCTTATGTTTGTGAAATCTGAAACAGGAGTAAGACTTCAGAGAGTGATTTGGCACATTCCCACGTGAAACATGCAAACATCCTTAAATACCTTAAGTAGTAGTACTGCTGGAATTAAGGTTAGTCAGTGTATTCCTATGTAAAAGTGATGCATGGCTAGGATGCAGTGATTAACATTAGCAGCATTGAATTGCCAGACAGGTGTTCTGTGGTTAAATAATGAGATACATGCTTGTAGATGTGGAGGCTGTGTCGTAAATATGGATGGGTGCGTCCACTGGACTGCAAGTCAGTAGTACCAGGTTAATTTCTACAAACAAAAAGAATTGTTCTACTTTCCCTTGGAGCACATCTGTTCAGAGTGAACCTTGGGCTCTCTCTACCCTCGGTGAGATCTTTACCAGTGCCAGCACTTCCTGTGTAGTGTTGTGAAAGGACAACACAATTTTTCAGCAAAATCAAAATTTATTTATGAAAGGAAAATACAGTCTGCTTTCTGTCCAACTGGCAGAAGGATGGACATGGAGATGAACTTGAAGTGTGAGTAGCAGAGCCCTGAGGTAGCTTTGTAAGTACCCTGTGCATTGGCTGCTCTGTAGATGCTGGTGCTTTTCTCTGGATCCACCTCTGTAGAGAAGAAGTGCAGTTGTATTGAAGTGAGAATCTTGTCTCTTATGAACTGATCTGCAAATCTTTGTAGTCATGTTTCTTTTATCTACATACTGATTTTTCTGATAAAGTAGTTTTCTAGAAATTGTAGAAACTATTGCAAAGAGATTGGTATCTTCTGATAATCTTATACATATGTAAACTATAAATGGTTTGTGCTTTTTACTGGTTGTCAGAATCCAAAGTAATGTGGAGAGGCTCTCCACTCCACACCATAAATATATCTGTTCCAAATTTTCTCTTAAAGTCTTTTTTCTAGAAATTCAGGAGCACAAGAGAACCATTATTGGTCATGAAATAAGTTACATAACCCAAGAAAAATTTGAGGGAACACCTTTAAACTCTGGTGTCAACTATGTTGTCTGAGGTGGTACTGTAAGAATAGCCACGGGTTCATATTTCTCCACAATTTCTTATTTCTACAGGCAGTAAGTCTTGGGGCTTTTTTATTGTTGGTAGGGCTTTTCATTATGATTTTTTTTGAAATCCATTCTATAAATATTGACTTTAGCAGTACTGAAACTGGATTTCATATTCTGCAAAGTAAAAATTTCCATCTAAAATGCCACGTCTGGTAGCTCATAGGATTCACTCTTGCAGCAGTTGTCTTGGAAGCACAAAAATATCTCCTGAAGTAATCTAATAATAGAAGGAATTAAAGAATTAAGATTAGCATCCCAGTGCTTTTTTATGAATACTGCTTGATGTTTTCTCCAGTTCATTCTGAACATTCTGATCAGCACTGGAGTAACTCAAGGGGAGGACCTATAACACCATCTTTCAATATTGCACTATATAAAAAAAAAAAAAGAGCCATATTTCTCAGCTTTTCATACAACTAAATTTCCTTTATCAGAGATTAAGGGAAACTTCAAGGTATTGCAGTACCATAACATATGAATCTAAAATGAAAAATAATGTAAATCAAATCCAGCACCTTCTGAAATGAGTTGCCTGAAGGTACTAAACTATAATGTCAAAATTTAAAGCAACTGTGAAATGTTAATTTGTGAATACATGGAGTTAAATGCCTCACAGTTGGCATTTCACTGTGCTTATTTAACAGCCTGCCATTTCAGCATTTAATCCTATCAAAAGAAAGAAGGAGGATTAAAGCAAGAAAAGCTTTTTGAAAATGTCACTTTTTATGAAAATTCATGATCTTGTAAAACTTGGTAATATTTGTAAATACAATGGGGAATAGTTCTGAGATTTGTGCCTTACATAATATTCTGTAATCTGTCTTTCAAATAAACTTGAAGGCCATCAGGATTTTTTCAGTCTCATCCTAAACATTTAAGCTTTTTGACTTGGGGCCTCACTAAGCTTTACTGTGATTTAATGAACAGCCTTCTGTGAAAATGCACTGTAGTTCTTTATTACTTAGAAACTGTTGAATATGAATATTAAAAAAAAACCCACCAAAACCCCACTGTCAGAGGGGTTTATTTCAGTGTGTATTCAGATAGTTCTTTAGAGCCCAATGCCATTATTTCAGTCACAGCCTGACCTGGAGCTTCTTACCTGCTCATCAGAAGCTGTCCTGTGCTGCATCCTGGCCGTGAGCACCCTTGCTGGGGCAGGCACAAAGTAGAGCTTGCTCCACTCTGGCATTTGGCAGCAGACAGTCCTAGTGCAGCATGTGCATCCAAGGCTGGGGCTTCCCTTCCCTGCACCTTTTTCTCCTTCTGTCCAGATTTGACGTTGTGATTTTCCCTGCAGTTCTGCAGGCATTGACTGCTTGCAACAAATCTGACTTGCTGAGTCTCAAATTTAAATAGTAGATGAAAAGATTAATGGATAAAATAACTTGAGTGAGAAGAAGCTGTGCTGAGCAGTGCTTAGTGCTCTCTGTGTTCTTGCACTTCCCCATCCCCAGCTCTTACTCTGAGAGTTGCCAGTAAGGCTGATTCGTGCTCCTTGGATTTAGGAGTTCTGCAACCAGCTACTTGTCTTGTATAGTGAAATAAGTTTAATTTGAAGCCACCTAATTCCAGTTGAAATCTCCATTAGATTTTGTAGCCAAGTTGTATTGCAGATGCCATTGGTGATATGTCTATCCAGCTGAGGTTTTCCAAGCTGATATTTTGCAAGGTGTTGACCTCTCAAAACATGGCAGTGACCTCCTGATTCATCAGTCATGGAAGAGGCTCCAGCCTTTTAGTTGGTTATGTTGGGTGAATAGTTAGTGAGACTTTATCTATGACTGTTCATGGACAAAAGCTGCATGAAACTTCAGGCTTTCTCAGGATTAGTTCTGTTCTCTTTTTTACAGAGCTGATCTGAAAAGAAACCCATTTTTGCTATGCTTTTACTCATGGAATAGCCAACCTGTAGTACAGATTCTATGAGTTACCTTTCAGTGGACTGTTTTATATATCATCCTTGATGCATAAGTACCCAGTTTGACTGTCAGTTGTAAGCTTTTCTTGTCATACTTTAATGTACTGGTTCATATTTAAAGATATGTAACCATTTACAGTAAATTATACCTTTCCCTTAGAAAAGCTTGTAAAAGTGAAGACTGTTTCAGAGTGTCACCAGATGTGGTGCTGGTGACTCTATTTTTTTTTTCCACTTGTTCTTGTTGCCTGTTCTGTAACAGGTCCAAATACTGAATGCAGTAAAGAGTTTTAAGTAGGTTTTACAGCAGCTGTCTTTCTCATTTGCAAAGAAATTGATTTACAGTGATAGCTGATCTTGCTAAATAAATAGACGGCTGATGCATGAAAGCTAACTTTGTTTGCATAAACAGTATGGCTTATTGCAAGAGAGATAACAGTGCTTTATTGACCAGAGTACACAAAGTGGTTCCTGGGTAATTCAGTATTTCTGGAATGGCTTTTTCAATTATTTTGTTACAACCTATTGCAAAGTTGCATGGCCAGATGAGCTGGCAGCTTGGAGGCTGCCTCACATGACTGGAGTGGAAGGGGAGGGACTTACTTAAACAAAGATATCTACAGCCATCTTTAGAAAAATAAGCTGCTTCTATTCTCATTGGTTTGAAGTTTATTTTCCTCTTCAGCCCTTTAGTTTACTTTTAAAATATATTTTCTCTTTATAATAGTTAGCCTTTTCCTAATACAGTTGGGGTTTTTTTCCAGATTAGGAGGCTGGGATCTGTCCTTACTAAGGAGGTAGTAACTGGATTGGAGCTAATTTACTCATGTGTATGGATTTTAGTGATGTTGCAATGTTTCCCTACCAAATCAAGACCCATCAAGTTGGGCAGGTTGAGAGCTATTTTCCTTCCATTGGTGAACAGTTATGTCTCCCAAAATAAGGAAGAGGAGCCTGTGCTTGAATGTGTAATTACTGAACAGAAACATTTTCCAGAGAGAAAGCCTGGGAGTGGGTAAAAAGTTGTGGAAAAGGGGCCTGTGGCTGTGAGTAAAAATCTTGTTAGGAAATAGCAAGGTATTGGTACTTGGTGCTCACAAACCCTCCTAAAACCAGTTATCTCCCAACATCTCTGTGAGATGTGCACAGGTTTGACATGACAGAGATGGAGAATTGTTCTTTTTTGACTGCAGGTTGCTCAGTCTGTCTGAGCATTACGGCCACAAGCAGTTCATCATCTGGAAGTTCATCTTGCAGTTAAGGAAGAGAAAATTACATTGGAGTTTCTGCAGATTGTCAAAGGATAGGCAAGTGCTTGTAGTTGTTACAGAACAGCTGATGTTTAACTTCTGCCCTTCCGGAATCTGATATTGT
This sequence comes from Calcarius lapponicus, assembly GCA_039654755.1. Taxonomy (NCBI): domain Eukaryota; kingdom Metazoa; phylum Chordata; class Aves; order Passeriformes; family Fringillidae; genus Calcarius; species Calcarius lapponicus. Next base: position 28,444,545 of record CM077469.1, on the reverse strand, counting down.
CCTTGCTTCCAAGTATAAATATCTCACCTGTTTACAGACTTGGAGTGCATTAGTAACTGCTGGGAAGACCATACAAGAAATCTCAGGTGCTTGGTTTTGGTTCTTATTTTTTTGTTTACAGTGGCTGAATTAACAATTACGTTTGCTTAAACAAAAGCATCATCAAGTTGCATACCAGGAAGAAATTTAGAATGGAGATTTTTTAAAATACCCTTAATTAATAACTATAAAATAATTATTTATATTAATTATTTAACTAATAAACCTACCATTTTTTAATGTATGTATCTGATGCCCTTCAATGGGATAGAAATGAATTTCCATACACCACAAATAGTTAGTTGATGTCTAGTAATTTTATATTTTATGGTTCAAATGTCAAAATACAGGCATAAAATGTACTGAGTGACTGCAGAGAAAGCCTTTAATTTTGTGGGAGGAATTCCTTATTCTGAGTACAGTCTAATGTATTGTAACTATTTTTATGAAGTCAAATGCTTTAAGTAGTTCCGATTCTTGAACTCAAGGTAATACAGTGTTGTTACATGTGTCACATCTTGCCTTCCCAGAATGTAATTATTTAACTGAATGTTATCTCAAATCAACTGTTTATCTTTTTTCCTTCTTTCTCCCTGTTCAATCACCAGAAATTAGGTGCTTGTCTCAGTCTTACAAGTCTCTTCTAGGTCTGGTGGAGCTCAACACTGGAGGGGCCACACAGAGTGAATGAGAACAGTGGTATATTTATATTGTTGTTATAATTTTCTATGGTTACTACATTACCAGTTACTGTGGCTGTTCTATGTCTGTAGAATACCAGGAGTGGAATCTCACTTTGTAGGCAAAAGGGAATATTAAGATAGTTACCAGTGCAAGATAAGTGATTTTTATTGGTGAGCAAGCATCTTAAAAATGGTTTCCATAATTTAAAAAAAATTATAAGCAAAAATTTCCCCAGAGCAGTGCAGTGCATGTTCTCCCAGAGCTCTGTAATAATGGCAGAGAGCAATAAGAGAATAATGTGAGTGGGCAGTGCTGCAATTGTCCTGGAAAAGCCTTGGGGATCAAACCTGGAATTGCCAATTCCCGTCATACAAATGAAATGACTAAAAGGTCAGCTGGTGTATTAAGGTTAGAGGGAGCAGAGTGATGCTCTGCAAAGGCCACCTGCAGATCAGGAGTGATCAGGAGTAAATAATCATTAGAAAATGGAGCATTTCCCTTAATGCAATCTGGTAAAAGGCTGTCTCTGTCAGAGTTTGGGTGAGATAAATAGAATTTATGAACTATCAGTGTCTTCACAGATACTTTAACCAAAAGTCAGTATATTCAGATCTATACTTCGGTCATCTCTTTCCATTTTTAGATGCTTAGTTTGGAACAAATATCATGTATGTGCACCCTCAAATCCATTTGATATTAATCAAAGCTTTAGATTTTCCTTGGCTGAAGGAAAGAAAAGAAGTCTAATTCCTTAGAAGCCTGAGGCAGATATGCAGAAATACTTTTTGTGTGTTTTGTTTGTTGGCTTTTTTTTAATTATAAAAGCCATCTAAAGGCATGTATATTATAAATATGCATATGCACTTTTTAAGTATAAGTTGTGCATATAAGTACATGCACTTATATATATGCATAATGAAAAACATCAGTTGCTCTACTTCAGTTGAATATATATGGAAGTCTGATGGATAACAAGTTGACCATCCATTAAAAAAAATGTAAATACTTGCAAGTACAATAAGTGACCCTTGAGAAACTGGAATTGACTCACCTGAAGTTCATCAGCAGAGTCAAGAAATAACAAAGTTGATATTTAGAGAGCAATTGCAGAAATCTGTTTCTAGATGCCACAGCAGGTAAATCACACATCTGTGGGAATATATCAGGAATAGTCTGTACAGCAGCTTGTAAACTAAAACCAATCACTTTACATAACAATATGAGCTACGTGTGAAGGGAGAATAGGATTACAGTGCCCAGAACTTCTAACGCAAACAAACGTGGCTCATCTCCACTGTAAAGCTTCCCCTTTCAAAGCAGTGATTTCCACTGGTTTAAATCAGATGCACATTTACAGTAGGATTTCATTGGACTAGTTAAGTGTACAACAAGTAACTTGCTTAAGTCACAAACTGCTGTTCAGTCACATGGTATTTCTGTGAAATGTGGAGTCTAATTCTGTTTGAGCTGTACAGTCTGTTCTTGGGGACTATGAAATACACCAATATGACAATTAGTCTCTGTATTCAAGACTTGTGTATAAACTGTTGATCAAGTTCTCTCTATGGGCATGTACATATAAATAAATGAAAGAAATTTGGAAAACCAGATGTGCATTTTGCAAGCAAAGTGGACAGTGGGGTGTTTAGGCTGCCCTGTTAGAGCTGGTACAGCCTTGGGGCTGAGGGCAGTCCTGGAGGCCTTCCTGGAACATTCCCATCAGCATCAGCAGCACTGCTGCACAGCTTCCCCTGCAGGGAATGAATGCACTCGGTGTGTTCCAGGAGCAGGAGCACTTCCTAATGCCAGTCCAGGCACAGGAGATGGGGACCATGGGAGCTCTGCCTCAAGAGCACAGGGCTGCCTGAACTGTGCACAGTAGTGAGGGACAGCAAACAGTGACTGCCAGCTTGGTGCAGGAGACCATGTGCACCAGTTCTGCTGCAGCAACACAGAGCAGAGGAGGAAGGACAAGAATGACACTACCAGCAAAGGCAGCTCATGGGAGTAGAGTAGCTGTGAATATTTAGCTAGTGTGGAATCTTTAAAGTGCCTGATTAATGTATGTTGTTTACAGGTTTGAGAAACTCCCAGGAAATATGTGGTTGTATGATCAGAAACATTCAACAAAAAATTGGCTTGATTCCAAGCATTTCTTTATAAATATATATAGTCCAATAGAAGATTAAAATGGTATCTGGACAAGGTATCTGTTTGAGGGGAGTCAGTAATTTAGAATGGGAAGGACCTCTGGAAGTAATCTGGTCCCAGCTCCAGCAAGGTCAGTGCCAAGCTGGCTCAGACCCCCTTCCTGCTCATTGATAAAAAAGTCTTTTTTCTTCAAATTGTATTTTCACTTATGGTAAATAGTACATGACAGATTATGCTGTTACACAGGGAGGGGAGGGCGGCAGAGCTATCTCATTTCAGCTAGTTAAATACAAATAATTCACACAAATACTAATTTAGTCTTGAGACCTAGCCTAAGACTATATCTGTAGAGATGACTTCAGATGGAATAAAGTTTCTTTGCATAGCAGACAGTCCAGGCTGGAGGCAATTTTAGCCTAAAAACTCTTAATTAAATTGCATCAAGATTACATCTGACGTACAGACCTGCTGGAGAAAGTAATATTAAATGTCTTCATTTTGGCTACAGTGAGTGTTTAGCCAAAACATGGGAACATCTATGATTTTTACTCTTTGCAAAACAATATTTGAGAAAAGAGTTCCTTTTTTTAAACATTTTTTTTTGCCAATCTTGATAAACATTTTTATTTCCGCTAGAGTTCTTGAAGCTTTTGCTATTGGAAGAGAATCTGAAATAGGGAGTATTCTAAAAATGTTTGTAATAATTCAGAGCAAACTCTTGGCTGCTGTTGTGAGCAGAGGCATTCAAATTCTTGCCAACTGATGTGTAGAAGTGGATGAGGAACCAAAAGTCTTGGTTGCATATGATTGAGGTAACCAAGAGTTGTAATTAATTCCTGAGCTTTAAAAATAGCTGCTAGGAGGAACAGATTTTATGAGAGGTCATTAAAGCAATATTCCCTCATATTTAGTAATTGTCATGAAAATAAAATAGATTTTCCAGAAAATTAAGAAGCTGATTCTCACTAAGAAAAAAAAAATACTTCTGCAGAGATTAGTTTTGTTTCTGAATTTGTTTTAACAGATGGAAGTAGTAACTTAGAGAGACACTGGAAATGTGTCCTGGACACAGTACACACTGTTCTGCACATTCAGAAATAATTTAGTGGAGCAAAGGGTTCTTTTTTGATTTTGCCAAATCCTCAACCTGGTGTATAACTCTTCAAATGCTGAGGTAGATATTTTAAATCTGCAATAGAAAAGACTCAAGGAATGCTGCTGTGGCTGCAGGAAGAACAGTGTAGGGAAAGATGCTGTGTGGGTCTTGACAGATTTTGTCCTGGGACTCCTTTTCAGCAAAGCAGTGGTAGAATGGGAGAGGTACAAGCAAATTCCTTTTTCTTCTCTTCTGTCCATATCAGAAATAAATCTTTGACACTGAAACCTTGGCACTCTTTCTTATTTTTTATTTTTTCATTTTACTGGGAAGTAACTTTACCAACCAATCTCTTCTGAAAGAGATTCTTCTTCCTTATAAAAGCTAGATTCTTTTTTTTTCTGGCCATGTGCCTTCCTGGTGATTGGTGTCCAGCAGTTCTACAGATTACTAGGTAAGTTTCAAGTGTTCTGTATTGACAAATGCAAACTGCAGGAGTATAAATTTCTACTGTCAATAGAACAGATTGAAAATTTTTTAAAGTGGAATTTCTCTTGAGGCAGCAGCACAAACCCAGAATAGGAGAGCAGTGGTTAATTTGTCGTTACTGAAAAGTTAAAATTTTGCAAATAAGTAATGAACTTGAAGTGTACAGTCAATGAATCTATAGGTATCATGCTTTTCTACATAGCATTTATTAAGGAAGGAATGAGTTGAGTGTGCTGAATGAGCAGGCAGCCAGTAACTGTCAGTTGGTCAGAAATACTTTAAGGCAATGCCTTCTGTAAGAGAGAGTGTGACTGATATGCAAAATGTGCACACTCTAGATGCAGACAAGCTTTTTTTGAGTTCCAATCACTTCACCTCTTTCCCAGCATATCTTTAGTTCCATTTTTTGAATATTGCTCCCATTTTTCTTGAATACTCTGTAATGTGAATGTTGGCTAGGGGTCTTATCTGGTGTACAGACTTTTTTTTATCAGTTATTGTTAGTAGTGCAATTTTTTGTTATTTAGGAATTTCAAAAAATCATATTTTAGCCACACTGCTTTAAGGTTGGTAAGTCAACTGAGTGTCACTGAAATCTGCAGGCCTAACTTTGATATCCATGTTGCTCATTGGAAAGGTCTCATCTTTGAATTAATTTAGCTATGTCTCCTTTTTTAATATTTCTGAGTGTCTGTATACCTGTAGAATGCTTTTTTGTTGTTGTTTTTAAGAAAGCACAGTTATTTGTAAAATAGAGTTTGAACTTCTGTTGGAAAAATGTTGTTTACCCAGGCAGAGACTTAAACCAAGGAGGTGGCCTAGCTTGGCTCTAGTCCTTGTTAGTGTTGTTGGCCCTGTGTCCTCAGAGCTTTGCTACTTGTATGAGTTTTTTAAGCTGTATTTATTTCTCATGCATTGTATGGTGTTGACAAACTCTTTGTTCAATTTTCAATTAAATGAGTGACTTGTGAATTCTTTGGGGAAGGTGATTGGCCACAGTCCCAAGCAAGCTGTGTTTGTAGCGGTGGAGGAGAGAAGAGGGAAAGAGAAATAAAAAGATGTTGGGTTATGAAACTGGGTGAGAGCTTTGCAGAGAGCTGCAGCAAGCCCAGGTGAAAAGCTCAGTGTTTCTGTGGGGTAGGTTGGCTCTCAACCCCCCAGCTCAGGGGCACCTCTCTGCAGGGCAGCCTGGCTGCCATGAGCATGCAAGGTGCTGCTGTGGGACCACCCTGTCCCTCTCCACTCACCTTTGGGCATGGGTGATGTTGCCACTATTGCCACTTGTCCCCATCAGAGCTGGGTTTGCCCCTGTGACCACAGCTCTGGCAGCTGCTGTGGAGGAGGGCCTGCACAAAAACCAGATATTCTCCATGGCAGCAAGCACTTCATTCTCTGTGTAATAAAACCATAGCTCTTTCAATAATTATTAATTCAGTAATTTCAATAATTATTAACAGCTCACTAGTTGATGTTATCATTATATTCAGATTAGGATCCTTGCATACCTTTTTAAACCTTGGTCTGCTTTCTATGCAAAATACTTTTTCAACTTAGAAATGTGCCCTTGTATGAAAATGGCAAAAATCAATGATGTTTCTGCTGAAAGCATCTAAATTACAGTTCATTTTGATGTTTGTCTGACTTAACAGGATAGATTCACCTGAGGCTTAATTACTTTGCAACATTCTTGATCAAATGGTATGAAAGTATCTTGGTATGAAAGTCACAGGCTGGATTTTTGGACTTCAGGAGCTCATGAAGAAGGGCAAGCTGTGCATGATGAACACACATGTTTATTCATTATGATTTTCTTTTGGTAGAACTCCTAAGTAAAAAAATAAAGCATTGATAGTTTTGCTTTCTCTGCTCCCAAGTTGACTTTTTCCCCCCCCTTTTTCATGAGAAAAAGGCAATTCCCTTCTTAATATATTGTAATATATGCATGGATGTCTCTACTGAAATGTAACACTGTACACAAATAATTGAAAATTATACATTTTAAGTTAAGTCTATTGGTTTCTTGTAGTTAATGTGAATTAATTAAGTTTTATTAATCAGAGGTTATGGGAGTGGAAAAATTAGAAGTGTATTGCTGTCATAGTGCAGCCATTGATTTACAAACTGCATCTTAATTCCCTGTCCAGATCTGGGTTTTTTTGGTTTTTTTTTCCCATCTCCAATCTCCTTTCCCTTCCCATCTCCATATTACACAATCTTTTTACCCTTTTTTTCCCCCCCCCTAAACCCTGACTGTATTTTTCTGGTAGGTTTTTTTAGTATGTCATAGAGGTTATAAAAAATATTGAACTCTAGTGGGAGTAAAATGGTTGTATAACGTTGGGAGCAGGCTGATGATTAAATTTGTAATTTTGTATCCCAAAGCTTTGCTATTGGGAATTTTGTAGGATTTCCTTTTCTTTTTATTGTGAGGTATTTCATCGTTCACCACATTGCACATTGGTTTTTTCTATGGAGTCCTAATGTCTTAAGCCTGTAGGTTTTAAATGAAATATTTTTACAAGTACCACTTGAAAAGAGAAACCTCAGACTTTTGAATACTTAGTGTTGAATGTGCCATTTATGAACGATGCCTTTTTTGGGCTGTTACACCAATGCCCTTACTGTGATGATCAAAAACGTAGAGTACCGTGGTCTGAACCAAGTGTTCACATTACTTCACAAGTTTTCATCAACTTCTTGGATGCAATTTTCTTTTTCTTTTATTCTAAGGGTCATTGAAATTATTAAGTAAGCTGAATTATTCCTATCTTCTTCAATATGACTTTTTTTTTAAGTTAGATTTATTTCTCAAGCCTTGTATGGTATTGACTAATCCTTTGTTCAATTTTCAATTTAATGAGTCAGTTCTGAATTCTGTGGAAGAGGTAATTGGTCACAGTCCCAAGCAAGCTGGGTTTCTGGTAACAGAAGAGAGAAGGGGAAAAGGGAAGTAGAAAGATGTTGCTTTATGAAATCTGTGGGTATTTTTCATATATATTTCACCAACTATCAATAAAATATGTTGCTAATTTAAAAATAATAGAGCATAAAACCAGAGTGTATGAAGTTATAGTGAGTGCTGAAGTAAAAGAAGTTTTTAAGCTTGACATAATTTCCTATTCATTCTTTCACTTACCTTACAAAAGGGAGATGAGGAAATGGTATCTATTACTTCCCCGAGCCAGAAGATACTCAAAAGAAAAAAGGTCAGAAGGAATGAACTTTTACTTCCACTCTGGGTAGTGTTCTGCTTCTCTTGTAACTTTTTTTGGGTTTAGTCTTAATAAGCTGTTTCTGGAAGAATATTTCTTTTTAGCTCTTTTGCAGGCTTTAGTGTTAGAGAGGTCTAAAATTGGTTTCTGGAGAAGACGTAGTTACACAAATTGTTTTCTTGTCATTCAGCTAGCTGACTATAGGGAAAGGAAATCCTACTTTTTATTAGGCCCTTATGGTCACGTTGGTTGTGTGGAGAGAGCACTGCAGATAAAGATCCCTTCTATGAAAAGTTCAGATGTTTGTTTTTTCGTGAAGCATTTTTCGAAGCTCGGTTGCAAAGCTGACTGGTATGTGCATTCCAATTTACAGCTAACATTCTGTTTCTAAAGCATTCTTTTAGTCTATTGGGAACTGATCTTTATGTGTATTAAAAAATAATCTGGATTATTTTTCAAGTGCAGAGGAGATAGAGCTGGGTATTGATTTTTTTTCAAAGTGAATTGTCAGTATTTGTGTTGATGTAAAGGTATTTTCAGTTTAATAGTTGTAGCAATTTTTATAAGTGGTGTTCGTCAGTAACAGAATGAAAATCTGGTTTCTAGGTGTGCTGTTGTCTTGGTGCTGCTAATTAGATGTGACATTGAGCTGCTGTTTCACTGCCTGCCAGTGACTTGTGCCCTATAACCATAAATAAATTGATTTGATGTGATGTGTTCAACAAAATAACCAGAAATAGATGTATGGTTGTGGAAACCTTTACTGGTTGTATATTTGTGTGTTTATACTGCAGTGTTTTGTCCAGAATTTAATTGAAAACAACTCAGTGTGGTTTGGCTGCCTTTCTAGGTACAGAAAAAATTATTATATACAAAACCTTGGCCTTCTTGCAGCAATTATTCGGAATAAGTTAAATATAAATCCTCATTTCTTCTGGCCATGGTAACATAGAATTTCAGAAAAGTGTTGATCCGGATTTTCTGGGCAAAGGGTGGGGCTAGGGCTTGTATGCAGCAGGAACTTCATTTTGATACAGATGGGTCTTCTATTTAATCTCTGAAGAGCTGTTAAGATCACGAATCATTTTACTACATCTGCTTTAGTTCCTTTGGGCTGAGCTCGTTCAGTGGGAATGTGGGAGTCTGAACACTCTGTGGGTCACACAGGATATTATTCAGGCTTGTGCTTTGCTTTAATAGCCATCTAGCCATTAATGTTGATGAGAAATGTACCAGTTGCCAAGAAAATAGTGTTTCTGCAGTGCTGAAAAAACAAACTATTCTTTTAAGTTCTATGATATTTCAAATTGTTTGATTATGGAGCTTCTAGGTGCATGTGAGGTCCCTGTTGCTTTGGCTGTGTTATTGATAAGAGTGTAATTTGTATTACCTGCAGTCTTAATGCTTTGTTTGTGAGAGTGTAGCTTTTCTGTTGGAAAAGTAACTTCTAGGCTTTTAAAATGTGACTTTTAAGCCCATTATTGAAATCAAAGAGTTACTACTTTTTAGTGCATATAAATTATATTGTATATCTTATTTCCATGGAGACTAGCATCTGTAATGCATATTACTGTAATCACAGTGGATAATAACATTTCATATTTTTAGTTTTGATGGCAATATCCCTGTCAGTATTCAGGTATTTAATGCTGCTGGGTCTGATAGTGAAAATTGCCAAGCAGGTTCTCTGTGTGGAGAAAACTCTTCACTGTGTCTGTTCATTCCATTATAAAGAACTTCACCTGATAGTCCAATATTTTGAGTTTATTGCAGGAAGATTAATAGTAGCTGTCATATCACCATTAATTAGATACTTCCAAGATACATATAAATAATTACTGGTTTAGAGGGTTTACTTTTAATGCATACACTTGAATGGTTTCAGTTTTTTTGCTTCCATCTCACAGGTTCTCATCAATCTCCTTTATCTGTAATTTGCAATGCAGTGATCGGTAAAGTTTTTGTTGGTTTGATTTCACACATAGTATTATTAAGGAACTTAATAACATTATTTAAGTATATTAGACTACCTGAGTTTTGCATAAACTATTTATGTGATGACGAAGTAATGCTTAACCAATATTGGAGGAAGCCTTTTTCCTATGGAAGGCTTATATGGCTATATAACATTAGAGAAAAAAATCATCTTTGTCATTTCTTCAGAGCCAAAGGAAATCATCAAAGTTGAATTTAACAAAGACTAAAAGGATGTCAGTGAAAGACGAGCTATGTTGGTGTTTGTGCTAAATTGCTCTGCAAAGAAGAGCTCCACCTAAAACTGAAGGCCTTTATTTTACCTGTTTTTGACACTTCAAAGTTAAATGCAGGTTTTCTGCTGCCTTGTCTTTATCTCCTCCATTCAAGTCTTGTAATTGCTGTAAGAATGCCCCAGCAATTCATGGTAATTGCTAAACAGCTTGCTTTTTACATGTCGTGTAACCTGCTTCACCATGCAATTGGAAGGAGCAATTTTTTTAGGAGTAGCTTAGCCAAAGAGTACCTGCAATGTGTCCCAAGTACTTGGGAAAATAAGATACAGCTCCTCATTCTGTTCAGTAACAAGCCTGTTCTGGATTTTGCTGATGTCTAAAGTTTTCAGTGCTCATCAGGCAGACATGCAGATGTTTCATTTTCCTACGATGAATTGTCACATTTCTTTTCAGACAAGTAGTTTATGATGGTGAAGTTAGACATGTGCATAACATTTGCCATATTGTGGTGTTAATGAATTGCTATTTTAAATATGATCTTGGCCCAATATGTAACTCATTTCAGAATGAAATTATCATCATATTTTTAAACTTATATTTTTTGAGTTTTAGACGTTATCGTGTAGAACAGAAAATGAGCCCCACTGGTTTGCTATTTAGGATGACTAGTAAGAAAATATCAAGACCTTTGTCCATAACTGTACTTCTTCCTAAAAGTAAAACAAACCAAACAGAAAAATGCAGTGTTCGTCTGAGATCGTTGTATCTGTGCCTGCACAGACCACAGTTCAAAAGGCTGCAAAGATTAACAGCAAAAGGTAGAACTTTTCACTGTTTTGTAGTCATAAAAACCTGGTTTTCCTAATATTCCACGAAACAGTTGGTGCCTGTTCATTCAGTAACACTCAAGGAGACACCAAGGTGTAACCAGTCCTATAGAGCTGCTCCAGCTAATAGGGTATGGAATGCAAATATATGTTAAAAATGCAGAAATTACAAAATGGGCAGTGTTGAATCAAAGGAAAGAAGCTGAAGAACTTATTTTCTGATATTGCACTAGATATTTTCTGATATTTGTTCTAGAAAAATTGTTTGTGAATAATTAATCTCAAGGTGATTTTGAGTGTTGGCTGATTCCTTTGTTTCACTGATGAAGATTGTTTTCTGGACAGAGTGTGTTGTTCAGAGGGTTTGGAGAGAAAGGAGAGCAGTGTGAAAAGTGAACTTTTTTGGGGGATTAAGCAAGTGGAGGTCTGCTCAGGGCAGCTGGGAGTACAGGAAAACCCTCCTGACTCATGGGGTTTCAGCACACAGAGCTGCAGTGGAGGAAAGCAGAACACCAGGTTAAGCAAAAAAACCAATTAATTAAAACTGTCTAAAATTTGAATATGTCTAAAATTTTATCACCTTGGTCCAGAAACCCACTACAAACACTCCAGTGAATGTTGGGTACAAGTAAGGAATGGTTTAGCTATCAAATAAGAGGCACAGAACAGAAAGAGAAATTACAAAAATATGGTTGAAAATTTATTTTTATTGGTGATATCTCCTTATGGTAAAAGTCCATTCTAGTAGCTTTTTCAAACTTATTTTGGTCTTGGATGTTAAGTTTTTAATAGTATTATCAAATTACTTCTTTCAGGCAAAATGGGCGTAAGAATATCTTTATAGCAGTTGCTCAGTTATGACTGTAAACGAAATTATGCAAAAACTATATTTGGGATTGCTGTTCAACAGGAATTTTTTTATAAGCAGCAGATAGTTTCCTTTTGATTTCTTTTTGAAAGTTCTAGTCACACACACACACACACATATATTTAAATGTTTAAGTGTACTAATAAATTTAGTTATTTCACACCCCTTTCACCTACCATTCTGTATATCTAGAAGAAATACATATTCATTCAACATATTTGTCTGATATGTTTTGTCAAAATATTTTAAAAAATGGAAGGGACCAATCGAATTGTATATTAAAATTAACTGAATCGATGTAAACCTGGGAATGGTAGAAAAAACTGCATTTAAATTTCCACTTAAATGATTCTAAAGATGTGTGTATCTTTGGTGTGGAGGAAGGATCACATAGCAAGGAAGAGTATGTTAGTTATTGTTATAGAAGTCTTGATACAAATTATGGAACAGTAGCAACTTTAGATTTAGGATTTAGATTCAGTTATGGAAAAAAAGGAAGCAGATTTTTATTCGAGCAGCCTTCTGTTAATTATTTGAAAAAAAATAATTTCACAAATCATTAATTTCCAAGTTTGTAAATGTGTTTTCTAGTATATTTTGGTTTCTAGAATGGCATATTGCTTCTAGCTATAGTGTATATTGGTGTTTTAAGTAGCCAGTGTATTATCTTTTACATTACATTACCATCAGTCTTTTTCTAATGAGTGATTTGTAATTAATGCCTCTTTCTAGTGGGGAGAAAAAGAATTTAAGTCAATTTTCTATATAGATTTAATTTGATTGCAGAGATTTTTTCCTTCCTTTTAATTGTTGCACTGTATAGTATAGTTATTCTATAAATATTACTACAGCTTTTTATTTTCTTTAAATCTTCTGTCAGTGTGTTTCAACATTTCTGAACCCACTAAAGGAAATATCCAGGTTAAATCTGGGGATGGAGGCACATCCACACGTGTGCATCATTGCACCTGTGCGTGTGTGAGACAAAACGGCGAGTACAGTCTGCAACTGATAACTGGGGCTTACTTTATTGACTACTGGGCTATTTCAACATCCCTAGAACAGGGGTAGCTCTTGAATGCTCAGAAAGCATTTCTCTTTCTGTAATTGGGAGTTTTCTCAGTGCCTGGGAAATGAGTGTTTCTGTCATCATGGATTCCTTAGTCCAGGTTTACATCGGAACACATCTGGGGTTACCGTGCCCATGGACAGGAGGGCTGGAAAAGACTTGTGCTACGCTGCCACAAGCTCTCTTTTTAGGCTTCAGGGCTGTCTCACAAGGAGAAGAAAAGCACCTACTCCTTTCCTAAACCATAGATTTAGAAACTCCCACAAGAAAATTATTTTGCTTCCTTTGTGTCCAGTGTTTCTGAGGAGCAAATCATGAGTTTGGCGATACGCGTTTCCTTTCAGTGCCTCCTCTCCCCTGTAAATAATCTCGCAGCCTCTTTGCTGTGCAGGTCATACATAATAACTGTATTCAATAATAGGCTTGAAAAAAGCAATAATATTAAAGTCAATGTTTTAAGGATGTTTGCCAAAAACGTTTTTTCAATAATACGAAGAACTGAGTCTTCTGAAGAGAAGAAACTGCTTCCCAGTTTTGGACTTTAATGTTTTGGGGGGTTTGACATGAAATATTCCTTCCTCTCCTCTCGGTGTGCAGGGTTGTCTGGGAGAATGTAATACTTTACAGACATACTCACAGACATTCTCACTTTTTTCCTCCAAAGGCATTAGACTGTACCTTGCAAGAATACCTAAGATATCCCATTTAACAACACCGATGGTTTGGCCAAAAAGAAATATTTTTATCCATGGTACAGCACTGACATGGGTTCAGTTTCTGCTGCGTAGAGTGTGTTATATACCCCTGATAGGGAATATGAACAATTTTGAAAAACAGTATTCTTCTAATTGATGTAAAGTCAGTAAAAAAAGATTTCTTATTTGTGCTTGGGTGATAAAGCTTTTTTAGCAATTAGTCAAAAGAATGTGACATGCTTACTAAATTCTAGTAAAGATTTATGATGTTAATGCTTACAAATAGCTAAGCAAATTTGGTCTATTAGAAATTATTTTACAGTGTAAAATTAAACTTTCAAAAACAACTATTTCCTTTTTAGTTCCTGAAAATAAGCAGTTAAGTTTAAAAGCAAAAGTCTTCTGCTCCAGTTACCCTGCTATGGTTTAATTTTGTAATTTTCTCACCTAATAATTTTTAAAGTTTAGCTGAATGATATTGCACTGCTGGTAAGAAATTGTCATACACGTTTTCCTAGATGTTGTAATCTCTTTATTAATGGACATTATTTATAATGTCTTGTCTTAGAAATTCTGAATAGAAGTGCATTATCTAATGTTAACTTAGATTCTACTTATGAGACTACAGTATTACTGGTGGCATTCTTACCTCTGAATCAAATAATAATTTAACTTCATATCTAGTTCTGGAATAAATAGTAAATGAGATGGCATCACATTTGCCTGTTGCCTGTAAAAGGCATCATCCCATTGTATTTGTAAATTATTTCAGACTGATAATTTCATGAAGCATTTGAAGATTAAAACTGCATCATGTTTTGACACTCGTGTGAATATTTGGCCATTTAAACGATACTAGCATGCTGTAAACTTCTGATTAATCACTGTGAAGCTGTGGAGTTCAGTACTGGTATGTTTGAAAAGGTTTGGAAAAATTTCTTTTCACTGACATTCAACTGCTGGGCTTTCAGAACAGCAGGGATGAGGCAAGGAAAGGCTGTGGGACACAAGATGATTTTCTCCTGGATTGTGTTTCCAGAGCACACATCCAGTATTGAACTGAACGTGGCAGTGGGGTTGTGCTGTGGGATTGATGCTTGTGGACTTCGTGCTGTAAAAGCCAAGTGTTCACAGCTCTACATCAAAAAGTTCTATTAATTCTAAAGTTAATTAGCATCTTGTGTTCTCTTGTTTTCTTGTTAGGTTTGGGGGATATTTTTAATAATAAAGTACTACGAAAGTTACTACCTTTTTTTTCTCTCCAGGACAGTCATTCCTGTTTTGTTGCATCTTATTCTCAACAAGTATTTAATAGATAGTCTGGGGATTGCTTGCTTTTATTTTTTTTTTTTTAAGATACATTTTCTAAGCTCTGTGATACAGTTTAGCTCTAACTATTTCCATAAAAATACATTGAATGTATGCCTGTCACTGACAATGAAGTCCTAATGTCTGCTTTGTCGTGCTCCTTATTTAAATAACTACTAATGTTTGCAGGAACTAGTAAAACAGAGCTATTAATTACATCAAATTAAAATAAACTTGCTTTAATATGATATAGCTAATTGGTTAAAATTTCCCTTTCTCCTGGGTGCAGCTGTTAGTTTTTCTCCCTTGCAGCAAGGTTTCTTGATAATAAATGTCCTTTCATTATTAGCAATTCTCTTCCAACCTCTGTGTCATTTAGCTCATTTTCATCCTCCTCGTGTTTAGTGCTCCAAGAGGTCTTTGGCTCTTCACATTTATTATCAAGTCTTAGTTTGAGGGGGAGACAGAAAGTAGCTGTGCTGGGTATACAAAGATGTTTGAGTTTGTGAGTGAACTTGTTGGGTTGGGGGATGTTTGAGAGCTCCAAATGGTCTTCACCTGCATTCATCTTAGCCTGAGCATGGTGTTTCTTGCAGGTGCCAGAAAGAAAAATCAAGAAAACCATTCATCTGGTTTGGGTTGATAAATAAAACCACTTTACTTCATGAGAAAGCTTGCGACTGTGCCAAAGTTAATAAAAAGTTGAGATGAACTTTGCTTGTTATGTTCAAAGGCACTCTCCTTCCAAAAACAGCTTTCCATCAGATACTGCTGGAATATGGGAAGTCTCCTTGCCATCAGTGAGTCATACATGTTGTAATCTGCAGGCTGTGTCCCTGCATGGGAGCCAAATGTTCAGAGATACCTACATATCTTGGGTCCCAGCTGTCCCTCATTTCTTTCATGTGGTCTCTCCCTGGAGGAGGAGGGAAGGGTGAAATGCTGGGGATCACCTCAGGAGTTTCTCGTCTTTGCACTACAGGATATTTTCACTGTTAAGTCATCCACTGTGTAGTTCTGCTCAAAGGAGTTCTTGGATTCAAAGGAAACTCAAGAGCATCAGAGTCTGTACTGGCAAGTGCTTTAAAAAAGAGCTTTTGGTACCTTTTTTTTTTCCTTTTTACTGTCTAATTATGTCCTTTCTCCATATCTGCTCATCATGCACTTTGCCATGATTGCAAGTACCAACAGTTTAGAGGTCGTTGCTGCCTTTCTTTAAAAAGTCAGATGTTGCAACACCAGCTCTTCCTCCTGACATTCTCCTTCAGACAAGACTTAAAACTTTCTGGAGAAATCTTTCCACTTTGGGCCATCCTTTGAACGGATGAGAAAACACCAACTGTAGGTTGGCCTGAGGTAGCTCCTGTGCCAGGGTTGTGGTGGCCACCTTCCTTCAGTAGTTGGGTGTTTTTCTGCTCTGCTCAGAGACTGAGTGGACAAGAGTTGCCTCATGCTGAGAACAAACTCACAGCAATGTCTCTTCTGCTGCCATGCAAAGCTAACAGGATGTCCACCCTCGATGGGCCTTGGCTCTCAAACATCTTGTGCTAAAGAGCTCCAGTTCTGGGCTGTGAGCTGCAGAACTAATGTAAGACTTCAGAATAAACTATATACAGTCAAAATAAATGACTTCCTAAAGGAGTATAATTAAATGGCCAGAATAACAGGGTGTTAAAAGGAAAACCATCTTGAGGTTTTTGTTGTTTTTTTTTTTTCCTTTCACTGTTCTAAGCATCCAATTCTTTCCTGGAATTCTCTCACTAAACAGCTTTCTACTTCAGTGCACTAAGAGAAATTAGGGGGAAAAGTGGTTATAATTTGTTTTTCAGCCCTTTGTAATTTTCATGTTTGTCAGCATTCCTTAAATGCGAGTTTACTTCCTGATCTTCATTATGATAGTTCCTCTTCTATTCAAACGCAATGATTTGGAAGTTTTTTTTTGAGCTTAATCACTTAGAGCAAGACTTACAAAGGAACCATCGTAGGAAAACTGAGATTTGAGTACTTGGACTCTGAGCAAAGCTCAGAAATAATGGTTTCCTCATTGTTTGATAAGAATGTGCAGTTATATTATTGTGATCTTTGGATGTTGTTTTTGTTGCAGCTTTGCGTGCTGCCAAAGCAAATCCGTGTCATTTGTACTTTTGACAGTTAAAATATTCAATTAGTGTTGTTTGAAATTGCAGTAATTGTTCATGTTGTTTCCATACAGCACATTGCAACATTTGTGAATTGCTAGCTTAAAGCTATACTGCATATAAATAAAGGGCTAAAGCAGAAGAGCAATTCTTTTTTTATAAAAAGATATTTGTCTTCTTCCATAGACATTTCTAATACTTCTTTGTCTCTTAATGCTATGTATTTTATTGTTTAAATTTTTTAAAATTTAATTATGTAACAGTAGTTTTGGTGTAAATGAGGATAGCATTTAAACAAACGAACAAAAATCAACCTGAAAACTCCATCAGGGTTGTTTCTGTTGGCAACTATTTACTTGTTTCATTCTGGAATAACCTTTAAGTCTTGCAATTAAGCTTATATTGGTCTTGTTATTCTTACATACATTACTGGGTATTAACAATAGAAGTTGGAGGAAAAAAAGAGTAGGTGCCTGTGGGAAGTGCAGAAAATAGTGACAAGCTTTGAAAGTTAATACAAGTCTGTTTCTTCAAAGTCAGTGCTGTTCTATAGCAAACTGCAGAGCAGCACAGCCTTTTTATTTCTGTAAAGAACTGAACTACAATTAAAAAAGAACCAAGATGCAGTGCTATTAAGATTATGGGGAAAGGAGTGACAGCCATGCAGCTGAGGAGAGAGCCATGGACTGAGTAAAGGAACACATCCTCCAAAGAGGAGGCTCAGCTCCAGACAGTTCAAACATCCACAACTGAACAGCAACAAAGTAAATGCAGAAGGCTGGAGGAGAAGGCTGTCTACCTGAACCCAATAAATTGAAACCAAATATAAAATTTCCTGTGGAGATTTCTACACTGTCGGCCTCTCTCTTCTTGGGAATCAAAAAAACAAATTAAATTTCTCTCCTTGAAACTGAAACATATGAGTTCTTCTTTCAAATAGAATATCTGTTGATGGAATGATGGTAGACAGCCATTTGAAATGGTCTAAAACGAATGTGCTTTAGGGGGAAAATGGTATTGTTAAAGTCATTAAGGGCTGCTTTTATTAGGAAAAAAGTTGCCAAAGATCTCAGACACTGAGGTCTGTAAATAATTGATCCCTACCTAGGTCTGTCATACGAAAGTCAGCTACAAGGATTGCACCTCAGATGTCCTTTTTTTTCATTTGTTTGTTTTTAAAAAAGTATTTAAGGTTATTGAGTTAAAATTTAAATTGTGTTTATTTATTAAAGGTAAGTATGAGAAAAGGGTTTGTCCCTTTGAAGAAACTTTTTAGGCTATCATTAATTGAGGTTTGTTCTAAATATACTTAAGCAATCTGTAAGTACATAAGAGTTTTGTCACTTCACACACCCTTGTGCACAGACTACTGGAAATCTGCTCATAGTGTTAAGTTTGATAACACAAATGGGCTACATTCAAAGTGATACCTAGATTGATGGTGCAGTGCTCCTAATAAAATGGATAATGAGGTTGTGTTTAATAGTAGTATTTATTTAGGACTGGGACTTTCTGTGACTATCTCCAAAGGCCTAAAATTAGTTGGGAGCAGTTAATCAATTAGGTGAAGTCAATGGATGTCCTAATGCATTTTTAAATAATAATTTGGTTTTAATAATAAAATGGTATAATTTTATTTAATTTTTATTTAAATTATTTTAGTAGCCATTAATCTTTGCAGTCAGTTTTACTGAGATACTTTTCACTTCTTTCTCTGCAGGCAGAACTTGTGAAGGGGAATCTGCAAAGCGTTGGGCTCACGCTGCGCCTTGTGCAGTCCAAGGAGGAGGATGCAGGGCACGTTGTCATCGAAACTGTGACTCCAAACTCACCTGCTGCAGCTGCTGATCTACAGAGAGGAGACAGACTGCTGGCAATTGGCAGTGAGTGATATGTCAGCTTTCACCATGAGAGTCCTCTGGTCGTGTATGCAGTTCAGCCAATCTCCCTTTCTTAATAGCTACAGTTGTGCTTGGCACTCAAAAGCTAACATTTTTGTATTTATGGTCACTTAAGGTCTTTGCTTGATTTATTTTGTTGCATATTTATTTACTCCTTCTTAGGTAAAAGACAAAAGAAGCTTGAATAAACATTTGGCAACAGCGTTAAAAACAGAACAAACAAACAACAAAACAAAACAATAAAAAAACAAGCCAAAACATTAATGTGACTGGGCTAGCAGGAAGTTTAACCTTTTACAGAGGTTTTACAGACCAGAGCTTAAAATCTACAATGAGTTCTTTTGCTTAGGTACTGCCTAAATAAATCCCCATTGCAATACTCCAGTAATTTAAAAGGGTTTTTAGTTCCTTTCAATAGATTGCTGATGATTGCTTGAGAACAAAGGAAAAGTCATTTTTATGTGATCCCCTGCATGACTGTATTTGTGTGCTCATTAAGATATTTTAGCTTGCAAGTAATTTGGAGATACATTGAATGGCTCTGAAAGTTCTGCTCAGGAAGATGGTTCAGCTCACTCCAGCCACACTGATAATGTAGCATTATGCCCATATTTCACTAACATATTGGAAGTATTTTCATTTTAGCCTGCTTCTGTTATAATTATAACTGTGTATAAAGATACACATCTTTTTTTAGTCCTTTGTTAAATGTCTACTGCTGAAAAGTCCAAAGTTACAGTAAGAGCAAGGTTAAAACTGTTTCCATATCAAATCAACATTACTGTGTAAGATTACAGTATTGTTATGAGCAGCAAACTGGAGTGTTCATGTAATTATTTTTTCCAACTCCACATTTATATGAATAAAGTGGAGAGAATCCATCTGTTACATTTCAATTAAGCTCTTCTGTCATAATTGACTTCCTTTGTTACTGAGCAACAATGTGTTTGTTGACTATTTTTGGTCACTTAGATTATTATCATAAGTAGAACTTAATAATGTTTGTCTTTTTTTTTAATAGGTGTTAAAATCACATCAACTGTCCAAGTGCTGAAGCTGATTAGACAAGCTGGGGAGAGAGTTTTAGTCTTTTATGAAAGGCCTGTTGGGTATAATCAGCACGGCTCAGCACTGCAGGATGGATTTGGACAATTGGAGGACACAGCTTTCTTGTCACAGACAGATGATGACCAGAATAGTTTAACAGCTGATACTGATAGCAGAGATTTTGATTCAGAATTTGAAGACTTAGCTTGTGATGCACCTGACCAAAAAGAAGATCTGCCAACATCTCAGAGTCCCAAACGGTCGGTAGTAATTCTTGCTGCTGCTAAACCTCTTGGAACTATATCACCCATCCTGAATCGAAAACTGCATTTAGGAAATTACCAGGCAGCATCCAAAACGCAACAAAAGGATGGGGCTAGAGTGGCAACACCTAAAACTCTTGAGGTTCCAGATGCACCACAGCCGTCGGGTAAACAGTCACAAGGATCTAGTACTAAGCCTCCTGTGCCACCTAGGCCACAAATTAAGCCTCCTTTGTCTACTAGTGATAGCCAAACTGTGTTAGAAACTGGAAATGTATGTCCTGATAAACCAGAGAGGCCACCTCCCCCTGCAAATAACGGAGAAAAATCTACAGAGAAGCTAATTAAAATTAGTGATCAGATGGAAGACCCAGCAGTATCAAAAGTAGTAACAGCACCAAAGCAAGATACATTAAAAGATGGACTTACAGAAAATGCACGTAGCAGCAAAGATAGTGATGATCATCGAACGTGGGAGTCACCAGAAATTCCTTATAAAGTCCGTCAGGGCCGATGGCCAATGACGAGAACATCCTCCTGTCTATTTGAAGTAGAAAAATACCACAAGTACCTTAATGTTGCACTGTGGTGCAGAGACCCTTTCAAAGCAGGTGGTTTTATCTGCTTAGGATATGCAAGCATAAAACTTGAAGAAATTGCTTTAGATTGTCTAGCTACGTCCTCAATGGAATTTGTTAGAAAATTTCAGCTGCATGCTCCTACACCTAAGGCAGCAGTCACAAGAACAGCATTGAGGAGTTTGACAACCCATAAAGGTTTCAATGAAAAATTTTGTTACGGTGACATAACTTTACAATTCAAATATTTAAAAGAAGGTGAAGTTGATGATTCAAGTGCATTTCTGGAGAAAGAGAGAGAGAGTCACTTAGAAGAAGAAGCTCGTGCCCTTCAGAAAGAGGATCATTTCTCGGGACAAGTTCTCACAGAGAATAGGCATAACTTTCAAGATACTCAGTTTCAGAATCCAACTTGGTGCGATTACTGCAAAAAAAAAGTGTGGACTAAAGCAGCTTCGCAGTGCATGTTCTGTGCTTACGTTTGCCATAAAAAATGTCAAGAAAAATGTTTAACTGAGACGCCCTTTTGTGTAGGAGCCGAAAGGCGGCTCGATCGAACTGGGGGCAGCAGCAGAGCCGAGGGCCAGGAGGCTCCTGCAGCCGCCTCCTCTCGCGTCGATTCGGAGGCCAAGTCCGCCAACAGAACCACAGGCCTGACCAGGCACATCATCAACACGAGCACGCGGCTGCTGAACCTCCGGCAGGTGCCCAAAGCCCGGCTGGCCGAGCAGGGCCCCGACGTGGCCGAGCCGTCCCCCAAGCACACCCCAAACACGTCGGACAACGAGAGCAGCGACACCGAGCTCAGCGGGCCCAGCAGCCCCTCCAAGCGCGTCGTGGGCACCGGCATCAAGCTGGTGCGCAAGGAGGGCGGCCTCGACGACAGCGTCTTCATCGCCGTGAAGGAGATCGGCCGTGACCTCTACAGGAGTTTACCCACAGAGGAGCGCTTTCAGAAATTGGAGTTTATGTTGGATAAGCTGCAGAATGAAATAGACCAAGAGCTGGAAAACAATAATTCGCTGGTTAAAGAGGAAAAAGAGACGACCGACGTGAGGAAAAAAGCTCTGATTTCTGCTGCGCTGGCTAAGTCGGGTGAGAGACTGCAGGCCCTCACGCTGCTGATGATCCACTACAGGGCAGGCATTGAGGATCTAGAGTCCCTGGAGAACATGCTCTTAGAGAAGCAATCCAAAAAACTGACTAAAGATTTTGAGGAACCCAGTATAGCAGAAGAAGTGGATAGCGAAGATGGCAGTCTGACAGAGGCTCCGACATTGAACATCATATCAGAAGAAGAACCTGTCGATCCACCTCAATCAGTAGACTGATATTTACATATTTAGTCTTTGAAGGAATGGACTAAAAGAATACTTTGCACTTAAATCCAAACACACACAAATTAAATTAAAACACTGGTCTAATGTGCGTGTCCTGCTTCTCCACAGTTAATTGCTAATAGTGGTTCTTCTCCAGCTACAACACCATCATTTTGTTAAAGTAGCTGGTTAAAATTACACTTTGGGGTTTATATTGGAAATTTATTTTTAATAACTTATTTTTATTTTTTCTAATTATGTAACCTTACCATTTCACATCAATGTGTGTGGTTTTCTTAATGCATTACTTGACCCCACTTCCCCTCTCTGTCTTTTTTTTTTGTTTGTTTTTTAGGTAGTGTTTTCAATGGGAAACAGGCAGGGTTTTCAAGATGTTTAGTATCCATTGTATGATGAAAACATTATAAGCTTGTTGCATGCCTAAGCTGATGACTGAGAAGTCACCAAGGGGCCAGGCTTTTAAGTGTTAATCACAGTTTTATTGTATGTCTTCTAGGTAGTTGTATATTTTGTATATTTTTTGCCAAACATATCATGAAAGCAAACAAAGTCTTTCATTTTGTCTGTTATTAATACTTACTGAAGTTATCATTGCATATCATTTGTTTTCCATGTTTTTGTTAAATACAAGAGCTTTTTGTAGTTTGTATTTAACACGAAATATAATAATGCTATGCTAAAAAAAATCCTCCTTAGAACTTGGGACTATTGTTAGATATCAAAGTATAAACTGGTATCTCATAATAATTTAATTGGGAATATTTTCAAGGTAAGAGGCTCGTTGCCTTCCAGAATGAAATCATATGTTTGTGATGTTGTATTATCTGATAGCCTGATAAAGGAAAGCTGTTCTTCGCAAGAGTTGGAGGTTTCATTGCCTTCTGTGTAAAAGCATGTAATCATGGTGTAAGTAATATAAAGAAATTAATATTTTGCTGCAGACTATCATTTTGGAAAGCTTAAGGTGCAAAATACAAAGTAACTAATGTTCTCTCAACACTTTTGAGTAATCATAGCATGGTAAGTTGCATTCAGCTTCTCAGACAGAAGATATGAGTCTGAGCAGAAGGATCACCTTTGTCAGCAAAATGTCTTATAGTGTATATAACATGTTTTATTTGAGTCAATTTGTGAGTCCAGTAGAGATGAGGAAGAAATTCAGCCAGCTGCTTTTGAAAAGAACTGTCTGGTCTTGTGCTATCTGTAAACTGTGGATCTTAGCATCACCTGGCTAAGGCCATCATTCTTATTTATTTCCTGTAGACATTGTTTCATCTTCTGTGTATAGAAATTTTGTATAAAATATCATCTTTATTTTAGGTACTGTGCTAGGTACTCGTATCATTATCACTGGTATTGCTGGTAGTAGAAAAAAAAAAAAGCCTTTGTGGGAGTGGAGTTTGAGATGGTAAAAATAACTCCTTTAGTTTTTGAGGTCATCTGTAATGTACCTCTCCTTTAAATTTGCTTCTTGGTTTAGTTTGTGATGGGCAAAATTAAGAAGCAGTGGTTTTCATCATGGGACAGTGTGCTTGTGCTTCTAAGCAAAATGGTTACTGCCAGTCATGCAACTACTTGCACTTTTTAGTGAGTTCTGGGCAGTTGATACTACTTAGTTATGTATGGAAAACTCTCCATGCTAAAACAGGCATGTGACACACTTCTGAAATTAAGCTTCAGCAAATAATCGCACAAAATGAGCTTCCCTTCTTGTCTGAAAGTTATTTAACCTGTACTTGCTTGAGATGCATATTAAGAGTTCCCCACTCCATTTTCTCAGCAGCTTACCATTGGTGGTGATCTGCATTCAATGCCATCAGTGTTTGCTCTTACAGACTACTACAGAGGTTTTCAAATATATCCAAGTGCTTCATTTAAGCCCTGGTGCACATGAAGGAGCTGTGAAAACAATGCAAATACTGATTTCAAAATACACATTCATGGTTTCAAATTGACTCCTGTAACACAGTGGGTAAGAAAAGCTGGGTATCGTTTTCCTCACATAAGTGTTGCTAATGATGATGATTGTAAGAGGTAAATTAAATGTAGTGCAATATTTTTAAATATACTGAATGGAAAAAGGGCAAAATAGTTGTATTTTAGTGGTAAGAAGGAAAACATGAATTCCTGTCTGGCATTATTTACAATAAGCAGTGAATCCCCAGGGGGAAATTGTAATACTACATTCCTGATGTAATCTTTGCTTCATGCTTGACTGTAAATAGCTGAAAATAAAGAATACCACAGAAAACAAGAATATCTTGACTTAATGATATCTGAATAGGTGGCAGCTACACACATTTGCAGAAGACCTGCCTAATATGATTTTGTTGGCTATTATTTTATCATGAAAATAAGCTTTAATAAAATAGTTTTGCTAAATTATCAACTTTCTTGCATTGTGTCAATGTTTTTTAAATGCTTCTACTGCAGTAGCTTATCATCTAAAGCCATCTCTTAAAGGAAGGATCTTCAGGGGAGAAGCACTTTTGCATTATATAAAACTACTGATAACTGGATTATTTGGGGTGAGAAATTTGAAACAAAACATCCGTGGAACTTTACAGCTGCAGAGGAGAAATAAATAGTGGGAGCAAATGAATAAAGTGTCTTTATCTATCACACCCAAATTGACACAGATCAAAATATAAAAAATAGGAAAAATCCACATTTTTCCAGGACAGAAGGGTGATTTTTGTATATTTTCTGAGTCAAATTTCTTCCTGTCACCAAAGAAGGTTTGGTTACTCATTACTCAAAAAATCCTAAACAACTGCTAAGTTTTTGTTTGGGAGTGGGGAGAAAGGTGGCACAGAGATTACAAGTATAAATGTCTGTGTGGATTTTAATGAATCTTCCTCTTCTGGTGGAGCAGGAGAGAAACAAGAGAAGGGGAGCCACTGCCTTGATCTGCTCAGCAAATCCTGGGAAGATGCTGCTCCCCCAGGCCCAGCAGACACTGGCACCAGCTGTAGAAAAGGAAAGTGATCCATTTCTCTCTCCTTGGGTCTCCTCCTCATACTCATGTTGCAGATTAATGCAAACTCCTCCTTAGTTTTGATGTGCTAAAAAATTCAAAACCAAACCATGAAGAAAGCCTTTGTGCTTTTAAAAAGTGTGAGTTGCTATGTTTGAATCATATATTAGTGAATTCAAGAAATACACTGGTTGATCAGCTGGCAAAAAGATGAACACATCCTGTAATAATTCAGAATTCTTGCATTGGTATTTCAGTCTCAAATTTGATCAGATTAACAACTTGATGTTGACCGAAAGACTTCAGTGAAGTTAAGTAGAATAACATCTCTTGGAACAAAGTTTCAGTGTTCAAATCACAGTAAAATCTGAGCCTGATGTAAATAGCCACTGATCTGCACAATTATTACTTACTTGGTGTTGGTGAAGAATTCAGCATGTGACAGAATCTTGGTTTCTGAAGCAGCTCTGAGAAATGCTTTCCTGCCAGCTTTCCCCACTGGTAAAGCACACTGCATAAGGCAAATCATGAGGGGGGGTTGTTCTTTTTTAATTCCTTTTTTTCACTTTATTACAATAGATAATGAACTTCTGTCAGATAACTTTATTTTGATGTGTTCTGAATGCATAATTATTGACAGAGCAATACTTGAAGTTTGATCCACTATATTTTTCATATTTTTTGACCATAGTATATACGCTTTACAAAACTATATGTAAACATAGTATCTATGCTGTAGTACATAAAACATCTGCAATTACATGAGAGAAGGCACATCAAGATTTTCATTTTACAAATGAAATGATACACCATGGTTGAGAAGGACATTGGGATTGTTTTTAAAATGCTTTCTTTCCAAGTCTTGTTTTTTCTAAGTGCAGACAGGGATTGCCTAATGCAATACTTCACCTGTATTGGGCTGTCTCCCCAAGTGTTATGAGAGATTGGCAATAAACTGGCTGTTTCTTCCATTTTTTAAGCAAAGAAGGTATTTGAACTAATTGAAAAAAATAACTGTACATTGAATTTTTAGATGTATACATAAATGCATGTAGAAGAGTTGTTTGAACTGCTCCAGTTGGCAGCTCACTTGCAGTACATGCTAAGACTAAATACTGTAATACTGCAGCTGTTCCTAACCACTCACTGAAGATAAATAAACAGAAATAAAGTTGAAATATGTTAAAAGATCTAAAAGATAGAAATACAAAAAGTATCCTCATGTTGTTATATTCCCTGTTAAGGGCCAGGAACAGTGCATGTTCATACCCACTTGTTTACCTGGTGCTGACTGTTTGGGGGCTTCATATTGCACAACTGCTTGATTAAAACTTTGTTAGATACCAATGATAGCAATACACTCATCTATGTTTTTCTCAACATTGGTGGTTCAGGCAGAAGTCAGTATTTAAACTGACAGAGAAGTTGTGCCTCTTATTTAGTTTTTTGTATATATTATTAGGACCTGAAGTTCATGAAAAAAGTGATAGTGCTGTCCCCACTCTGAATTCCAGCTCCTCTCAATGCACTTACAAGGGGGTCACTTAAAAGGGTGCAAATTGGATGGGTTTTCTTTGAGGGTTGCTTTTTAAAATTCCCAATTAAAGAAGAAAGACTCAAGTTTGACAGTAACCTATGACTTCAAATAAAATATGAAATACTGTCAATGAGGTGACTTTAAAAACCAAATAGGTAGAATTCACCTTTTATACAGATTTATACTACACATTTAATAAAAAATAGAGTGTAATATTCAATAAAATTAAATACACAAAGAGTAACACTATACAAATGGTCTATAAAAGCTCTTTCCCCCCATAAGGCGGTTTGCAGTCTGCTTTGTAGTCACCAATAAATAATATACCTTTGGTTTTTCTGACCATTTCACTATTAAATGTACAGTACAGCTAAAACCTATTTCTGGATGAGATGTTTCACATGAACCACAGCATTTTGTACACCTAAATATGTTATATGGCTTTTCTGTTATTCATCACTTTCATATTCCTCCTCTTCTTCACCTATGGGGTAGGACTGGATGTTGTTCTGGGTGTACATTTTTGTTTTCACAGGACAGTTGTGATCCATGAGTATGGCCTGGAAGAAAACAGAGTGTGAGTATTTCTGCTTAGCATCCAGCTGAGGCTGGGGCTGCATGCACCACTCAGGGCTTCACCTCTCCTCCCTTGAGGCAGAGCCCAAACTGATTGTACTTAGGGTAAATTAAGTCCACAGGTCTGTGTAAGGGGGGATCTTGGTGCTAAATTTCTATTTCCGTTGTTTCAGCCCAGGTATTATTGAAATACATCCACCTGCTCTCCAGAGACAGTAGTTTACCCCTCCCAGAATTAATTTCCATCTATTAAAACCTGGATGAATGGTCAAGAGCAGTCCTGCTGCTTCAAGCCAATTCTCCTTTACTGCTTTTTTCCCCTCTTTCCCTGGAGATCCAGCACAGCAAAACTGAGGATAATGCCAGGAGTGGTGGTCCCTACACTGTGCTTTGACACCCACGGCAAGCTAGAAGTGGTGATCATGGTAAGGACCAGATAAAACACCAAATTCTCTGGGCTGAAGTTTCCCAAGGAGTTTTGGAGCAGCTATGTAGTGTTCTTCCTGCTGAGTGTAATTAAGCTTGGGGGTTAACAATTATGCAGAGACCACAATTTTGGGACCCTCCTTTTGCCTGTCCTCCAACCTCAAAGAGTTGGTACATCATTTTGCAGCCATGAGCCACTTGGGAACAGGAGTTTTTTTGCATTTCAAGGTATATTAGAGGTGGCAAATGCTGGAAAGTGTTGGAGCCATGGGGAGAGATCCTGTCCCTTCAGGGTTGTGATGTTCCCAATCAGTCAGGGACTATGGAAGTTCCTGATAAATTTTATATTGCCAAGAAACAGCTGCTGATTTTTTGTTCCTTTCTGTTCCTCAACCTTATTTAATGTACAAGAACCAAAACAAACGAAAGCAGTGCATTCAGCAAAGGTCATGACAAGGGATTAACTGGGATTCTGCAGTCCAAACACGAGCCAAACAGAAGGTCTCTGGCCTCACACACACCATTATTGCAGCAAGATTCAATTTTCCACCTTCTGCCAGCACAAAGTGAGCAGCACCAGCATCAGGGGCTGTCCTTACCTTGCAGAGAGGTGCCACAGCAGAATAAGACCATGGCCATGCAAAATTAGTTTCTTTTCACCCAAATAAACAACCAGCAACTACATTTTGGGCCCAGATCAGCCTTTTTCAGGAAGAGAAGGATGGAGTGCTGAGGGCGAAGCCTACAGATGGTGACGCTTCTTACATACCCTACAGTGGCTGGGGAGCAATGAGTGCTCCAGGTCATTAAGTCTTTGGCAAATTTATATTAAAAAAAAAAAAAAAACAAAAAAAAAAACAAAAAAGAGAGAGAGAAGCCCTGTGGTACATATTGGACAAGAGAAAGCACTAGTTTGTAGGGATAGGTGAACTATATGAAGGAAAGAGAAGGAAGAAAAAAGATGATTCAAAATATTCAAAATAAACGGTGGTATATTTTTGTACATCGTTTTTTCCCAGAGGACTGTGGGAAAAAAAACAGTTCGAGGCATACCAAGGAATAATTTGGTCAATTGGCCAATAGAGCTCTGGCTCCTCAAGGAAAAGAGAAATGAATTCTATACTGACTCCAGCACAGCATATGCTGGTGCAGAGGAATGTCTGCAGGACCCTGTTTCATAAAAATCAAATTTGTGGCTTAGTAACATCTAATGAATAAAGGGTCTGCCTTTATACATCTTGGACATAGAAGGAAGGGAGAGTTCATTCCAAAGTTAAAGCTTGAGGGTGAAATGTGGGGACACCGTGCTGGTCCCATTTTGAGGAATTAGAGGCAAAGATGCAAATGTAAGTTATCATTTGTTTCACTAAAAAAAATTTAAAAAAAAGAAACCAAGTTACACTTACCATTTTCTCCTCTTTGGCAGGTGGACTTCGAAGGAAAAAGCACAAGGGAGCAAAGATGATATCCACAATTCCTATAATTGTCATGAGCCATGGGAATCCAATGGCCTTGGCAATGGCACCACCAGCAGAGGGACCTTGTACAGATAAAAACCCTTTTCTGCAAATTGCTCTGACACAAAATTTGCAGCAGCATATTTTGCGTACAGGTAATTTTGTATGCAAACCCCCCATCTTACAAACAGATTTGAGGCGTGTAAAGACATGTTTGTAATTATAAACATAAATATAATTATGATTAAACACAATTATATATAATTCTATAAAAAATATATAAATATATAAACTTATCTAAATTTAATCTATAATAAAATATATAAAACTATATAAATTTATATATAATTACAAATATATAAAATTATATATATATCTATATATAATATGATTAAACATAATCATAAAACTTTCCTGGCTCCATAGCCCCCATTCCTTGGGGAGATTAGAGATGTTCCTGAGGGCATCTGTGTCATGCTCTCAAGCAGCAGAGGGTCAGTGGGGAGTGATTCCCCCCTCAGACCCTTGGAGCACAGCTGTGGTGTCAGTTTTAGATGTTCCAAGGCCTCTTTCCTCAGCACATCCCATTTGTGTTCAGTGCCTTCAGACACCTTCAGGCCTCTCACAGCTCACGAAACGAGCACAAATTGCAGCAGGGGAGGGGAGCAGATGCCAAACGCAATTCCCCCTGCTCTGATTTCTTGCAGAAAATAAGAACCTCCCCTCATAGAATCTGCAGGCACCACTGGATGCACAGCTGGCATTGTAGCAGATTCCTGCTTTTCTTAGCTGTGCTTTCCAGGCAAGGGAAGGCTGGACTTACCTATGGCAAAACCCATGCAAAAGGCAACGTCAGCTATGGCATAGACGCTGCCATAGACTGACACGTGGCGCAGATCCACCAGGTAGCCCATGATTGGCATCATGGAGGAGTCCACCATCCCTGCAAAACACATGCCAGGAAAATGCTGCCTTTTCTTCCCCTTTTTTAACCCTTTTTGGGTGAATGATGTGCTAAAAAGGGGTGCAAAAGCAGCTAAAAGGATGCTTGTCCATAACTGAGCGAGATTTGCGTAAAAATAGTCTGTGTTAGCTTTGCTTTTTATGGTGTTTGCTGTGTCTGAGGTCATGTGTGGACAGGTATACAGGTGTACACAGCAAGATTTGTGTAAAAACAGTCTGTGTTAGTTTTGCTTTTTATGGTGTTTGCTGTGGTCACGTGTGGACAGGTATATGGATGTACACGTGGCAGGAGAGATGGAGCTTAGGGTGTATCCACAAGAATAACACCAAGCATCTGAGCAAAGCTCCCACCTCACATTCCCTGCCAAGTAATTAGGGGAAAGTTATCTGGAGTGAACTTGCCCTGACTGAAGGCCTAAAAGACAACATTAGCCCCCAGTCAACCAAAATGATTTAGTGTTTTTATCATGTCTTTTGGTACACACCCACATTTCTGGCAAGAAACAGCACAGACAGCTCACAAAACTGCTGAGACACTTGGGCTCTGAATTTGCTCCTGTAGCTTCTTTCCTCACTGCACATCCCTGGTGTGGAGATGCCCCAGGACATTTGCTGAGCACCAGGCACCGAAAAGCAAGGCAGGGTCCCTGCCTGCATGGCCCAGTGTAAGGAAAGTCACACATGTCACTTGAGGAGTACCCGTGTGTGAGCCTGGGAATTCCTCTTTATGTACAATTTCAGCCTCTTTTTTTCCAGTGGAAATGTCTATATAAATCCTTTTCCTCTGCAGGAAAGGCTGTGGGTTTGGGGCAGTGCAGAGCTGCATTTCTAAAAACAACATTTACATTCATGGACAGGTTGAAAGGTCTGTTTGGGTGGATGGAGCAGTTCTGGACAGGCCTGGGGATCCAGCTGGTCTAAAGCAGCCTGGTTCAAACTCCGTAAGCACTGTCCCTTAATTCCTTCTTGCTCTGCCTGCCAGTTTGGGCCACAGCTCAGGCTGCACCACTGTTAGAGCAGAATGGCAACAAAACTGATTATCTGTGTAATTTCATATCTAATCATTTCTATAGAAACAACAGACTGTAAGAACTCATTGCAAATGTTCTTACCTATGGCAAATCCAACCCCAAAAGTTGGTGCTATGAGCCCGTAAATGTTTTTAGCAAATGGTACCTACAAAGGAAATTTCAGCCAGTTAATTACATCACTCTGCACATGCTAATGAGGTTAGTTTCTTTTTCTGAGATAAATTCTCCAAGTATTTATGGCCCACTTTATACAGATCTGAGAGTCTGATCCTTGTTCTGAGCTGTCATTTCAGACAACTGTGCCATTAAACCACTGACACACTATTAAAAACTGCTGAGTGACAGCTCAACAGAGGAGCATGCTCCTCTCAGAGTCATCATTTCTAAAAATAATTGAAGCACTGAAATTGGAATGCACTCAAAACTCTGATCTGGAACCTATTAACCACACATTGTTTAATAACATGTCATAAAACTCTCATGGGAAAAGCACATATTTGAAGATGAGCACACCAACATTCACATGATTTAAAAGATGTGTGATTGTCTACTTACACATAAAATACTTATTCCCACGATTAGCATCCCGAGCAATGCACAAAGCCACCTACCAAAGAAGAGAAACATCACTCAGAGATGGTGAGAATGAGATGTTAGAACTGATCCTGAATGTTTCAAAGCCATGTCTGAAGCACTGAGTTAAACAGCAAAAGTAGCAATGTGTTAAAAAAAAAAAAAAATTTTTTTTGCTCCTACAGAACAAGCTTTAATAATTTTAATAATTTCCACTATCAATAAACTGCCCTGGGAAACACTGGAAATGGTACATGAAGAGACTGCAAGGTGATTAGTGTTTTTAAATTAAGCATACCTTCCAATTTTGTGTGCAAGTATCCCAAAAAGATTCGTCCCAATGAGATAAGAGATGCTGGCTGGAAGAAAAGCGACGCCTGAAAAATATGAATGAGAGGTTTTATCAGCAAGGGTTTCAGGGAAGTGTTAGAAGAAACTAATAAATGCCAGACACTGCAATTTTGATCTGGACACATCTAATACAGCCCAAAAAAATCAAATATCCGGTTTGTTGCAGCCTCCCCCTGAAATCTAAGGGCATCATCTGTGAAATGCAGCAGCAACATGATGCCTTTGAAAAAAAGAGTTTTCAGCATTAGACACAAGAACTGCTCTGGGAGAGGGGACAGAACAACAAAGAGGAAAAAGTTTATATCTGACTGCAAAAAGCTTTGGGATGGGTCAAGGAGAGCAGCTCTGCTGCAGCTCAGGGCTCATGGAGCGTGTGCTCAGCACATGCAGCCAGCCCAGGGGGCTCAGGGTGGGTGAATCCCCTGCAGGAGGGGACAGCAGGGCTCTCCTGTGCCTCTGCAAGGGACAGTCACCCTCTGAGCCCGCCAATGCCACTGAGCTCCCTGGTACAGGCAGGTCTGTGGTGCTGCGATACTGCCCTTGGGCAAGCACAGACTGGAGTCAAGCATATATCAGTAATGTAAGGGTAAAAGACCTTTAAAAATTGTATCAAAATTATTTAGCCAATGTATTTTTAATTTTTAAAAAAATTACATCTTGGTTTAAGGAAAATAATTTTTTTTAAACTGCAATAGCCTGCAGGTGAGGACACCTGAGTAAATTCTGCCTCTCTCATTTCCCACCTCCACCTGGAAAAACACATTGTTGGCACCAGCAATGCTTTTCTATCCCTGAGGTTGCCTCAGCAGTGGCTGTATCCAGAGCAGATGCTGTTGTCTGGTGAGACCTCTGGTTAAAAATCCAGTTACTACAGTCTGTACTGGAGGATTCCTCCTCTCCTTACACAGAATCCCAGGGCAGGACCCAGCCAGAGATTCAGAAATCAGCTGTGGTGTCAGGGTACACAATCCAAGCCCTGCTCCTCATCTTTCACCAGGGCAACAGAGCTTTTCTCATTTCCTGCCTATCCATCTTCCTTCCCATCTCTCTGATATATTCATAAGGAAAAAAAACCAAGAGGTAATTTTTAGCCCAGCAATATCCTGTGGTTAAAAACCTTGTGGGTTACAGTGGTGGTGCTGGGGAAATATTTAATTTCAGTCTGTGTAACCACAGCTACTTCAGTACTGCTTGGAGCTATCTGGTTATAGCAAATGGTCACACAGAGCAGACCTTGACAGCTGTAAAAGAGAAATTGTACTGCAAAGTCTGGTTAAATGAGACTTGCACAGGTTGGTCTGTAAGCTGTGGTATACTGAGGCAGAACTATAATTTTCTAAATGGGCTTTATGCACAGTAATATTCTTTGGTCAAATCAAGGTTCTTTATGCCTTCTTCAGATCATGCTTCAAACAGCTGGCTTCCAATTGCATAAGATAATAATTTGCTTAAAACCCTGCAGTTCAATTTACAATTTAAGAGGCTTAAAATTTTTAATTAATGCTGTCAAATCAGACCAAGTAAAATGGAGGCAATTACTTGTATCATTGAGGGGTTAAATTAGTCTTAATTTTAAATGGATATTTCCCTTCTAGTAACCTCTGTTCAATGCAGGGATTTGTAAATCTCATTTCTATTGCACCAGTAATATGAAACTGGTGAGGTAGGTAGACAGGCAATATTTATTTTTCCTTTTTGAGGTTCAAAATGCTTTAGTTTTCATGTTCATTCTGCTGTATTGCAGGCTAGAAGTTACTGCCAGGTTCAGCATTAAGAACTCATAAGAGGTTCACTCATTAAGAACTGCATCTGTGGCTGCTCTAGATCTCAACTGCATTAATTAGAACTAAAGTTTGTGCTTTCTATAGGGTGTAATGTGTACATTAACACACAGCAGGGATATCAGCTGAACATCATTTTCGTGAAGGATTTTTGTTTTTCTTTCAAACTATACACTGATATTAAAAATACCCTCATGACCACATCATTACTTTAATCAGATATAGATGAAGGCTGAGCATCCCCCACTTAAGAAGATTCACATCAACCTCTCACACTTTTGTCACTCACTAGAATTTAACCCACTTTCTGGTGTTTGTCTCCTGCTCTTGCTCACCTCAAAGAGAAATTAACTGCCCCACTTTCCTCTGGAGTGCAAATGGATGCAAGGGGCATGCTCCATGTCTGCCCAGGGATTTGGTTTCCCAAGGCTGTGTCCCTGCTAAAACTCACAACAAGGTCCAAGGAGGGGCTCCCCCCCTGCTTTCTGTTGAAAGGGATGATTAAGTAGCCACTAAAGGAAGCCAGATATGGAAATTCCAAGGGAAAGTGCTCCTCATGTCCACATTTTAAGCAGCAGTCCATCTTTCCTGCACGTGTCAGCAGGAGCAGTGTGGAAGGAGGAGGCTGTGCTGCCAGGAACCTGCTTTGCACCAAGCACAGAGCACCTGCTGCACATCTCTGTGCCTGCAAACCAGCCCCTCCAGCTAGGCACTGAGGAGGGGCTCCCTACAGGGAAAAAACCAAATGGTTTTGCTCTGCAAGGCTCCTCTGTAGCTCAACAGGCGCCGTGCAGCTGCCCTGGCCAACATCCACTGCCAGAGCAGAGCTGGGATTCCCAATGGAGCTGGACCAGCACCACTCCTGAGGCTGCCTGCAACTATTTTTCCTTGAAATATGGTTCAAATAATTCAGTAGTTTAGTGTAGCCCATTACGAGAGCCTCTACTGCAACAACATCACCCCACTGTGTAATATTTTTCTTATATACCAGTGTTTGTAATTGTGCAAGTTTAACACTGATACTACAAATTGTAAAAAAAATAATTTAAATTACCCCCCTGAAGCAAATAATCTTTATCAGGACCAGAACTCAGACAAAATATAGAGATGCAAACAATGTACTGTACTTTACCAAGCTGCCATTTTTTTGAGCACATGGTCTCCATCATCCAGATGGGTAAAGCTGGTTCAAGCATAGCAATAGCCATGTTTGCAAAACAGATTGAGCCTTAAAGAAAGAAGGGGAGGGCAAAAAAATAGTACTAATTATTTCTTTTGACTATAAACAAAACACCATGCAAAGAATGGATGGTTTTACATAAAATATTGCACTTTTTACAGCCCTATTTGTCATGTGTCAGATGGTGATTAACATTAAACAGAACACGGTGTAAAATCACTGAAGGCTAGCTTTTTATATGTTTCTATTCTCCTAGAAATTCTACAATAAAGGTTAAGCTATTTCATAATGTGAAAGTTTGCAGTGAGCTTGATGACATTTGGAAAGTTCACGAGGTCTGTTGTACAAATGATTAGCTAAAACTACAATCACTTGGTCTTTGCCTGGTCTCCTGGGGCAATAGCAGAGCCCTGTTGTGTAAGAGGCTCAGGCTCTGACCCTGTGCCTCTGCCACCTGAGAGCTCATCCTGCCTCACATGGCAGCATGTGGAGGTCTTGATCCTGGAAATACCAAGGTACAAGCACAGGGATGTCTGTTCCCAAAAATTGGGATTTTCCCTGGAGATCCTACAGGCAACAGAGGGGCAGCAAACGTGGCTTTGGCTTTGAGCTTGCACAGCCCTATGAATTTCAAATCTCTTTTGAATCCCTGGACCTTCAATGAGTCAGGCACAAGGGATAACACGGGTGGAAGTGCTGCTTCAGCCTGGCTGCCAGCTCAGCTCTGCCCTACCCCAGTGCCTGCAGAGCCTCCAGTGGGTGTGGGTGTGCTCATCTCTCTCAGTGCTGCACTTCAACTCCAGTGCAGGGATTAAGAAAAAACCCCATGGTATTTCTTTGGACTCAAGATGCCTTTCACACTTACTCAAAAGACCCCCAGGCACTCAAGGCTTAATGCAGGGCAACAGGACATGTCCCCTCTGCAAATCCCTTTAAAATGGCTTTTGGGAATCACTGCTGGAAATGACAGCCTCAGACTTGTGTTCCCTTTCTTCCTAATATTTACTATCTCTGAATTTCAGGAAAATATATTCTAGACTCTTCATATTTTTCAGAGGTCAGAGAAATATTCTTTCTCTCGGAGGGAGTTCCTCATCACAAGGTTCCAAACCAAATGAGCACTGATGTCATTCTTTGCTCAAAGCTGTCAGAATATGTTAGACTATTCCTAAAATGACCTTGCTGGCTAGCTGGCTCACCCCCTTCCCCAGGCAAGGAGCAACAGCTCAGCACTGCTTTGCCCTGAAGACAAAAGCCAACCTTTCCACTTGGGTGCAAGCTCCCAGAGTGGGTCTGCAAGGAGCCCCAGTAAAACTCCTTGGGGCTCTCTCAAGCCAAAATCAGCCAGGCTCAAACAGCTTCCCTGATGCTGGAAAAAAAAAAAAAAACCAAACATTTCAGGCTGCACAAAGTGCAGCCAGAGGAAGCAGGACCATTCTAACTGAGACAGCTTAAATAGCAAAGGATTTGCTATTTAATTAAACATTCTATTTAATTGAATATTCCGTTTAATTAAATATTCTATTCTATTCAGTTTATTCTTTTCCGAAGAAAGCTCACAAAGGAAGGAGAAACAGGTGTGCCTGCACACTGTTGTGGCACCTACTTCTCCTTAGGCCAGAAGCAGCCCCAGAGCTTGCCAAAGCACTCAGGGAAATGGTGTTAAAGGTGCTTCAGACCTGGAGAATGTGCCCCAAGAGAAAAGCGAGAGCCTGAGCTGTGCTCTGCAATCCCAGGGCAAAGCCCAAGAGCCTGCTACCTCAGCAAAGCTTCCCCAAAAGAAAGTAAATTATTCTTTTCCTCAGTCTTGCCTGGAGCTGACCTTACTTTCAAGTGCCATGTGTCAAGGGCGTGAATCCTGCATCTCTTCCTCCTTGAATGAGATTAAATGCCCTGTGTTGGCCAGAAGGTGGGAAATTGCAGCTGAATCCCATCTCCAGAGCCAAGAACCCCCCAGCTTTTGGCAGAGTGCCACAGACATCAGTGGCATTTTCCTGTGGAAGAGCAGGCACCCAGGGCAGAGCTGTCCCACACCTTCCCAAGGTGTGCTCAGGGTGACATCTGTCTCAGCTCTGGTTTTTAGACCATTTAAACCAACTTGTCTGTCCGTGCAGCTCTGTCAGGCAGCAGCCCTGATTTTCCTGTAGTCCCTGTCAGTGAGGTTTGGCTTCAGGAATGACACTGACTTCACTCCCTGAGCTCCCACCAGCAGGGACAAAACATGTCTGTGACATTTCCTCTGCCTGGTCAGGGTACTGATGGCACAGGCTGTGAAGCATCACCTCTGACACAAACCAGGGCATTTGACAAAACCAAATTTGGTCTGCAAGGGAAATAAAGGAGAAGAGGCTGAGGTCAGAGAACATCAGCATCATCTGCACCGTCCAAGCACTGGGCAGCCTCTGTCCTGGGAGGCAGAGACCCCAGGTGCTCCCCTTAATCACACTGATAATCCATGGGGATTTCTCATATTTTATATGCTTTAAGTGCTGTAGGAGAAGTTACTGAATCACCTGAATGACAAATCTGATCTCTTATCACAAGAACTGTCTTTGCTATACTTTTATTCAGTGGTTTTTTCGTGCTGCAAGAATTTCTCAAGCAAAAGGGTTTGTATAACTTAAGTCACAGCTCAACCAAGTGACAGAATCAAGGTTATGATAATTCCCTAAGATCAGCAAGAAACTGAAAACTTCCAGGAATTTCTGGAAGAATTGCACTGTTAGACAAGCAAGTTAGGATGAAGAAACAGAACTGTGAAAATAATTATCTGTTTCCAGGTGTTTTGTCAACATTACAAAGGGCCAGGCTTAATTACAGACTCCAGAATAAACATTCAACAGTGTGAAATGCAAAAAGCAAACTTCTCTTGAGACAGAAAGGCTCATCAGAAAAAAGATACATATAATACCAAAAACCATTCACCATTCCACCAGACCTTTGCTGAAATACAACAATTCACACTCAAGAGACCAAACTTCTCCCTCTTCAAACAGAAACAAAGTTCAGTGTTATTCCCCGTGCTGCGCTGGCAATCCCTCACTCTGAAAACCTTGGCCCAAGTCACTTTCCTCACAGGAGGTTTCCTGGCCACATCTCATTGCCCCAGCAGGCACCTGGAGGTCATCACTGGCCTCTCAGTTGGACAGACACATTTATTTCAAATTTTCTGCCTATTGCGCTTCTGCTGGTTCGTTCATCCTGTATTACCAACACATTCTTAGATCTTTGCATAAAGTAAACCAGCAAATGACAATGCTGTTAAAGCAGCTCTGCCCAAGGCATGCCAAGAGGGTAGGAATGGCATCCATGGCTGGTTTAAAGAAGGAAATAAAAGGTCTGGTACCTGCTGCAATAATGATGTATGGGTCCTTCAGAAGTGTCAGTAAAGGTGTCCCCTTCTGACTCTGTGAAACAAAAGCTTGGGATTAGGAAAGGCAAAGTGACACCCATTCCTGCGCTGTTTTACCTTAATACTCACTTCTGCCTGTGTCCTGGAGGGCTGCAGGACAAGTAACTGAACAGCTGTGGAAAGAAATGCATGCTGTGACTCTCCTGCAGGAAGGGGGATGGATGGCAGGAGCAGGAATGGGATTTGCCTCAGGGGGACACTGACCTCCATCAAACAGAGCCAGGGCTGCCAGCACCAGGAAAGGAGAGCTCTTCCCCACAAACTCATACATGACACTCCCAAAAGGGGGGCCCACTGCCAAAGAAAGGAAAGGACACACTTGTGAAAACAAACTCTGACAGAACAAAACCCCTGCAAGCGTTCGGCATCCCACTACGGGCATGCAGCAACCAAAAATCCAGTTTGAAAATCCCCACAAAATTACTGATCATGGCAATGACCATATTCTTCATTCCCCAAAAACACTGTGCAATGTAAACAAAACCCAAACATCTCAGAGGTTACTGCTTGACATGTGAATCCACACAGGGAATGCCTGCTGTGGGAAAAGCTGTTCCTGACATGAGCCATGAACCCAGTCTGGAGTCTGCACAATACCACAACACCCAGTGAGACCTTTCTGCTGCTCCCAGAGGTCCCAAGACCAAGCTTTGGGATGGCTGGGGCATCATTTCTTCTGCCAGCAGAGCCTCCAACTCACTGACCTAATACTCCCATAGCCAGGCCTCCAAGGGCAATTCCCATCGCGTTGCCTCTCTCTTCATCGTCCGTGTAAACAGTGGCAAGCAATCCCATCCCTACAATCCAATAAATAAACAAATAAATAAATTTAAATTTTTTAATTATTTTTAATAAATACATAAATAAATGGACATAAGAAAATAAATAAATAAAGAGACATAAGAAAAAAGCACAGCGTAAAATTAGGCATCTGTGTGCTACATTTTGCCACACCTACTAAACATTATAGAGAAATTACCAAGTGTTTGGGGTTTATATATATAGATAGATATATATATATATGCACACACATATACTCCCTCCCCATAGAATTAACTTCCAAGCAAAAATGGTTCTGGCAGCACTCATGGTCCCCAAGACCACATTCTATTGTGCAGTATTAGTCAGGTAATTTAGTGATGCCCTTATTTGTTAGATTCTTTATTCATCTCTTTGTCACAGAGCTTTTTGATGATGCTTTGACGAGTATTCACCATCATTTATTCATACTCAGAGTGCACAAAGGTCTGGTGACCACTCAGCTCCAATTGTGGACAGTGCTCTGGGCAGGAGGTATTGTGCAGAGCTGATTGCTTTGTAAATGAGTATTTCAAGTTCAGCATCAAAAAATTAAAGGATCCTTTTGACCTTTATCTTCACATGCCTTATTTCTGCACTTGATGATGAGCCTTTATTTCACAAAAGGAAACATGAAGCCTAATTTGCTTGTCTTTTTGTGGAGCACTCAGACACTGCAGACGTAAATGCTGCAGAAGAGTCCTTATAGAGATTAATAATTCTGTTTTCAAACCAAGATTTACATAGGACTCAGTAAATAAGTTCTGCAGCTACACAGAGAAGGAAAACAATACATTGCATGGTTGATCACTCAGTAAATACCATCCATCGCCAAAAGACCAGAGGTCCTGAGTGGATTACCATGTTTATTGAAAAGAGTGGGTGACACCAAATTGTTTGCATGACCAGCTGGAGAGCTGCATTAGAATTCACAATGAATGTGGGATTTGGGGAAATATTCTGGAAGAAAAGAGGGAGGGGGGAATGCAAAGACAATAACACAAAGCTCTAGGACATAGATATATATCTGTGTGCTCTATCACACATAGATTGGAATGACTGCACACACAGATGCAGGGGAGTGAGCGACTGCCAGTGATGGCTCACAAAACTTCCTTTGCTGTGAGACACAGGGTGAGGCTCTCACTGCTGGTGGCCCTGCAAGGAGCCAGAGCTTCTCCCCAGAGCTGGGTCTGGCTCTGGTGCAGCCCAGGGAGAAATCTGGGGCTGCTTGGAGACCATGCAGAGAATGGCAATGCTCAGAGGGAGAGCAAGGGCTCAGAATAACATCTGCGAGGAACTTCCAATTTAAAACCAGGGAGGATAAAGCTGATGTGAGAGGTGATAACAGCCTTGCAATACAAAAGAGAGCCAGGAAGATAAAGAAAGGAAACTGATCTTTGTGTTCTCTGCAGGATGGCAAGCAGAAATAAGCTCACACGGCAGCAAAGAGCCTTTAGATGAGACATCAGGAACAAAACCTTCCTGACCATAAAGGTACTTAAGCACTGAGCTGGAAGCTGAGGGCAATTCTGGAGGCTTCTGAGGTCAGGCCTGTCAAGAGTGCATGAGGAATGACAGATATTAAGTTGATCCTGCCTTCAGGAAGGGGTGGACTAGATGGTCCCTTGGCCTTTTCTGCTCTTTTGTGTTCATTGGCTGAGAAAAAAAAAGTCTTGTGCTCACCTAAGAGCCCATAGCTCAAGGTGTGCCCTTGCACAGGGACTGAGTTACAGCTGAACAATAATTTTCATTCTGGCCTGTCTTCCCTTGGGAAAGCTTGACTTGCAGCCCTAACTGATGTCAGTTCCTGCACTGCAAGAAATTTGTCCAAAATTGGAATATGCAGCATGAACAAAATGTATTTTCTCCAGCCTCAGCCTCAAGAATGCTCAAATAATTTGGGCTGAAAACCCATACTCCATTCTACCTACTCACTTAAAAATGAGACACTTTTTTTGGAACTCTGGTACCTAAACTGGCAGCCAGCATGGTAAGCCCTTGAAAACAACATTTTATAACAGAAATTTCCGTAACAGAGAGAGCTGCTGTTCTAACTGTAATAAGTACCAACATAAGTTCCCAGTGACCTTTAAAATGGCTAAAAATGAATTTAAAATGTTGAAGACACAGGTGCAGAAATCCCAGGGAGAGTGCAGTTCATTTAGTGCTCTACCTTACTGCAACCCAAATACCAAGGAAGTCTTAAAAGACATTTGCTTTTGAGCTACTTTATATTAAATAGACAGGAAAACAAAAAAAGAAATTGATTCAACTGAATATTTTTGTATTAATTATTGAATGTGCTGACAAAATTCAATTAAAAAAAGACTGAAAGTGATCTGCATTTTCCTCTATCATCTCTTACCTGCCACAGAAGAGCAAGAGGAACCCACTCCTTGAAGGGACCTAGCAATAAATAGTAGTGCATAGCTTCCAGAGAAGGCAAACACTGCAGAAAAAAAAAATAAAAAAACAGAGGTAATTTTTAAAATTAGGTTAACTATAACTAGGTTAAAAAGTTAGATTTCTTGAAACTATCACAAAAACTTCCTACAATTTAGTCAAGTGTTTACAGTGACTTGTGCCACTTTCAATGCTAACTGCATTATTTTCCCTTATTGCATTTAGATGTGTCAGTGTTGAATTGCTCCTAGGTGTCTAAGCCTGCAGGTAACACAGAATGCAAGAGCCCAAGCAGTTTTAACTAATTACTCAGGATTTGATTACCTCTGCTCTGGTTCAGCTGCACACAAGAGGAGTAAGAAGAGTTTTCTTTCCAGCCTCACCTCTCCATGCTGCTGCAAGCACCAATGCTCCCTCCAATAATCAGGGGGCTGGAGGGAGGTTTTCCTCTGGTGCTGCCAGATGTGTGGAGCACAGCTGGCTGAAGGTGCAAGGAAGCCAGATCACCCCCCTTCAAAACCTTCAGCAAGTTCCCTCTCCTGCCTCTAGCAGAGAAACCGCACCAGAGGATTTGTCGCTCCTTCCTTCCCCAAGAGATTTAACCCCAGGGTTCCCTCTCAGCCACTCCCTGTCCTTTGGGACACAGCCCTGGGTGCAAGAATTGCTCTGTTAGACAGGCAAGTCAGGATGAAGACACAGAACTGTGAAAATAATTATCTGTTCCCAGGTGTTTTGTCAACGTTCCCCACCCACAACACTGGAAAACAGGAGTTTCTCTGAAATCCAGCCACATCTCTTGTAGAGCCCATGTCATTGTCATTGCCAGTGTCATTGACTCTACAGTGAGTTTATAAAGCTTTTTTTTTCAGCTCCCATCTCTTGGCCACCTAAGGGATTTTGCTGGGCAGGTTGTAGCTGCAGGAAGGTGTCATGTACCAACTAAACATGGGATCCATGTGCACTCCTCCCACCTGCCCTGTGGTTGTGCCTCTTGGGGCTTTTCACCACATTTTACAACAACCCCTACTGTGTGGACACATAAAATAAAGGGAAAAAGGATTTCAGCAGATCAGCAGTTCTCTCCTCTGCCATGAGTTAGTCTCCCTACTCTTATCCACATCCCAACCAGAATTTATCTAACATGTTCCCGAAACACAGAGTTGTCAGTGGCTCTAAGACCAGGTCATCTTCTTTAGTACTTCAGTCCCCTTGACGATACAGCTTTAAGATCACGGAATCACAGAATGTTTTGGGTTAGAAGAGACCTGAAAGATCACCTGGCTCAATCCCCTGCCATGGCCAGGGACACTTTCCCCTGTTCCAGGCTGCTCCAAGCCCTGTCCAGCCTGGCCTTGAGCACTTCCACATCCCCTCTGGGAAACCTCTCATTATTCTTTCTTTTGTGTACAGTGGACCTGGAAAACTGTTTGTCTTTTTTTGTCACAGGCTGTAATACATCTTACATCTGCCTTCTGAGGCAAAAACAGTTCTTTCACTGATCCTCATAGGCTTCTAATGAACCTTGATGTTCTCTGTGCTCTTTCTGTCTGGGCCACAGCTTTAAATGTCAG
This sequence comes from Calcarius lapponicus, assembly GCA_039654755.1. Lineage (NCBI taxonomy): Eukaryota > Metazoa > Chordata > Aves > Passeriformes > Fringillidae > Calcarius > Calcarius lapponicus. The sequence goes on along the minus strand of CM077469.1, from coordinate 28,401,591 downwards.
GCCAAATCCAAACATAAAACAGCAGCTGAAGCCTTATCAATGCCATTAGAGCAGGCAAATTATCTCAGCTGACTGGCAGGCTGTGCTGCTGTTTGCACATCCCACAGAGATGTTTAGCAACACTGTGAACCTGTTGACTCATACCCTGCTCACGAGCCACTGCAGCCTCACAATCTTCCTGATAAACCCCCATGGGATCTGCCTGCCCAGGGCCTTGCAAGACAGCTCTCCCATGGCCATTTAAAACTGTCTGAGCACTGCTCCAGATCAGAAATACCTGAAAGGATCAGCTAAGGAAGAGACCTGCTGAGGTGGGATGAAGGGTTGGGATCCCTCAGATCAAGTTCCCGTGTTCAATCTCATCAGCACCACCATCAATGTGGAGCTGACTCCAATTTTCCCTCAAATTTTCCTTGGGAATCAGTCCCCAGACATCAACAAGAAGAATTCCTAGTGGTAATTATTATGGACCATTTATTTAAAAGTTGTGCCTGGGCCAGACCAAGCAAGATGTGACACTTACTGATTGTTGAAACAAACATGATGCAGAAGCCAGCAAACAGTGGGATCTGGTAGCCTATTCTGGAAAACAAAATGAATATTCACATTTCTGAGGTTTTGAGTTAGTCTTACACAAGTTCACACACCACACAAACCCAACCTGTAGTTCCTTGGCAGGCTTTGAACTATTTATACATGGCCACATTTGTCCACATCACAAACTTCTTTTCATCTGACACAGCAGACTTTTTATCTGAAATCCCTGGAAAAAATCCTTCCCATGATTACCCTGCGCTCATTCTGCCTTAATTGTTCCCAATAAAACCCCTCTGGGGCTCCATGAGGCTGCCAAAGATATGCCAAGGGAAGATTTCCATGAGTGTGCTGAATTTTGAAATACCCCAGTCGTGTTTCAGTTCATCTGTTTCCATCCTTGGGAGACAATGATTATAATGAGACATAGTCAAGCCAATGGCTTTTTTTACTGGAAAAATTTGTCATCAGCTTTTCTGGGAGTTTTGCCTCAGGAGCACTGGAAGAGTCCCAAAGAGCCTGAGAATAATAATTCTGCTTTCCATGGGTTTAGGAGTAGAAATGGAGCTGATCAAAGCTTTCTTCATCAGCCCATTTCTTCATTAGGACTCTAAACAGCCTGTAGAAATTCTTGGTTGCTCCAACTGTTTTAAAGTTTCCAGGAAATAAAGAACTTCCTGGCTGGGAAGCAATTACATTTTTTGAGCAGATAAAACTGAAAATTCAACCACACACAAAAAAAAAATAAAAATCACAACATATTATTTTTCACACCAATAAAAATCTACCCCAGAGTCCAAACCTAGGCAGCTCTGAAGACAGTGTGCACATTCTATCCAGCTCACTTTGTTCACAGCTTCATCTTTTTGTAGGATTGTGTATCTCAAATGTATTTGCCAGGACATTATTTAATGGGCAAATTCAGAAGTACTTTCAAAGGATTTCAGTTTCCAATGATTTGACACTCTTGTGTATTTAAACGGGCAGTATTGGCTAAAGCAGGTCAATCAAATAATGGAAGGGTCAAAAATGTCCCCTTTAATAACAGTAGTCATGACACAGACAAACCAAAACAATTATTCTGAGCTTTGTTTTTGTATTAATATTTTTATACAGTCAAGGACTTTTGATAATGGAAAACTCCCTAGAGTGCAGAGCTCAATGTTCATTGTTTGTCTCATTCTGGTGAATGAAAGAAATTGAGCTTTCACGTGGTATTTTGCCTTAAGTCACCACCGCATTAAAATCTGATAAAAACATATTATAAAACACATTAACATAGATTCTCCTAGTTGAAGTCTGTAAGTGGGTGTTGCAAATATCCAGCAGAGACTGGTCACTCACGTGCTACTCACCTGAACTGGTGTCTCCAAAGCAAATTAAATCCCTGACACAAAATTCCTCTGTGGCCTTAGGATAGTAACTTTAATCTCCCAGCACCCTCACACATGACATATAAAAGAGGAATACTTTTTTTTGTCTGCTTTATTTAAAGTGAACTATTTTTTTCTCAGCCAGCCTTTCCCTTGCTGTGTGTGTAATAGGTATTACACAATGGGGTGCTGGTGTCCACTGGTGTTTCTGTGTACATGAGGAAATAAAAAATTATCTCTTGACAAATTCTTCCTCGCCTAAGAGCTGAAGTGAGCACCTCCCAGTGGGCCCAGGTAGAACAGGCCACAGAGAGTTTGATCACCATTGCTCTGATTTTGAATTTTTCAATTAAAGAAAGCACTGATAGGAGTACAGACAACAAAAAAGTCATAGACTTGACAAAGGGCATGTGAGATAGCAGTTTGCTACAAGTACATTGAAATAATATTCATTTATTGCATGAAGAGAAATGCCATCCAAATTGGCTCCCCCATTCACATTTCCATCATTACATCAGGGACATGAGCTGGGAGACCTTCCACATTCACAAATTAAACACAGAGCAGTGCTATCATACTAAATAAAAGGATTTCAACTCTTCCAATGGGCTTCCTGCACCTGGGAACTTTCAGGAAGAAAACAAACATTTTGGAAGCCACTTCTAATGCTCAGTGTAATACTGTTCAAGCGTTGTTCTTAATTTTTGCAGCTGCAGATGTTATTGCTCCTTTTCCTTGGACAAACAGGGCCACAGCAAGGTGGAAAGTGGCACATAGCAGAAGGTGGGAGTTAAACAAGTCCTTATAATACTCTGGGAGGATAATACTGCCTAGAGCATCCCCCAGAATGTGGAGATGCACAATTCTGCCCCTGCATGGAATTGCTGAACCCCTAGAAGCCATGGGTGGGCTTTCTCAGGGGACAGTCCTGCCCACATCCAGCAGACATTTCCTTAGACATGCAGATTGTCCTTTCCTGGGCAATCCCAGCACACAAACCCTGAAGCAGCAGCACTAATTGACTGGCAGTTGTGCTGCCACAAATGTCTGACCTGCAGCTGATTCCCTGGTCTGTTCTACAGGTGTTGAGAGCACAGACTGGGAGGTTTTGCTGAACAAGTGCACTATAAATAATCATAAAAAGGAGAGGCACCACCTGCAGCAGCCAATTCAGCGATTCTGCCCCTTGGTCCTGGGCCATTCACGTTCTTGCCAGGTGAAAAGTGAATATGCAGCTTGTCCTCAGCCATGACACAGCACCCACCATCACAATCACCCCTGCATTTTGTTCCTCTGCACGCATGCAGCGTCAGAGAACATTACAGCCTGTCTTCTCTCTTATCTTTTCTTGTTACTATGGCTAAACATATAATTTTCCTGGGCTCTCCTTTCAAAACCCTCCAAGCAATTCTGAAGCAGAGTCCAGCGCGTCTCACCAAGGCTACTTGCAGCTAAGAGTGTTTATTACAAGTACTTCTGATCTCTGGAAAAATCTGAGTCACTGGTTGAGGGAGGGAAAGGAAAGGCTGCCTCTGCTGGAGAGTAATGCCCAGATGAACTCCATGTCAGCCCCTGTGGCTCCAGCTTGTAGGGCTCTCAGGAAATGATTTATGCCCATTAACAGGATTACTCCAGACTAAGACAACAGACTGTTGGTCCTGTGCAACAGCACAATAAAGGTTACATTGACCAGGTGAGCAGCTGTGGATTATTAGAGCCTAATTACCAATTAGAGTGCTGCAAATACACCGATTCCAACCTCACTGTCACACAGCTCCATGTGAGCACCCCTCGCTAGCTCTGTCCTGGCTGGAACTCTGGCTCTCTTTTTCCCTGCCAGCAAAGACTGGGGAGGATTTATGGCAAGAATATGTTCCTTGAGGTTCTGAACCAATGAACCATTGAATATGTGTGGAGTTCAAAAAGAACACGTAGGGTCAGCAGGGACAGGCTGTGTGGTCCCTGTGCTCCCACGCTCATGCTGGAGCACAGGGAGGGCAGAGAGACAGAGTGACCTGAACAGACAGAACAGGTCACTTCAACCTCTGCCAAAACCTGAAAGGAAAGCTCACACAGGAACTGAACTGTAAATATGTAGTTACAAGTGTTATTTATTCCTCTGCTTCCTTCTCTGTGTGTGTCTTGGGCATGAACACATTGTGGTCCTAGCTACTCTCTCTCTCGTGTGCTAAGGAGTTCAAAGCTGTAGCAAAGATGGTGATGATGAAAATAGCTAATAATTTTTAACGGTTTTTGAGGCTGATATGAATAAAAACAAGGTTAAAACTACAAATTTTCTTTCAGACTAATGAAAAAAAGAAGGGGACACATGGCAGAGACATTGATTGGCTCTGGTGGTCGAGGGGCTGGCACAGCTGGGCTCACAGAGAGAGACTGATAAAAGCAGTGGAGTCAAGCAGAGAATCACAGAATGGTTTGGGTTGGAGGGGAACTTAGACCCCATCTCCTTCCAACCCCCTGCCATGGGCAGAGACACCTTCCACTGGACCAGAGCCCCATCCAACCTGGTCTTGGGCATCCAGGGATGGGACACCACAGCTTCTCTGGGCACCTGTGCCAGTGCAGTTGGATAAAGCAGGTGGTTAGAAAGGACAGCCTTTTGCCCACTCTCTTCACAGCACAGCCTTTTGCCCACCCTTCACTCTCCCCCTGCCAGAGCATCCTCCTCACAGAGCCCTGTGTCAGATGCTGTGCTTTGTGGATAGTTCCTTACAAATTTCACCACCAGGAAAAAACATAATGTGCTTCTGACCCACAAAACCTTATCAGCTCTGCCCTGAAAGCGTGCCAGGGTGGGAAGTGAACTGTTCACTTCCTATGGAGGAGCCATCACTGGTGTTTGCTCTGCCAGGACTTTGTTAGGGCAGAGGGAGCTCGTATTGTTTCAGGAACTGCAAACCTGTTCTCTGAGCCAGGTGTGTCTGGTGTTCCATGAAAAGAGCTGGGCTTTACATAAGAAGTGGTTTTTGCAGAGTATACTCCTTGAATGAAACCAATTCTGAAATTTGTTTTTGAAAATCTACATCTTCAGTAATTATAAAAGAAAGGGAAAAAACCTCCAAAACCTTCAGAAAAGCTAAAAAATAGTGATTATTTGCACAGACTCATATGAGTAGAACATCCTGTTGCTGGCTGTACAAACTCAAAGGCAGTACCTGGTGAAAACCAGCACTTGACTAAAACTTTAAACCCCTCTAGAACAGCTATATTTGATTGAAAAATAAAAATCACTGTACACAGTGTGCTACTCATTTGAAAAAGAAACTTACTGGGCATCTTAAAAAAATGTGCACACTGATCTTGAAACAAGCAATCATTTCTACTTAAGCTTTGATATTTTGCTGGAATTTTGTACAAGTATTGAAGGCAAAAGCTTAACAGTAACTAAACAGTTTATCAGTGGTTAAGGAAGAGTCTTTCTATTGATAATCCAGATATTTTCTGTTTGATTTATACAATCACACATTCTAGCTGATCATATACATTATTATTAGAAATTTTCAGCTTAAGAGGGGGAGGGTACCCAATAACTTCTACAGTTAATTGCTAGATGTGCTAACTGATATTTCCCACTAAACGTTTCTCAGAAGAAAGGCAGATACCAGTACCAAGATACAAATAATGCATGAAAGAAAACCAGTGAACCCTAAATTGAATTTAGGGCCACTTTGCCGTTAAGGCACTCACTTCAGCTGTATGAGGGAAGAGTTTGTCGTGTGGGATGATGGGATGAAGCGCTCCTTGTTTTTCCTTCTCCCACTCACATGAGCAAACCTGCCCCTGTGTCTGCAGCCACAAACCCTGCCCAGGCCAAAAACCTGGGGGATGTTTCCAGGAGGAAACCTCAGCTCCCAGCAGTAAAGGTCACGCTGGTGTGGTGCCAACCCTGCCCCTAACAGGAAAGGGAGATGCTCCAAGGACATTGCCAAACCAGGGATGCATCACACACATCCCAGGAGCTGGCTCCAGGGCACAGGTGTGACCACACACCTTTCTCCTGATTTGGCAGGCTCTGGAAATGATGGTGCTAACACAAAAACAGCAAATATCAATAGGGCAACCATTTAGGCAGTTAGGAAAATCTAGAAGCACAGCCAAAGAACCATTATAAAAACATAATTTGATGTTTTGTTACTTTACCTGCAGAGGAGCAATGGCATCCTCACTAAGCTATACAGGTAAGAAAAATCCTTCTCAACTTGCAGCAATATTTGTGCAAAAGTAATTTCATGGTGGTGTACTTATATCTGTGCAGGTGATGTGTATTGGTGATAAGGGGAAATGAGAGAGAAATGAAACTGTCTCTCTCATTTAAAGCTTTTGTGTTTAGATCAGTTCCACAGATCAAGCACAGGTTTTGAATACATAGCACTGTGAGTCCAAAAATGCTGCTTAGCTCTCAGCTGGATACTTTTCATGAGACTGAAAGGAAACACTCATTTTATATAGAGATATATCTATCTATCTATCTATCTATCTATCTATCTATCTATCTATCTATATTTAAGGTTTTATAGTATACATATACACTATAAATATATATAGTGTACATATATATACACACACACTATATATATATTTATAGTATATATATATACATATATACACAATAAAACCTAAACAAGGTAGTTTTGGCTTCAAAACCTGAAATATCTGTCATTGGAGTGTGTTGGTTGTTTTAAACACTGTCACCTGTGATGGACATTGACTGCTTAAACAAAAGTGTTCTACAAGTACAAATTTCTGCTACAACAACATTTCAGAAAATGTTATTTTCTGAAAGTAATAATTCTCTATGAAAACAGCTTATATAAGAAATATGCAGATCAGTGACCTGACTAAATCCAGTTTGGAGTTTATTTCTTGCAGAGATTGATCTCACAGTCTGTTTGGGAGGACTGAAGCTGCTTCTGTGGGGAATGCTTACACAAAATGCTAGCAGTGAAATCAAATTTATTATTAACATCAAAAATTTTAATTATATTATATATAGTTTTTAAGCTTCATGTTAACATCATCAGTACCTGGATTTGGAGAGGGGCTTTAAGTCATCAATATTGGCATTTATAAGCTTGATCCTGGCTCAAATATATTTTCTGTGAAGTTCCATTTAAACATATTTGGTTGAAGACATCATATATTTGCAAGAATTTAGAGGGAGCAATTAGGAGGCTGGGCAGAGTCATGAACTGATGGGAATGTGGGACCCACTGAACCTGGTGATGAACGTGGCATCAGCAAAGTTGGACATTTGTTCACTTTTCCCTGAAGTCCACACAAATTTCCCACTGATTGCCTCCTCAGACAGCTCCAAACCACCACACAGGAAGAGCTGCTCATCTCAGTGAGAGCAGGGAAGGGATCTGAGCCCTGCCTGCTGTTTCAACATCATCTTTGCCTAATGTGGGTGTCACAGGAATATTGACAATTCACAATCTTTGTGAATATTACATTGCATTGTCTTTTGGCCTCCTATAACTGTATGGGAGATATTTCAACAGAATCACAGAATAATGAGGTTGGAAGAGACCTCTGAGATCATCAAGTCCAACCTATGCCCTCACACCTCAACTAGACTATAGCACCCAGTGCCATGTCCAGCCTTTTTTTAAACACACCCAGAGATGGTGATTCTACCACCTCCCTGGGAAGAGCATTCCAGTACTTTATTACTCTTTTGGTGAAAATTTTTTTCCTAATATCCAACCTGTACCTTCCCTGATATAGCTCGAGGCTGTGTCCTCTGGTTCTGTCAGTGCTGCCTGGTGGAGGAGACCAACCCCACCTGTCTGCAGCCTCCCTTCAGGACAGTGTAGAGAGCAATAAGGTCACCTCTGAGCCTCCTCTTCTCCAGGCTAAACACCCCCAGTTCCTTCAAACGTTCCTCACAGGGTTTGTGTTCCAAGCCCCTCACCAGCCTTGCTGCCCTCCTCTGGATGCGCTCGAGCATCTCAACGTCCTTCCTAAACTGCAAACACCACCTTAGCAAAAGTTTCTAAAACTTGCAAAACTTGCACCTTAGCAAAACTTTCTAAAAACCCAAGGTCTCAGGAGCTGGGGGAAAAGTGTGAGATAGTAATGGCTGGCGTGCCGCTATTTTGGAAAGGGTGTAAGCATTTAGAAGTGTTCACCAAACATATTTCACTAAAATATTCCTCCAGACGGCAGCAATCCAGGGAGAATTAAGAGAATTGAGAATAATCTGTTTGAAACACTGGAACACCAGCGTGGGATGGAGCAGCAGCAATGCCATACCTGTTAGTCAGGGGCCCTATGAAGGGGTTGGTCATCAGCTGCACTGTTGCTTTTGAAGCAAACAAGAGGCCGACGCGGACGTTCTCGTTCAGCAGCTCCTTGTCATCCTTGGGGCAGTCAGAGGGGGAAGGAGTCACCCTGACAACCATTGGCTCTGTCTGGGTCTGAGGCAGCTCTGCAGGCTGTGTCTTGTCAGATTCATTTCCAGTGAGCATGGTGGAATTGTCGTAGTAGGAGAAGATGCTCTGGAAATTGTCCATGGTTGCTGAGGGGAGGTTGGGTTTAGCAGTCTGGATTTCTGTGGCATTTTTCTGGTGTTCGATGCTGTAAAGGTAACTGGGAATTATTGGCACTGGAAAAACAAATAGAATACATTGGCATCTTACTGTCAGGTTATTTGGAAGTGGAATCACCAAGCTGCTTGCCGTGCCATTGATCAGGAAATACAAGGCTTTCCTACAGGGCACGTTCAGAAACTGAAAGAGAAATTTGCTCATGGGAAAAAAAACACACCCTTAACTCAGAAGTGCAGTTTAAAACAGAAAGTTCATTTATAATGTTCTTTATTTTTTGCCCGTTTTCATAAGATTCCCATAAGGTTTTCTATACATACATCATTAACCAAAATATTGAAAGTATCAAAACCCATGTCTGAAGCCTCTTTGTTGCACATGGCTGCACAAGTCCTTTTATTAGACTGTGAAAGTATGAATAATGAGAAGAGCAAAAACCAATATTAAACCAAAATATAAAAAATACAATATAAAACATTTCTAAAACAAACCACCAAAATATTGATAAGTACCAGGCATAAGAAGGAAAAAAACTAACAGACCTATATCAAGGAATCAGAAATAATATGCCAATATTTGCATTGGCAATAATTGTCTCATTATTTTGAAATTTACATTGAAAAGATCACCCAAAGGGAACCATGTTTACATGTTTTAGGATACTGGCTGCAATTTAATTGCATTAATATATATCTTAGACATCAGGATTTCAGAGTTTGTGAAAACAGATGCCAGGTTCATTCATTTTAATACAAGTGACAGAATCACCCCTTCCCATCTTGCATTTCATCCTGCAAAAGCTCAGCCTCTCAAATCTGCAAGCTATAATAATTTTTAGGGCCTCCAGCATACATATTACTAAACAAGCAATTAAATATTACTAATGTTATAAGGAAGAAGATTAATGTAAAAAAAATTCCAAAATCAACTTGGTAAAAATAGATATTTTTTTAACTAAGGTCTGCCTTGTGGCATCAACTCTTAAGCTGAAACGCCTTCAAGAAATTCAGGAGTCAGATTCAGAAGCTGAGTCTGAAGCTGAGCTCTGCACAGACCAAGTCACTTCCAGGAGAACCATGAGCATTCAGGTGTGTTTGTGTGCACATCCACGAGCCACTGGTTTCTCTGGACTATATTCTTTTATTTCACAAAAACATCTGGATATGAGGAGTTCTAAGTCTACCAGTGAAAATTATTCAATTGTTTTATTTGAGTAGATTCCCGAATCTTGACACCGTGCCACTGAAGCCATTAAAAGTTGGATCTTAGAGTTTGATCGAAACTTTTATTATTTTATTAAACTAACTCTTGGAAGTGCTTTTCTTAAAAGTGACTTAGATAGTTTTCTTATTAACCTATCATTTTAAGACCAATGTAGGGGAAACAGAACTATCACAAGGAAACAGGCATCTCCAATGTTATCTAGCCTGTTGTTTCAGTTGCACGACCACAGGAGAAAAAACGATGATGAGCTAAAAATACTGTTATCTGTCATTGTACAAAATATTAGTGGCGTTTAGCAGGAAAAAGAAAAAGAGAAAATAAAAAGAGGAAAATAAGGCGTTATTAAGACATTTTTATACCATTCCTTATCTTGCAATTAACATGGAAACAAAGCGAGACTTTGATGTCCACGGCGGCGCGTTTGCAATGCCTGCAATACAACTCACGGTTAAAAACAAAATCAATCAGCGTTTGAAAACGTTGAGTTTGAGAGCATTAACCAGGCGTTCAGGCAGCCCATCTGCAGGAGCCGGGGCAGGGAAAGCAACCCAAGCCCCTTCCACCTACCGACCACGGTGAGCAGCATGTTGTCCAGCAGCAGCGCGATGAAGACGATGAGCAGGATGAGCTTGCGGGACTGGCGGCTCTCCCGCAGCCAGCGGAGCAGCCCGAGCTCGCCCCACGCCATGCTCCGGCCCGGCTGCGGACACGCGGGGACCGGGGGGACCGGGGGGACAGGCGGGGACCGGGGGGACACGGCGGGGACCGGGGGGACCGGGGGGACCGGGGGGACACGGCGGGGACACGGCGGAGACAGGCGGGGACCGGGGGGACCGGCGGCAGCCGCGCTCCGCGCTGCGCTCCCGGCGCGACCCCGGCGGCAGCGGGAGAGGAGGAGCGGCAGCAGCAGGAGGAGGAGAGGAGAGGAGAGGGGCGGCTCCTCTGGTGCCCGTGAGAGCCCGGGAGCGCTGGCCGGCGGTGCGGGACACGGGGGGACTCCTCTCCTCCGCCCTCCTCTGTGTCATCCCCCAGCCCAGGCAGGGATGCTCCGGGACAGCCGGGGCGGGGCGGCGCCAGAGCCTCTGCGTGCCCAGAGGGGTGTGCCAGAGCCTCTGTGTGCCCAGCGGGATGTGCCGGAGCCTCTGTGTGCCCAGCGGGATGTGCCGGAGCCTCTGTGTGCCCAGGGAACCTCTGTGTGCCCAGTGGCATGTGCCAGAGCCTCTGGGTGCCCAGGGAACCTCTGTGTGCCCAGGGAACCTCTGTGTGCCCAGGGAACCTCTGTGTGCCCAGGGAAGCTGTGTGTGCCCAGGGAACCTCTGTGTGCCCAGTGGCATGTGCCAGAGCCTCTGTGTGCCCAGCAGGATGTGCCAGAGCCTCTGTGTGCCCAGGGAACCTCTGTGTGCCCAGTGGCATGTGCCAGAGCCTCTGGGTGCCCAGGGAACCTCTGTGTGCCCAGGGAACCTCTGTGTGCCCAGGGAACCTCTGTGTGCCCAGGGAAGCTGTGTGTGCCCAGGGAACCTCTGTGTGCCCAGTGGCATGTGCCAGAGCCTCTGTGTGCCCAGCAGGATGTGCCAGAGCCTCTGTGTGCCCAGGGAACCTCTGTGTGCCCAGTGGCATGTGCCAGGACCTCTGTGTGCCCAGTGGGATGTGCCAGGACCTCTGTGTGCCCAAAGAACCTCTGTGTGCCCAGAGGGATGTGCCAGAGCCTCTGTGTGCCCAGCGGGATGTGCCGGAGCCTCTGTGTGCCCAGCGGGATGTGCCAGAGCCTCTGTGTGCCCAGGGAACCTCTGTGTGCCCAGCAGGATGTGCCAGAGCCTCTGTGTGCTCAGGGAACTTCTGTGTGCCCAGTGGGATGTGCCAGGACCTCTGTGTGCCCAAAGAACCTCTGTGTGCCCAGAGGGATGTGCCAGAGCCTCTTTGTGCCCAGCAGGATGTGCCAGAGCTTCTGTGTGCCCAGTGAAACCTCTGTGTTCCCAGTGGGATGTGCCCAGGGAACCTCTGTGTTCCCATGGAACCTCTTTGTGCCCAGCAGCATGTGCCAGAGCTTCTATGCGCCCAGGGAGTCTCTGTGTGCCCAGCAGGACGTGCCAGAGCCTCTGTGTGCCCAGCAAAGCCCCTGTGTGCCCAGAGGGATGCACCCAGGGAACCTCTGTGTGCCCAGCAAAGTCACTCAGACTTTGTGCTCGGACACCAGAGCACATCAGTGCCGCCTTTGGCGAGCCACAAGGAACAGCTGCCAAAAATCAGGAATTTCATACAGTCATGGAATACCAGAATGGACCCACCAGGATTATCCAGCTCCCAGCCCCATGCAGGACACCCCAAGAATCCCGCCGTGTGCCCAAGAGCATTGTCCCAACATTTCCTGAGCTCAGTGCTGTGCCCGCTGTCCTGGGGAGCCTCAGTGCCCAATTGTTGCAGAAAGTAGAAAAATCATGAAGAAAGGCTTCAGAAAATCAAGGCTGCTCTCCTGGAAGCAGTGGCTGGCCTTGTCAAAGCCAGCATTTTGCGAGTTCCCACGTGAAAGCAATCCTGTTGTGAGCAAATTGTTAACATAACAAGCTATTCTGGGGAAAAAAATAACTTGCACCTGCCTAACTGTTTTTACACAGGTAGATAGAAAAATGAAAATTATCTTTCACAAACAACTGTCCCTACATGTAGACACCAAGAGTTTGAGTGACCAATCAATGCAGAATAACAATTTGTTACTGACCAATAAAGGAATTTGGCAAGAAAGCTACCAACCAATTGGAGTCCCACACAAAGTGCGCAAAACTGTATAAAAAGGAGTTATATGAATAAAGAATGGCCTTTTTCCACCATGAAGAAAATGGAGCCCCATGTGATTTATTCCCATACCCAACCACTGGGCAAAAACTTCCTCTTAATACCCCACCTAAAGCTCCCCTAACTCATCTTCATGCCTTTCCTTGAGTCCTGTGACAGATGATGAGAGGGAAGAGATCAGCACTTGCCCCTCAGCTTCCCCTCATGAGGTTATTAAAGACCACAATGAGGTCTGCTTTCAATTTTTTTTTGTCTTCTCTTCAGGGCATTCCAAGTGTTTGATTCATCCTTATCAATTTCTTCCCAATTTATATTAAAAAGAGGTTGACCACATTGAACTGGTCAAGAACACATTCTAACATTCTGTAAAACTCTTGTCTTTCATATCACATAACACACTACTTTCTTTTAGTCACCAAATACTGCTGTGGACTGTTCTTTGCTTCACAGAGCTTCACTTTTGGAAAAACCAAAGAGAGAAGTCTCTTGAGGAGCTCAGTAGCCCCAGATCCAAATGTCATGCTGAAGATAATGACATCATCACTACACAGCTCATTTATTTCTGTAGCTGCATTGCCTGCAGTGCATTTTAATCTATTTAGTGGTTTCCATCTTCCACGTGTTGTGATTTCACTGATGATGCAGGTTTCTTAGGAAAGTGCTCAGATTTCTGCTGGTGCCTCTGTGGCAGCAGCATTTTCCTGCTGTAAACACCCAGACTGAGAACAAAAGACATTTACACTGGAATTTTGCCAGTGTCAGTTACAATAGGAGATAAATGTTTATGGTCTAAATTGCTCTCTTGGGTCTTAACCCATCTCTGAATGAAGTTTAACAGGTCTTGGGAATGGGAATAAATTTTCAGGGCAGGGGGTAATTTGCTATACACAGATTTTTCAAAAAGGAGTGAAAAGTGGGAGAGGATCTGCTGACAGCTCAGCACTCTTTTGTTTGCATGCAGGTAGTTTTGATTTTATTTAAAATGTCCACCACATATTATTTCTATACAGAACCTATTATGCCAGCACATGGCAAGTGTCACGCAGAGCTATTAACAGGTTATTGATTCTTGAATGATGGCTTATAATTGGCTTGGGGTTGTTAAACTTTTTTCACCAGCAGCTTCAGGAGTTAGACACACTCACATTTGAAGCTGAATTTCCAAAACAGGACTTCTGTATTCAGAGGAAATAGAAAACTACAATTGACTGGACTGAAGTGAGGAGAAATGTTTCATCTTTCGAGTGTCAGACACTGAAGGCACTTGGTCAAAAAATGACATTATTTAGTTGACAGGTTGCATGGATAGCAGTAGGAGGAGGGCAGCACCAGCTCTGGTCAGCAGCAGGAGCAGCATTAATATGGAATGCACGTCAGTGGAATGTCAATAGCAATATTCTACCAGGAAAACGTGGGCCTGGGTATTTTTTGTTCTCAACAGTTCACAGGAGAGAGAATCAACAGCAATGCTGTTGTTTGTCACCTGTCAAAAAGCAGATATGGAGAGAAATAAGATGTTTTTCTAATCATTCCTAAAGAGAGACATGACTGCAGAAGCAATTTATTTCTGTCTCTTGGCATCAATGACATGACAGGGGGGACCTTCCCTTCCTGTGCCTCCTCTCTCAGCCCTTTCTTGTGGCATTTTCTCCTCCTCATCCCTCTCTGGCTGTGGTGCTTCAACACACTGAGAATATCTGCTCACTTTGCTGGAGTTTTGCATCACCCCCCTTTCCTACCCTCCTGGTTTCTCTTGCCTTCAGCTAATTGATTGTTTGATAAAACACGCTGAAATAGAAATGCAGAATCACGCCTGTGCCATTAGCATGGGTAGACAGAAGAGCACTCAAAAACATCCATTTGCATGTGAAGATGCCTGTTGGTACCTGGACACTTTTGCTTCCCCCATGCAGCTGATGGAATTGTGGTTCCCAGGCAGGGAGCAGGGCAGAGCCTGCCAGGTTTGCTGCTCTGCAGGTGTGAACTGAATTCAGGAAAAAAATGATTCCTTCACTAATACCCATTTTTCTTTAATCAGCCATCTCTGTATCTACTGAAGAAGAAGCAGAAAAGGAATAGCCACAGCCAAATCAGCTGTTGATGATTCTAAGGTTTTACTATTCTGTAATTTCTAATTAAGATTGCTCAAAAAAGAGTGAAGAAAAGCCAGGGAGTTGTTTCTTCCTGTTGTTATTTTAGCTTTCAACAGAACAGTGGAGCAAAAATGCCCAAAAATGCTTTCATGCTTTGAAAAATGCTGGTCAGCTACATTTTATTTGCTTTGACTTCTTTAACTATACACATGCTTATTAGACCCATATTTAATAATCTGATCACTTTATTAATTTTAATAGGAAATTAATATGAAATAAACTTCTAATAAGAACATTTTAAAATAAATAAACTGTGAAATTGGTTCCAAAAGCATATATTTATTTAGAAATAAAAGTTTTCAGGATTTATAAATACTTCCCATCCCTGGGAGTGTTCAAGGCTGGGTTGCACAGGGCTTGGAGCAATCTGGTCAAGTGGAATGAGATGATCTTTAAGACCCTTTCCAACCAAAAGCTTCCATTACAAGCACCAGGGAGAAGTGGAATTTTGCTCATTTGCCTACAGGTTCTTAAATGTTGAAATTTAGAACAAAACCCTCCTGGTTCTTACAATCCAGTCTGAGAAGTGCATTACCTTGCTGGCTTCTTTGGGAAAAGTAAACCATTTTAGCGCCGTCTCTTTTTAAGATTTACATTTATTTTTAGTGCTTGGAGTTTTACTTTGCAATACTTCATAATTAACTTAGCTTTCTGTATGAATTAATCATTGATGGCTATTGCTGCTGGGGAAAAATTCCTGCTATAAATAATTCTTACCATTTAAGTTGGAAGCCATACCTGGCAGCTTATGCTTTACTAATAGCGAGTAATACACTTAGCCAGCTTTTTCATCCTTTGCAGCCCTTTCCAGACTTTTTTTCCCCCTCTGTGCCCGACAGTCATGCTGCTAATTACTCTGCAGTGAGACTGGGTGGTAGTTAGTTCCACTGAATAATGCATCTCCTCTTCTCCAGGCACAGAGGGTGGGCATTGTGTTTTAATCTGCAGAAATTATAACCTACAGAAAGTGTATGTGTGAATGTGGATTTCTATACATACAGAAGTGAATGTGTATTTCTATATATACAGCTACTCACTATGGCAGGTGATGTTCAGAGGAGAGAGGAAAAAAAAAAAGCAGAAACTTTCCTTTTAAGAGAATCACTGACCAATTCATCAATAATGCTAAACATTTATTTGGCTGAACAGCTCTGTGTGTGATAACAAGGTCTGACATGCTCTGAGGGGGTAATTTTTAAAGCTGGAAAGGCTCAGGGTGAAGAAAGGGGGTGTAGGAGAAGAAGAGAGATTGAACAGCTCCTGTGTCTTTGCTAAAAAGGAGTAAAATATCACTTGTTCCCCTTTGAATAGAAACAACAACATTAATTTTAATGTCAGAATACAGGGCAGACACTTCCCCATCCACCAAGAAACTGTGCAGGAGGTTCTTACAGATGTAGGAAAGCTGTAGCGGAAGAGTGGATGAAAATATGAACATAAATAGGTGATTCCTTGTTGTGATGCTTTTGGAAGACCATACATGTATATATGTGTCATGGACAAAATCCTGGACTTATATATAATGGCATAATTATGTGCACTAAATAATTTAACTTCTCCAGAAGTAAAGTTTTTCAAGTTAGGGCACTTATTCTAAAATAATAAGTGTTCACACATAGTCTTGACCCAAAATAGTAGTAGCAGACTGAGATTATGTTCCTTCAGGTTTGCTTTGTACAATTCACACTGAAAACAAATCAAAAAATACAATATTGTATTGAAGTTTTCATTGGAGGCCTGAAATTTTCAATGCTTTTCAAATTTAGGAAATTGCATTCTATGGTAAAATGTCTCTAAATTTTATTTTTCAAAGTGTTTTGATATCTACATTTGAAAAAAGCATTTGACAATCCTGTACTTGGGGAACTGCTTGAGTAGAAAAGCACCACTCAACAACCCTGCTCCCTGTCTAAACCCCTGAAAAAAATACATCACCTGGGATACTTAAATGAGCTATAGCATGAAAAGAGTGTTTAGGTATAGATGGGAAAATATTTTTCTGCATGTATACATGGTAGCTAAAGTAATGACAGAATAAGCACCACGAATGCTTCATCAGCGGCAATATATATATAAACATTGGCTTTATATATATATATATATGTATATATACAAGATATGAGGATATACCTGGAGGTATTCCAGGTATATCCTCATCTTTTGGACTTGTCTGAGAATTTAACCTCAAGAACAGGAGACAGGAGAGGAAGGAGGGGCAGTGCCCTTCCATCCCACACCCCACAGCATCATCATTTCTCTGCTGGCTTCTTGCACCCAGAAAATTTTTCATTCCTGAGAGCAAACATTACCAAGAGCTGCATGGGGCAGAGGATTTAATGTTTCTGTCCTCATGAGCTGTCCAAGAGAACCATCACCCTGCAAGGTGCCCAGGGAAGATATTTTTAGCATTTCCATGGCAGGCTTTGTCTGAGCACTCTGGTATTACTGACCGCAGGTTAGTGATGGAGAGATCTGCATCTGACATGCTTCATCTGACAAGAAAAAGAGGCTCTGCCAAGCACATTAAAAGCTGGAAAATAACTGGGCTAAATAACACCTTGTTGTATCTGTTCTTTCCAAGCTGGTTTTCCCTTTGGAGTGAACGCAGCCCTGAGGCCACTCTTAGCTCTGTGATCAATGGAGAGAAATGTTGGTCTCAGTTTTACAAATCTAATTATTTTCTTCAGAAATCTGTCTGAAACTAAAAAGCCTCTGACAAAAAAAAAAAAGGGCCTTCTTATCCCTGGAGCTCAGAGGAATTCAGTCATTGCATGTGAATTGTGTTTATATTGACTGCTTACATGTCTTTTAAACGGGTATCTTCCAGGTGGCTCTGCAAGAAAACACAGTCCCCTCCAGGCACAAACTGTGAACTCCTTTTATAAGAAAAAATGTTTAGCACTAAGAAAGCAGGATGAGTTTGTGTTCACAGACACATGTACATAAAGGGATGTGTGTGCCTAAGATCAGTTACTCAGGTAATGGTGCACAACCCACTCACCCTGGGAATTCTTGTGGAGAACAACATTCCTTGTTCTTTAACACATTTTTAATGCAGTTGGCTTTAAGAATGTTAAACCAAGCTGTAACTTTGTCTTTTTAAACGGCAAGTTAAGTGTGAATTAAATAAAATAAGGTTCATCTGCCATTTTAAAGAATTAGGATGTCACAGTAGAATCTCTCAAATACACAATCATCAGTGAAAGGGGCTTCAAAAAGTTGCCTTGCTTAATTAACATTTAATTGCAAATCCTATCCATCATGAAAAGTGAATCCACTCTAAAATCCTTGAATTGCCTACCAGACCTACATCTAAATGTATTATCCTGGGATAAACCCTGTGGAAAATTCATAATGAAAAACCAGCCCACCACCCTGAGCAGGTGTGACCTGCTGTGATTGCTTCCCATAGATTATCATTTGAGCAACACCTGGGCTGAATGTGCTCTGCTGATGCAGCAGCCTCGTGGGTCCTAATGAAATAATTATGGGATAAGAGCACAAAGAAACAGTCAGAGCTTGCAAGAAAACAAACAACTCTAATGCAGGAACAAAGATACTAGATCAGCTTGGGGACAAAAAGCTTTTGTATGGCCTTATTTATATTGCTGGCATAAATGAAATCTCTTCAGAGCTTTATGCAATATGTTAGATATAAGTGCAGTCGATGAGAAATGTTAACTGCCTGCTCTGGAGAAAATCACATTAGTTTTACAGGACAAGGCTTTACATGAAATATCCTGGTTTTACAGGAAAGAGGGAAAGGCAGAAGAAGAAGTTTCTGCCACCCACTTACATCTGCAAGTAGGAGCAATCCCAGACAAACCCAAGAAGTCGATGGGCTTTTCTTTTGGTAGAGGTCAAGTTGATTGGTGAAATCTACCAAGAAATACATATATTCAAAATAAAAATGCACAAGAGCCTCTAAAATATCTGAAGGTTAAAAATGGACATTGAACAGTTCTGAATCCTTGCAAAATTCAGTTCTGAGACTGCTCTGAACGATGCAGTAGAACATCAGTGAAATGTGGGGTGCATGAGCTGCACCTCTCAGCCACTGTGACTCACTCAGGATCTCCTCAGACACCCAGAACCATCCATGGACTTCCTCACCCACTGCTAATGGGTGAAATTGAAACTAGATTTCTACTCTAGTACTCTGACAGACCTAAAAGTTACCCACATGTTTAATCTCTGACTTCAAGATGTGACTTTGCAGGACTGGATCTAAATGTCTTAGCAATAATTATAAATATATAAGTATTTTCTTAGCAATAATTATAAGTATGTACGTATTTTTTTTAAAAAAAAGCTTTTTGAACAGTTTTCTATTGTGGAACTTTTAATTAGAAATTATATTTTTCTGAAATATCTGTTCTAGAGTCAATGAAGAGACAAATACTAAGTTGATAGCCTACATGAGCTTGTTGAATTCTTAACACAGAAAACCATTATTTACAATCTAAAATGACTGAGACCCTTTGCTTCAACAAACCAGTCACAATCTCTTAGATACCAGCATACACAATTGGAAATGCTGCAGTAAATTTCTTCAGCCAAACTCCTTTCTAAAGATCTTAATTGATTTTCTTCTACCAATACAGCTTGTGGTTTTACACTGGTTTCCAACAGGAGATTTTTTTTGTCCCTTGGACTGTATAATTTTCATATGAGTTTAAACACACTTGGAAAAATAGGAAGCCCTGCCTGGGAGTATAAATTGCACTGCTGTGCTTAGTCACAAATGGCTGAGCACAATGAGATTTTACAATAAACCAGAAATGTCTGTGTTTTGTTGTGTCAATAAATGTTCCAGTGATGCTCTTAAAGACAATAAATTACTGGTAATGGAACACTATCCCCAGCATGTAGAAGTCATTTTCCACTTCCAGACATTCTCAGATTAGGTTTAAATTGCTATTAGAAAATCCTAAATGTGTTTGGTTGAAGAAAATCTTTTTAAAGGCTAGAAATAATCTGGCAGTGGCTGGTTAGAGCAGAGTTAGCAGGAGTATTCCTGGGGAGAACAGTTTACACATATGGAAGGGAACTTGGCTCCAGCAGATCCCTACCACTCACAGAGGGAACAATACACAGAGATTTCAGAGCCTGTAATTTTTTGCAGCTGCTCAACTGAAGGGGAAACATGTCAGTGCTAAGGAAATCATTGTGAGTTTGCAACAGGGCTGGAACTCCTGCTCTGGGCTGCCCTTGGCAGAAATGTCTCCATAATGGTTGTTCTCCAAAAGCCTTTGAGGTGTCAGAATTAATGATGGACATGGGAAGCAGGGCAGGACAGAAGGAGAACAGGGAAAGGGAAGAATCAAAAGTGGAGGAAACAGCAGAAAACTGGTGTACAACCATTTTTTGTGAGTAGAGCTGTTGGTTTCCCTGGGGATCCTCTGAAATCCATGGCGTATTTATCAGCAGTGTTCACGTGCTGGTGGTGCCTTCAGCCCAGGCCTGAAGGTGCAAATCCTGGGGTTCTTACACACCCTCTTTTCTTCAGCATTGGCTTCAGCAATAGCAATTCCAAGCAGGACAGTCCTCCCCTATTTTTTTCCTTATTAATGGCTGCAATACTAAAGCCCAGAAAAGTGTGTGTATTTACCAGTGTAACAACTGTGAACAACCTGCAAGATTGCCACACTCGTCCTGGTCCTACACTGAAAAATAAAGAGTTAACTAGAGATGCATATCATCAAGAGGAACTTGTGCATTGAATTTCTGAGGTTTTCCAGAAAGAAATCCATGAGGGATCGAGGGAATTTTCAGAGGGACTAATTATCTTCATGCTCTATGAGAAATATCACTGCTAAACTTAGACTCTGCTGGACTGCACTGCACTATCTCCCACACCAACGACCCCAAAATAAGGGGCAAATTATTCATTCCTGATCAATGCATTCAAATTAAAAATTTCATTTCCCTCAACATAAATCCTGCTTTATTTCATATTTTATTTTGCTTTGTAGAAGCCTGAAATGAAAGGAGAATAAATTGGTGCTGTTACTGGATACATTTCCATTGGCTACAGCAGGGTTTGCCCATGGATGTGATGTGTGGCCTGCGCTATGTAAATTAAAAATAAAGGTTACTATTTTATGTCAGAAACCTCAAAACTGGCTGTGCTCCCTTCTGTTTTCTGTCAGTTTTTCAAGCTTTTGTGAGTCTTGTCTAGTCTTAATGTGATAGATAATTTTGTGCAGTATGTGCAGGGGTCCATGAGCACGGACACGTAATGTCACACTGATGTGTAATCACATGTATTTATCTGTAGGTGTGGATACAATATATTCATAAACTGAGCTCTGCAGTGTTGTTTTCAATCCTACCTTAAAAAAACTATATAATGTATGCATTGCAACTGGACATTTATATTGATTGAGCTTTTCCTGGTGTCTTTATGGACATTTTCCAAGGGAACACAACGAGTAAAAGCATGAAGCTGTGTTAAATGTATTCAGAAAAAGAGGAAGCAAATATGAGCCAGAGGGCTCCAAGCAGTGAAGAAAGTTCTGGCTGTCAGTAACTTGCTGCATATTTTCATATGATATTCCACTTTAAAGGCTCAAAACTTCCCTGGTGTGTTAGTGACAGCTTCTCAGAGCCACAGGAGCCCTAGATGAGCCCTCAGTGGTACATGGGCTAGAGGATTTCCATGGATCTCCCAGGGGAAAGCAGTTCAATAGAATACCTCTTTATACCTGCACTTTCACTTTGCCTTCATTTTTGCCATTTTATCCGAGTAACACAACAGAGGAGCAAAGCTGGCCTGGTGTCAGACTAAAAACCAGGAATTAACAGATACAATGACAAGGAACCTCAGCGGTGGCGTCTGGCATGTGGAAAGGGAGGAGTGCAGGGGTTAACAAAATGCCACCAGCCTTCCCACAGGGGAGAAAAGAGATCAGCAAGGGCCCTCCTGGAGAGGGGAGTTTGGGGCAGCTCTCAGGTGGGACCCCACTCAGTCACTGGGAGCCCTGGTCAGCACCAATCCTCCTCTCAGGGTCCTGGCAGGGAGAGATTCAGGCCTTGGGTGTTGAAAGTTTAACTACAAATAACAGAGCCTGTGCTGAATCTAAAGATGCATTTGCTCAAACTGAGAAGCCATGAACTGTGAAAACTAAGCTGAAGCCAGAGCTTCCCCTGACAGCATTAAAAAGGCTTAGTTTGGCAACAAGAGATTTTTTTCTTTAATATAGCAGAACGTAACACAATGGGTAAGACCACAGAAGCCATGAAATCAAAAAATGTGATTTGCTGAACACTGCATTTAAAGAAAAATCCTACAGTACATCCATCTTTATCCAGAGACCAGGACATGAACAGGAGAGTATTTCTGCAAAGGGAGTGAAGGGATTCCTCTATGCATGACATCAAAGGTATTAAATTTTCACTCTAGAACATTTTTGCCTTTCTGAAAGGAAAGAAAACTTGTGTAAAATCAGGATTCTGTGACATGGGGTATCTTCTTTGTCATGCAATCCTGGCTTTATATAATAAGCGTCTATTTATATAATCAACATATATTCATATAATACCTATTTATATAACATATAATTATAAAATTAATATATGTTTTATATAATATATAATTATATAATTGATTTATGTTTATTTATATAATAGATATATATTATTTATATAATAAACATAATCCTGCTTTTTTTTCAAAGTTATGTAAAGTTTATATAGTTTATAACTTATAAGTTATATAAGTATATAACTATATAAGTATATATATAAGTGTATAACTATATAAGTATATAACTATATATAACTATATATAACTATATATAACTATATATAACTATATATACTATATATACTATAGTATATATAGTTATATACTATAGTTAATAGTATATAGTTTGTATATAGTTTAAAGTTATATAAAGTTTTATACAATTTTATACCTTTTTTTTTTTCCATTTTCCTGTGTAAACAAAGCCAATCACACAGCAAATATTTAGGGACAGCTTTTCCACAGTCGTAAATCCTTCCAGCTCCTCTGCTTTACAGGGCAGCTCACCACAACTGGTGTTTTGATCCAGGGCAGCTCAGTTAATCCTTGTGAAGTTTAAACACTTTAGGGAAGGGAAGTTCCACAGTTTTAGATATTCGGATCTGGCGAATGTTTAGCATCCCAAGGGTGAGATGTGAGTGGAGGTGCCCATCCTGCAGGTGTTGGGTGGAGGGGCCCCACCTGCACCCGCCGTGTGACGCTGCCGGGGCTCTCTATCAGATTAAACATTTCCAGGCACCAGATTTTCCCTGCAGGAAGAGTCATTGTCAATATTTATAAAGCCCAGTGAGACCTCCTCACTGATGAAAAGTGTTTCATCATTATGAGTTTCCAGCTCTTCAGTGACATTTGATGAAATCATATTAAAGGTAATTATATTTGAGGGGCGCACGTCTAAGTTCTAATGAGCCTTTATTGTTATTCATGATCTGATTTCTTCATTTTCATTTTCCAAAGGTTTGTTTGCTTCATTCAGCTAAATTAAGGGAGAACCACGTTCATAGCCTCTTCCCTCCAACTTTCATGTCCTTCACTGTGTTTTAGGACTCTGTGCTGGTGAATATTTGCACACAATTTCTTGATTTTTAGATTCTAGGGACTCCCATCATATGTGAGAAGTTATGGACAAGAATAGCTTTATGAATAATAAACAGTCCCACGTTTATAGGCTAGGATATTTTGGTTTTTATTAAAGGAAATTCTTACATAAAGAAAGCTGGTTTTGCCTTTTCAGAAATGTCTGAAGTTAGTGGGACAAAATCCAGACACTACAGATGCTTCACACAAGAATTATATGCAGATTTAAAGCAGAAATCCCATTTTGACCACATATTCTGGATTGAAAGGGAAATGGACTGAGCATCACACTCACTTGTACTAAAGATGAATATCTGCTCTGTCTTAATTCATTATTTAAAGCCCTGACATAAGAAAAAGGCTCTGGATTTTAACAGGAGATCATTTCTTCATTCAGTTTTTCCTTCTCTTTCTGTGCCTTTTCCATGAGGAATCCAGGTAAGATATATCCACTGAAAGCTGCAAATTATATCTATAACCATAATTAGAATTAGAATTAGAATTAACTATCTAGATTGCTTGCAATAAAGAAGGTGAAGAAGTGATACCAGTTGACTTCTGTGTAGTGATGTGCTTCCCAATAACTTTTCCTGATTCCTGATTAAAAATCCTTTTTCAGGATAAATTAAGAAATCCTTCACGGTGAACAATCACCACAAGGAAAAGCTTCTGATAAGAAATATGAAGCACCAAAATATTAATGATCTTTTTCACCCCCTGAGCAGTTTTTCAATATTGTATATATGTAACTGATTCGTTTTTTGAAATAAATATTTTTAATTTCCTAAATTAAATAATTATTTTTAAAATGTAAAATATTTTTCCTGTTTTTGCTTAAATTGTCATACAAGTATATAGTAGCAGGTCCCTCATAACCTTAAGATACAGGCAAACCAAGGATCTGACGATCAAGCTCCTGTGTTCTGATCAATCTTCAAGTGTTCTGGAAATTCAAAATGCAAATCTTGATCTTTCTAAATAGCCTTCTTCCTTTTTTTGTTTTTATAAGCTGGACATCTGAATTCTGGGCTGTTCACAGTCTCAGTTTGAATCAAACTGTATCTTGAGCACCTCTAGAATTTCACTTGCAATTAAATACTATGCTTTTCTTTCCATATGATTTCTCCTTATCAAAAATAATCACGTACTCCCACTTCTTTATTCTTTACAAAAAAAAAAAAAAAAAACAAAAAAAAACCAAAAAAAAACTCTGATTTAGCTCTGCTTAGAGACTGCATCTAGATGAAAGGAGATTTCAATAGGCTGCCTCCATTGCCTCTATTTTCAAATCACAATATTTGCACAGAATGTCTCCTCACAAGAATAAATAAAAGGGAGAAAGCAAAGCAATAAAAGGAAAATTCAAGGATAAAAGAAATAATTTGCAATCCTAGCGAAGGCAAAGCATCGTGCTACATCTTTGTTTTTCAGATAGCCCAAACCAACTTCAAAGTTAGACTCTAAAGGCAGGATCAATATCCATAGCAACTAATTGCATTTACTGCACCTGCTGGAAAGTGCAGTGGCTGTGTCCAGGAATACCAGAGTAACCAGGCTGCTGCAAAGAACAGAGCCTGGCCCAAGGTGTGCCTGGGGCACCTCTCTGCCAGCTTCAGGACGCTCCCCTGCTGATGCTCACACTTGCTATGTTGTTAATAAACACACTGTCCTTCCTCTTCTGCTGCTCTTGACACCAAAAACGTTCTCCAAAGAAGAATTAAAGAAGCTCTCTCCTCCTCCCTCAGCCCATGAGTACAAAGATCCTGGCACACAGAAACTGCTGCCTGCTTGACCCTAGACAGTGCCACTTCCCCCTTGTACTCCTGCATGCAGCCCTGCCCATGCTGTTTGGAGTAATTAGATGTTGCTCGGGGCAGGAATTGCCTTTCCATTATTTAGTTACGCAGTGCAGAACAAAAAGCACTTCCAGTCCCAGGCTGGGGCTGCAGGCTCCCTCCAGAACAGAGCCAGCCCCAACAGGGGCTCATCCCTGCTCTCTGCAGCACCCTCCATCCGGCAGCCCTGAGCTGAGCAGTGAGTTACACTGCAGCTGAGCACGGCCACCTGAGCACAAACAGCACTTCCATTCAGCAGGGCTGCCTTGGAAATGTTTACAAAAGCAGAACAATATCCTGGAGCTGGAACTGCTCCGTATGGGTATTGCACGAGCAGAACACACCTTCTTGCTGTTTATCAAATATTGTAATCCAGCTGAATTTCTTTGTGAGGCAATAATCCATTCAGTGTAAAAGGCTGATAATATTAGAAACCCTTTTGTGTGTGGTTTGTCCTAGTTGATTGCACAGATAACATGTTTCTGTTTCTCTTTGTCAGTTTTATGTACACAACTTGTAGAGTTAGAAAGAGAGCGGGGTCTGAAATGTATAGCAAAGATCATTAAACAGCAACAAAGACATCTTTTAAAAGTTAACATTTCCTTCTGGATCCTGTAAGCCTTGCCAAGAATTACCTGTGGATATATGATCTCATTTAAAGCACACTGCTTTTGTGATAGGTGTTTCAAAGGTAGCTCTGTGAAACAGAGCTTGCTCTTTTTAAAATTTGTTTCTCTCCAAAAAAATTAATTGATAAATGTTACTTAATACTCACCAAGACAATTTGCTTGCTCTGATATAACCCTTGAGCCTTTTGTTACAGCTTTCCAGCCAGTCTTTTCTAACAAGAGAAGCAACATTCACTGGGCAGCCAGCAAAATGAACGTTTGGGCTTGTTATGAATGTGAACGCACCCCACTCTTAACATAATGCAATTTATATAACATAATTAATACAATATAATTGAACTATACCCTAATTTAACATAACTTAACTTTCACCTATAACAGGCCCATTTTATGTCCATGTCCAGTCCCCCTCTCCCTCCATGTGTGAGCAACCCTTGTGTGTGTCTTGCTCTTACCTGCCAATAACCCCAGCCTGGGAAAGCAGCCCCAGGTCACAGCCAAGGCTTGCACAAACGTGAGTGAGAGCACTGAGGAAGCCCAGAGCAATAAATCTGTGTGGGGAAGATGGATTTGGGGTGTGTTTCACCACTCTGTGCAGCCCTGGAGCTGCAGAGCAGCACGAGGGGCTCAGCGGTGATGATGCCCGGTCCCTCTCAGAATCCCCGGCTGTAAATCCATGCTGCTCCCTGCCACACTGATTTCTGCCTGGATTTCTGTCTGAAATGATGTGGGAATGGCCCTGGAGGAGCCAGGGGGAGCAGGGCAGACAGGGGAAGGGCACAATGGTTGTTGTATCTGCTCTGCATCCTCAGCCCTTGCCCTGTGCTCTCCTCCTGAAGCAAAAACAGAGAAACCCCTGCCAGGTGCAGCACTGGGGGACAGCAAAAGGGACAGCAAAAGGGACAGCAGAAGGGATCTGCTCCCATTCTCCCTCCTCCTCTCAGGAAGGTACCCCAAGGTCACACAGTCCCCTCCATGGCCCGGGAATGACACTTAGGAGCATTTCACCACGGCTCAGCATCTCCTTTCCCTTCACAGCCCCATCAGCCATGCCTGCTGTGCTGGTTGCCATTGCTGGCAGCCACTCTCCTTCCCTGAGCACTGCATTTGCTCCTGCACTCAGGGCAGGCAAAGTGCAGCCTCCAGGCAGCATTTAGAGGGGTGGTGAGGTCGGTGCTATTCTGGGATGGGGCTGTGGTGCAGGAGCTGACATTTGGTGTGTTTGCATCAGACCTGCCTGGTGCAGTTAGAATCAGCCACGCCAGCAGGACCACGGGCTGGAATGACTCAAGTCCTGTGGCCTCCACCACTGGAACCTAAATTCCACTGAAAATAACAAGAAGAGAAACTGGAGACATTTAAGCAGAAGTCTGGGCCGAGTATAAGCAAGGATGGAGGAGAACAAATAAAAGATTATCTGTCCTTTGAAGCACCCCATCTTCCTGCCAATTCAAATATTGACTGGCTGCAGAATAGGAAAAATCACTGCTTGCAGTGGGATGGAAATGGCAGAGTTTGCTTCAGAGATAACTCAGGAAGCAAAAATGATGTTTGGAAGTTTCCAACAAAGACCAGGGCTCCAAAGCAGGAGAGAAGGCACAGTGTGCCTTGAGGGGGATATCTCAGGGATGGTTTTTTGTCTGAAATCTGGGTGGAGACATAAATTTCACATCCAGGATGCATTGTGGCATTCAGTATTCATAGATTACAATATCCTCAGCTGGAAAGGACTCACAAGGGTCACCAAGTCCAGCTCAGTAGTGACACCAGTTTAAGGAATGGTTATGACAGTCACTGGTTGTTTCCATGGACATGGTGGGAAATGCAGGGGGAACTGATCTGCCTGAAGAGAAAACTTGTGCATTCAGGGTATCCTTCAACCAGATCTGTTTTATTTCTCTGTTCCTGACCCTGAAATTGTAACAAACACCTTCCCACTGAGTTCCTGAAGTGGTTACCCATCTCACACTGGGCATGGGCTGTGCTCGGTGATGTGACTTTAAAGAGCTCCCCTGTCTTCCAACACACCCTGAAGTCAGCATTGCTCTGGCTGTGTTAGGGTTTGGTTTGACCATTATTTTAATTGTAGTGTAATGGATGGTGGTTTGGTTTGACTTTTTAAAATTCTGTGTGTGCATCCAGTGATTTTTTTGTCAGTAAAAGACAATAAACTTCAAAATAAGTCTTTCTGTCTGAGATGTTCATTTTTCTAATGCTAGAAAGGCCTGTAGAGATCAATTATGGGAACAAAGAACTGGAATCTAGCTCCTCCTCTGGTATTAATTAAATCTTTTATCCTATGGTGAGCAAACAGCATATTAGGCTTTGCCACAGTCCTCAAAGGTATTATTACCACACTTCAATGGATGAGGGCAAATAAAGCCAAGGGAGGCTGTCATTTCCTTTAGGTCATTTTTCCAAACTGATGCAAAATAAAAACCAGAGCATAAAATGCCCTGTTCTACATCAGTCTCTCTTGCCATCAGCCAAAGCTTCCCCCACTGGCATGCAGAGCAAAGTGGGCAGTGCTTTTCCCTTCCTGAATGAACTGCAGAGGTCTCAGTTTTTACTGCCTGCCTCCCATGCGGGTTTGGGTGGGCCTGGCTTAGGAACTGACACGTTGTCACCTCCTCTGTCCCTGCTTTGGGCAGTGATTTCCACTGCAGGAAACTCATTTCACCTCCTGAGGAACAGGAGAGGAACTGGAGAGAGGCAGGGGGAGCAGCAGCACTGCAGACCCAGCTCTGGCCCTGAGCTGCTGTGCAGCTCTAAACCTTCTGTGCCTCTGTTTGCCCATTCACACGGCCATGATTAAGAAATTTGAGATTTTTCAATGCTTCCTATATATTTTTTTTCTCTGAAAGGAATGTTAAAATAAGAGCTGATCAAGGGGAATTTTAAAATCTATGCTCTGTCAGTGACAATAAATGTAGGGCGCCACATCAAATGATCTTTGTGGTCCCCTTTTGCTTTAAACCCAATAACAAATTGACTGTTCTGTGTAAATTATCTTGATATTCTTTCCTTCCTAAATTTCATTCGTATGCTCCTGCTTTTAAAGTCCCCAGCTAACACTCCCGCTGTTCCTGATGCTGCACAGAATGTTCCAAGGCGTTTTCTGGTTCCGGAGGCAGAACGGGAGGGTTCGAGTCCATCTCAGCCGTGCCATCTGCTGGCGCCGGGCCTCCCGCAGGAACGAGGTCTGCTTGCACCATCTAGTGGCTTCGGGTAACCGAGCCAAAGGGATTCTCCATCCCCAGCACTCACCCCCAGCGAGCCCGACTAATAGAAATACCAATGAGGCGTTTGCAATTTCAGGTAACTCTAAGTGAACGTAGAGAATGCAAAAAGCACGCTTACCTCCAGGAATAAAATGAGAATTTCCTCCTAATCAGTTCTTTTCCCCCCACACACGAATTTTATTTACCATTACCACCATTCAAAGCACAGAAAAGCAGAATCTTTAAGAAATAAAATAAGGAAGAAGGTTCTTCCACAACAATACCAAAGGAGGCATCTGTGCAATCTCACAGCCAGGATCGATATGGTGGAGGTCAGACTGGGATCATTATCACACATCCTTCCTTTTGGGGCAGATTTGCTTTCCCCCAGAGAGAAGCAGAGCTGTGAAAGCAAAGCTACAGAGAGTGTCTCATCACTCCTATTGAGTGAATGGAAAGAAAGGCACCTGCAAAGACTGCAGAAGTACATCTGGAATGACAGGAGCTGCATTACTCAGGGATGGAGTCACATTAAAGGTTTTCCATTGAGAAAAATGAGAGTTTTGCAATTGTTGTCAGTCACTCTGAGTGTGGGAATTCACCTGAGCTTAGCAAACAGCACCTTGTTCTCTCACCATGGAGGTCCATGGTCATGCCAGAGGAGGGAAATCCTCCAGGAAGAGAGAGGCACTTGGCTGTGAAGCTCCAGGTTATGTTTAATGGATGCCCGAGGGCTTCTTCAAGTACAAATGATTCATTCCTCAAGACATCATAACATACATAGTGAGTAGAACACACCCACTATGAAACACGTGACCTGCTAATCCACCTGCACAGAATTCTCTGTAAATCATATTCTTCGCTCAGAATAGCTTTTGAGTCATGGCTGTGCAGAAGCACACCATGACTTGGAAAGCCTTTCTAGGAATTTAGGTACTTGCTGCTTGCCATAAAGTGTTTGTTTTCAGGGTTCTCTTTGCAGAGGAGCCTATTTGCTTTAACAGGCTCTGGGGCTTTAAGAAAATGTGAGCTCAAGTGGACAATTGTTTATGTATATTGCTTTCCTCTTGTAAGTACAAATTTAACGTCCCTTCACTCACTGTGTTCTCTGGGACTAAAAGTTAAACTTATAATGGCAAACAGTCCAGAGAGGTTATCCCTATATTAACCCTGCAGGAAGGAGCAGGGGTGTATTCTCCAGACTGCAGAGACCTCTCTGTAGAGCTAAAGGGATGAAAGGATGCTCCTTGCTTTGCTGCCTCCAGACACCCATATAGGCCTGCAGAAGTGAAGGGAGGGCCTTGCAGGAGTTCATGTCCCTCCCAGGTTTGACAGCTATAACCTGTCAGACCATTGTTCAGCTCTCTCTCAGACATTATAATCTGCTTTGCTTTGATTTTCTTTCTTTTTCATTAAATCGTGTTGTTTCAAGCCCTTCTTGCTATGAAGTTCTCTTCTAGTTGAGCATCCTTCTGTACAGTTTTGACAAATATTTCTGGGAGTTAGCCAGGAGGGCTCTGAATTGAAACATCTCCTGTAAGGGTCTATTAGGGTCTCAGTCTCTTCTCAACAATAACAAGAATTCAAGTGGGGTTGCTTTTCTGACTGATCTCTTTTCTGCACCTGTTTCAGCTTAGTCCTAAGGCAACTCTTGCCTGTGAAGAAGTGATGCTCATGAACCCCCGAGTGCAGCTTCTTTTACTATAAATCACTTAATCTGAGCAATATAATGATAGGACTATAAACACTCCTATGCATGTACTTCTCTGACACACATGCCTTCTAGTCCAGCATCATAAAATGTGATGATGATTTGAAATTTTGCAAGTTTATCACATTTTTCTTTCGTCACTCTGGGGAGGGGAAAAGTGGTTTCCTCGATCTGTGTTTTTCAAATTATTGCTGTGCTGGGTTCACCACTTTTCCAGCTTTCCAGGCAGCTTCAAGCACCTTGAACGAGAGCTATCCATCATCATGAAAGATAAATGGACGTCTGAAGGCTGACAGACTTGTGTTTCCTCAGCATTCAGAGTTATCCAAGAGATTAATGTAGAGAGGTATTTATAAAGATATGTCACTGACACATTTTATGAAAATCCTTTTGCTAGGATTTTTCTCCTGAGAAGCTGAGAAGCCTCAGAAAAGAAATGTAAACAGTAACTATCTGATGGCTGTGGAATGTGGTCTGGAGATGGTTGGTCTCATGTGAATTGTTTCTACTTGATGACCAGTCATGGTCCAGCTGTGTTGGGACTCTGGTCAGTCACAAGATTTTATTATTCATTCCTTTGCTAGCCTTCTGACGTCTCCTTTCTCTTTCTTTAGTATAGTTTTAGTATATAATTTTCTTTTAATATAATATATATCATAAATATAAATCATAAACCAGCCTTCTGAAACATGGAGTCAAGATTCTTATCTCTTCCCTCATCCTGTGGACCCACAAACACAGCCACAAAGATATTTATAAATCCCAGCGCCCAAAGCCAGTGCATTGGTCAGGCATTCCCCAATGGATTGGCCAGGCCAAGTGTCCTGAGCTGGACCACAGCTGGTGGGGTGAAGTGGCACAGCTGGAGCAGGACAGACGGGCAGTGCAGACACTTCCTGTGTCATGAAACTTGATGGTGTTGCAGGAGGCTTCTGCTTTCACAGCTCCTATTTCACCGAGTTTCTTCTTTTTTGAAACGCACCGCAGCTGCTCCGCAGATCTCCTCAATCACCCAGTGACACATATTTGTGCACGTGCCATAAGGAGTTTCTCTTTCTTGCTCAGCCAGGACAGGCAGGAAGTGATAAGGGCTGCTTTAGTTACAGAGATGCACTCCACAGCAGGCATGCATCTCGAAACTCTCAGATAAATGGGGATTTAAAACCCTTATCTAAGATGCTCCAAGGAACCGCCATAATAAAGATAATAAACTCCAGAAATAATAATTAT
This sequence comes from Calcarius lapponicus, assembly GCA_039654755.1. NCBI lineage: Eukaryota > Metazoa > Chordata > Aves > Passeriformes > Fringillidae > Calcarius > Calcarius lapponicus. Next base: position 28,369,717 of record CM077469.1, on the reverse strand, counting down.
TAGCAGAATTCAAGGAGCCTGACCTCAATCTCATGTTGGGTTTATAATTTCATTATTTTTTCTGACTTTGACAGAGCTGCTTCCCTGTGAAACTGGAAGTGTAATCAGAGTCAGGGACCAAATCTTTTGGTCTCCTTATTTATAACTGAGCTGCTCTGAAAGGTTGTATAGCCCTGTGGTGATGCTATTCAGACTAAAGGTGAGATTTTAGATCAAAGCAGCATTTGCCAAAGTCAGCCACTTCAAATCCTTCTGTGTGAAGTGGCAGGCTGGAGAATTTTACAGAAACACATTCCCTAATGTTTTTTTATGACACCTTTTTCCGAACACTGAAATGCTGAGAACCGTTTCTAGCATGGTTTCCCGCTCCCATCAGTAAAAGCCATAATTGAACAAATAAAATACCTGACTCTCAAAACACTGGACTTCAATTAAGCTTAAGTCAAAGTGCTTATTGGAACATCATCCCAAAAATCTATTTTAAAGTCACCTGGAGACTGAGTCTAATGAGACCTTAGTTGCTGTGTTTGTAGTATTGTTATTATTGATGCTGCTGCTTCCCTTTCAATGGAAAACAAGGCCAAAGGAGGGAATATATCCATGCTTCTCCAAAGAGGAAAATCTCTGACCCATGGCAGGGTGAGCCTTGTTCCAGGGAACATGTCACACTCAGGCTCTTTCTGAGGATCCAGGGACATGCTGAGACCTCTGAGACAGGGAACTCTGTTCAAAGCCAATGGCAAACATAGCCACAAAAACAGATTAATAACCACATGACTGCTTAATGTAGGTATAAGACACATCTTAATATTTGTCTGGCTTTGCTCAAGAACTTGGATTCATTGAGAAATTTCTTTTTCTCCAGAGTCTGTAACCATGTCTTAATTTTAGCTCAGTGCTGCTGACCTGGAAAAATATCTAATCCTTTCAAGAGGAAAAAAAAAAAAGACAAATAATCAGTATTTTAGGCAGGTTTTTGTAGGAAAAAAACCTTCCCATGCAAGGGGAGTTTTGCCATGAAATTACTCTTCTGAAACCAAGACCATAGTGATTAATGGCAAAACATATTCTATTTGTCACTTCTCTCCAAACCTGATTTTTCTAAAGCACTGTGAGCTTTGCCATGGATTTCAAGAAGATCAGAATTCAGCCCTCTCCTTCTTAAGCAGCATTTATAAGTGGCTTTTTTAGAAGGCAAACACATGTACCCAGGGCAGTCCTTAATCTCTTTGAGCACAAAATGTGTTCATTCCCTTGGCAGAGAAAATTGCTGTAAAAACCATATCTTGCAGGGAAGACAGAAAAGAGGTGCTGTTGGCTGTCAAATGTTAGTCCAAGCATTCACTATTTATAGACCCATTCAGAAAATCAGACTTCTTAGTGCAGCAAATTATGTCCTGCTCTGGAACTCCAAGGAAATTCATGAGTCTCCATTTGCTCTCTTATTTCCACTTCCCAGGAAGTACAAGGCTGTCTTGTCAAAGGGCTCTTTAAACTGTTTGAGAAATATATTTTTTTTTTATCAGGAATGCCATATATTTCTTTGTCTGAAGAAGATCATACCATTGTTTGGTGTTCTCCTGGGGGATATGGGAAAGCTTGGAATGAGCCTTGGAGAAATTTCAGTCCTCTTTCATCAGCAGTGTGACCTGACGGGTCTCATGTCAGAAGTTACAGTGACAGCATGGGAGGATCAAAAAGAGCTTTGTCCTTCAGGTCCTTCCCTTCTTACTGACATGAATGGCTCAATTCACAGAATCATTCAAAGGTGGAAATGTTAAAGCCTTTCCAAAAGCCCTCTCTTCATCATCAACATTTTGTGGTTCAGCCAAAAATACCACCCGACACTCTGATTTGCTTTGAAAACACTTGCAGCTTTTGGCTGGCAAGCATATTTGGACCACCATCCATTAAGCATCAGTGAAATCCAGGCAGTCAGTGCTCTCCTGAGAGTTGGGATGCTTGTGTGAGAGACAAACAGCCTAAAACCATGTGCATTATCAAGCTGGTGAGCAGAAGGATTAGTACATAACTGAATTCCCCAAACTCCCAAATTCCTTTGGCAGCAACATCTCCTATTACTTTCCACAAGAAAAGTGTAGAGGGGAAAATATTAGAAAGTGAGTGCCTTGTACCCACAGTGAGAAGCCCAGCCTGCAGCTCTGGTTCTGTTTCTGGGATGTTTTTGCCACGTGTGACAGAAGGCAGCAAACGGGTGGCTGTCCCCCACAGGGCACAGATCAGAGAGCACGATGACAGTCTGCAGTGCACAGAGATCAAGGAGCTCTCTTCCAGCAGCACATCAAGAACACTGGCAATTTTATCTGCTGGTTTTGTGGTGTTCTCTCACTCCATTTTCCTGTTCACACAGGAGTTTGTGGAAGCAGATAATGTAATGAATCAATGTTGGTAGCACCGTTACCCTGATTTCTCATCAGTGGATGCTTAACATGGAAATTCATTTTTCACTGTCGAATTTCTACTCTTTTCTTCTTGCTTCCCTTTCCCTTCTTGCCCATTGCTTTCCTTTTCCTCTGGAGTTTTGTGCATCCTGAAAATGCACAGACATAAAGTTTTATGCACAAGATCAGTGTTGGAAGGATTCTGCCTCCAGCCAGACACTGAGAGCTTCATCAGTTTGAAAAAGCCAGAACTAACCTCAAAAGAACTACATTTTATCTACTCAGAGACTGAATTTTTAACTCAAAGAAAAAAAAAAGAATAAAAAAGCTCAGATTCACATGCAAACCCATAAGCACACAAGCCAGCTAACATTTGTTCAAGCACTTCCTAAAACTCTCTAATGAAAACCACGTGCAGACAATCAGTTATTGGCACGTACAAGCAATACATTCATGGACTCCATTGCTCATGAAGGCTTGCACTTTGACCTCAGACTGCTATCCTAAAAATATTGGCTTCATATATGAGAGATCTGCTGTCTTCACATAGCTATGATTTGCTATATGAGTGATGGAGAAAATTCCTCATATTTCTACTGCTATCTGTGCCTGTGTACTTTAACAGAGACAATTGAAATTTATCCTGAGCAACTTCATCTCTCTTGCTCTGTACGTAAATGCAGGCTGCCATGTCAGATGGCTTGAAAAATATTTTTTCTACTTATAAGTGGGGCATAAGGTGAGGAAGAAATGGGAATATAGCCCAACTAAATACTTAAAGTTGGTCTTAGAATATAGCATGTCCTGGCAGAACATGCTGAATACAGCCCATGAAGTTGCTTAGTAATAGTAATAATAACAACAACAAAAAATATTGTTGTTACTTATATATAAGAATAATGAATTTTCAAAGAGTGTTTCATTTATGAGAGCCAGGTTAAATGATAAGACCCATCCTTCTGGGTTCACAAAACACTCACATTGCATGCAACAGCCACACATGCTCCATTTGATGCTCCCTGTGGTCTGGAAATTAGGATCACAAGGTATGCTGGGAACCTGGAAGCAAAGAGGACTGCAGGGACTGCTCCCAGCTGGAGTCCCAGCCTTGGCCTGTGCTGAGCCTGCCACCACACATGCAATTAGCATTCATTATATGGCAGTGTTTTTATGATGTGGGTGCATCTCCACCTGGAACAAGTTGAAAAAGCATAAAAGCCATCAAAGTGTTATCAGATGTTATCAACATGGAGCCCACTAAAATCTGGACTACATCTGAATTACTGGCACACAGATGACAAGTCCTACATCCCATTAAGAATTTCCTGAGTCCTCAGACGTACTGCTCGTGCAAAAGATGCTTGTGAACAAAATGTCGTTCTTTGAATGACAAAGCAGAGGATGAGAGGAATGTTTCTGATGGTTTCATTAATTGCTTTTCAGTTCAGACCCTGTATCTTCTTTCTGACACTGTTTTATCTCTCCTAATCAAGGAGGATTCCTTGCACAGACTTTCTGCCCTGCTGTGGCTGCTGGTGGTGAGACCTGTGCTGGAGCCCATCACCCACGACCACTGTGCTGGTTTGAGAAGGGCTCTCCAGCCAAGCTGGCTGCACAAACCTTCCCAAGCCACAGGAACCAGCCCCCACTGTATTTTCAGTCTCAAGCATCTCTTCACCATGTTTATGTCTACACAGAAAATGGCTTTTTCCTCCACCACTGCTGTCATTTTCTAACCCTTCTGCCCAAAGATTATCTTCCCTCCTTCCACTCATTCCCATGGTTTCCCTGTGATTCCCAGACCAGGGATCCCCTGCCCTCTGCTCCTAAGTGCTCGTGACAGCTGCCATCTTGGCCCAATCAAGGGTGATTGATCCAGCATCCTTCAGCATCAAGTGCATTTGATCTGTAAAGCTCTCCAGCTGGGGCTGTAATAACTCATATCCGCTGTGGGTTACACATCAAGCAGCTCTTTCCCCATCAGTCACGTCTTTCCTGATAGAAGAGTTCTTCAATGAAGCCCCTCACATCTAATCCACCATCTCATGCAGATCCTGATGGCGAAAATTTATGAAAAGCAATATTTTGTACTGCTTTGAAGCAAACAAAGCTGATCTCCATGTCAATTTTGTTGAATGAAAACTTCTGTGGGCAGAGACTGTAAATTCTTCCAGGATTTAGTCCATGATAAGAACAGTCAAATCATAAATATTTATGCACTAAATGAGCCATTAGTCACTACTTTGTTTCATTTTCATTAGCTCTGTGACTATATTTACTGTATTTACGTTCAGATCCTGCTCTGCAGGGTCACTGCCAGCCCAAGGCTGCTGCTCTGACATCTGGAAACTGGCTCCCAACTCTGAGGGTAAGAGAACCAGGCCCAGATATTCCTGTTTGTGTGGGATCACTGTTTCAGTGCACATGAACAGAAGACATAAATACATTTTTATTCCTGACAATGCAATGTGTGTCCAACTCTCCACCATCCTTTAGGTTCATGACACAAGCCAAATGACCACATTACTTTTACTGCAGACTGGTTCTGTTTTGTTGCCTAAGTCATGGGTTTTGGTGATATGTTTTGCACAATCAGACTGGGCTGGTTTTTCTATCTGGCACACAAATATGAAACTAAATATCTATTCAGGCATTAGATTTGCTGAGTGGCTTTTTAGCTCTATAGCAATGTGTTTCTATGCATTACAGACACGGAAATCAGGCCAGAACAGGATGGACAGAATACTTCCTGTCTCTGAGGGGTAGAAGGTTGAAAAGGAAGAAAACAAGAACAGCAAAATCTGTAGAGAGGGTTCTCCTCATCTCCCAATTTAGAACTCAGTGATCATCAAGCCAGAATTGTTATCTTTGGATTTAATTGTTTTTAATGTTTTTCTTTCATGGTTTTGTCCCATCTCTCATTGATCTAATGGGAACTTTTAATTGCCACATCCTCCCATGACAAGGAATAGCTATGGCTTAATTATATCTTGTGTGAAGCACCATTTTCTCTTCTTTCTGTTTCTTTTCTTAAGCCTGTCACATGTGGGATTAATTTGTCAGCCCCAGCTCTCACAATGAGAGATGTTTGAAAATCATTCCATCATTCTTTGTTTCCCTTCTCTGAGCCCTTGCAATGTTACACATCTTTCCATCAATCTCTCACCTCTTTCCAGCCTAGAGAGCTCCTGTACATGTCCTGTGTGGAAGATGTTCAGATGTCCCTATCTTTGTCCATCCTTTACCCTGGGTTATAAGCTTTTTTCCAAATTTACATATTCTTTGGCAGGTGAAGGACCAGAGCTGTGCACAATATTCAACAGTCAGGTGCACTATTGGTTTATAGAGGGTAATGGTTATGTGATTTGTTCCCTCTCCTAATAAATCAATTTTTATCCCCCTTAACTGACAGGTTCGATGGGAAAGAAAGCTGTTTACTGCCATCCCTTGGCCATAACTAGAATGATTTGGTGCAGAATCTCTACTGTAAATCCAGCCAAAATTCCCTAAATCCATAAAGTAAATGGGAAGGGATTAAGGTACTGTGCCAATGAGAAATATATAGGGCATAAATTCAGGATTAACTGCTCTCCATAAATGAGATCCCACTGATATGACAGAAACAAATTAAATTACATACAGACCAGTTATTAAAAATGTTGACAGGTTTAGAGTATCACAAGGAAAACCTTGAGGGGCAGGAAGTGCAGTTATCTGATCCATGCAATTCCTTTCATTGATTTCTGAGAACTCTGACATGGTACCAAAGCTCTACACTGATTTTAATCTGAAGACACAAAATTAAGTAATATGAGAATAGTGATATGAAAGGAGGGACTCTCTATGTAAGGCCAAAATCACAGCAAACATGACAGAATTAAATGAAGCTTCTTCCAGTTTCTGTAGTTTTTATTTTTATAAAACACTTTTCTATTTACTATCAGTCATTATATATCTTGCATATCATCAATGCTTAATTGCATCTAATTATTAATAAGGATTGAATACATATTGCCACATACATGGAGTGCAACAGACATAAGATGGCATGTAAATATTCTGAAAATCTCAGCTCCAACTGGTAAATTTGTTAATGGAAAATATTTTACATTCTGTAAATAATCAAGCCTTTTTTATTATCTAGAGATGTTTACACTTAGTGGGCATGCATACCATCATAAGTTAAACGTGGTTAATTAAAGTTAGTGATATCTTTTATATTAATTATGTATTTTATTCTAAATTATTGGTTTTCATGAGAAGCTATTGTTGACCATTCAAATTATTAATAATATAAGCAACATCTTGAAGAAACAATGATATTCTCATCTTAATGTGCTCCAAAATTCTATAATTAGAGTATCCTCCCCACATCCCAGTGAAACAGGTGGGTCAGGGAGCTCCCAGAGGTGGAGCAGTCTGTGCAGAGTGAAATGGGGGTGAGGAGTGGGGATCTCTGGGCTTGGTGTTCAGCACATGCTCCTGTGACAGCAGTGACATGGAGCACCACTCCAGGGCTGCAGCCACCCCAGGATTGCTGTGTGCCTTCCCCAGAAACCACCAGGGAGCAGAACTTGCCCTGAGCACCTCGGGAGCTGGGCCCTGTGGGACACACATTGACTCCAGCACAGACACCACGAGTTGTGATGGAGCAGGAGTGCTTCCAGCCCTGATCAGATGAGCATCTCTCTGACTGGTTTCTGGACAGGTGGCAGAGATGGGGAAATGTGGTGTCCTTCCTTTCCATGGAACAGCTCCCTGAGCTGTGCCTGGTGTGATGTTTGCCACACACAGCAGCTGGATCCACACCTCTCCTGCCCAGCTCTCTCTAATGACAAGCAGGGTGTCACAGCTCAGGACAGACACAGCCAAGCTGCCTGCAGAGAAGGTGGCAGGACTGGACCTTCCAGGAGATCTGGGCCCTTCTTGGACAAGTACTGAAAACAAAATTCCTGAATTTTCTTGCAGTGGGAGAGGGGACAGAAAGGCTGCAGAAAATCAGAGCTTTGCAAAATATGTCAGGGAGAACTGGCAGGGAGAGCCTTCAGCTGCTTCATCAGACAGCATCTGTGTTTATTTAGGGGAAGGGACCCCTTTGGGAAGTACTCCCTGGAGATGCCTTCACCAAGTGCTTCCAGAAGTGTTCAGCCATTTCACAGTCATTTCTTAGAGGAAATCAGATTAAAATATGGCACCTGCCAGCCCAAGGCAGAAATGCACAGAAACAATTTCATCTCATTGCAGTGGCTAGCGCTGACAAGTGAAGGAGAAATGACTGCTCTTACTTTGGATATATCTTCTTTGATGGCATATTTTTCTCTGCACAAAATGAAATCACCTTTTTATACAGAACAATTAAGCGGTCTTGGCCCAGCTTAAAAGCAATGAAGACAATTTCCATGCCAATTATAATGTAGAGGGAAAAAAACAAGAAAAACTTGGGATGTTCTAGTTTTGTATCTCCAAATCCAATAGTGGTCAAAGTGATAAAGCAGAAATAAAAAGCTTCCTGAAAATCCATATTTTTTTCCCAGTTTGGAAGGATAGCAGCTGCGCAGGAGATGTACACAAAGATAACGAGCACCATCAATACAATGGGCACATCTAATTTTTCTAACTCTTTTCCTATTTTGTCAAAATTCTCAATTACTCTGGACACCGTCTTTTCCCTGGCTAGTTCAGGACATGAACTGCATCTCTCCATGCTTTTATTTCTTGCTGGTTGTGTGTTTTCATTCTCCCTGGCAATTAACATTTCAAAAAGTTCCACGTTGCGATATTTGACTGGTTTCACACCTGACTGACTTCTCAGCACTTCCATAATGGTCAGGGGCTCGTTGATGACTATTTTAGACTGTGCCCTGGATTTCAGTTCATTCCTTTTGCTACATGTGGATCCAGAACAGAGTTTAGAGGCAAGAATTTTTGACTGCAGTTTCCTGAACTCGTTGTAGGACTTGGATAAGACAGTTGCAAGGATGTCTCCCATGTCTGTCAGGACCAAGAACATCAGGGGGATCCCAAATAAAGCATACAACATACACAGATACTTCCCACTCCGTGTCACAGGATAGGTATTACCATAACCTTGAACAAGAACAAGAAGGGGAAGAGAAGAAAAAGACAGAGATGTGATACATAAATTGGTAGCAGAAGATATGTCCTTTCCCTAAATCCAATTTGAGTATTTATATTTCCTTCCTCTAACATATTGGATATGAAACTCAAGTTGTAAATCAGCGCTTTTCCATTATAGTGGGAGAAAATTTGGTATTATAGTAACTGTATTAAATTTTATCAACCATTTTTCTCTTTATCCTTCAGAAGACATTGAGTATTCCTTCTCTCCCTTCAAAAACTCTGCTTTTTCCTACATGAGCTTCTAGGCTAAGTACTTAGCCTATCAGATTATCAGCTCATATGCTGAGGTATGGTTTCCCTCATTTTTTTTATCCATGCATGTTTTCACTTGTGGCTGCCACAGCCTTTGGTCTGAACCCAGGCTCAGTCCCTGCTTTTTTCAGTGAGGCACTGAAATACCATTTATTCTTGGTCACTCTCCTCCCCACAGGCTAACTGGAAATGCTAATCTTTACTCTCAAAGCACTTGGGAAAGATTACTGTCGTTATGGCACAGAGTGATCTTATTTACTCTTTTAAAATTTGTTTTATGAGTGTTAAAAATACCTTGTGCATTTTTCAGGCTTAAAACTTATCCTGGGCTTAAATTTAGCTATCCAGAAATCTATCCTAGCTGAGCCACTAGGCAGCCTCCCCAGGCAGTGAAGAGATAGCAGTTCACATCATCAAACTTCAGACTGGACGCCTCAATTCTCCCAGAAAATTCAAGGCAGATAATTCGATTCTATCCCAAGGTGATTTATCAGTTCCTGATACTGCAAATAACAAATCCGCTGCAATAGAAATAGCCACCTATTCCATCTATTAGCAGCAAATATTTCAGGCTTTCTACTGATCCCAAAATTCAGGTCAAAACTGAGGAAGATGCATTAATACTCAGTGCTATGAAGGCAAAAAATACTGGCAGCTTAGAAATAAATATGTTGGGTCGGTGTGTATGGGGACCTTTGTCAAGTCCCATGTCAATGGAGGTGGGTAAATATGCCCAGGGAAGACATTTCCCACAATATGCCTTTTCATCAGATGGCTGAAGTCAAAGCTTTCTGATAAGAAGTTCCTTTACCAAGTACTTTCCTTTCAAAAGTTCTTGGCTGCCGTGTTTGTTACAGGAAATATTGACAGGGCTGAGGATTTTGGTCTCATCCCCAGTGTGTCTCTGACCATCCAGACTTCTGTCTTTAACCGGCAAGAAGCTGAGCTTGAGCAGTCACCCAAGAGATGAGAGTGTGAGGTTTGAGCTGTGACACAGCACACAAGGGCTCTGGGTGAGCTCTCACACTGTTCTTTGTGGAGGAAAAGCTCTTTTTAAGGTTCAGTTTTTCTCGTACAGTAGGATGCATCCCCATGCTGGGATCTTGAGCACATCCTCCTGCAGTGGAGAAATGTCTTTGCAATTTGATACAATGCTGTGGGAATATTTCCCATCCAGCTTTGATTGTGACAAATTTGGATAGACAGTGTCTGTACTTGCCAGCATTTGAGAAAGATTAACAAAGGGATAAAAGTAGCTTTGGGAATGAGCATGAGGAGTTGTATTTAGCAATGCAGAGGGAGCCAAAATCGGAGCAGATGTTTCTATTTGATCTAGGTCCTCCTTTGAAATATGAAGTCAGACTGAAAGATTTCAAAGGTGTGACTTAAACACTATCATGTGCTGTTAACCCAGAGAAATGTGAACACGGTGTTTAGTTACAGAACCACAGATTAACAAAGCTGAATTAGACATAAGTAACTGAGAAGCAATGAAAAACAGTATATGCATTATGAATTACCTTTTCCAGAGAAGAAAACATTACCCAAGAGGGCACACAACAGTGGGAAGGATAAGTTTGACTGAAAAATTGAGATTTCTTTTTAGTTCTATAGTTCTGTGAACATCATATATGAATACATATTATAGTATATGTGAAATGATGCAGTTAATTAGTGTGTACCATCACTAATTACTAAATTGTGACTTGTTTCTGTGACTCAGCTATGTCTCTGCAGTCTGTGTTTGCAGACTCACCAGCAATACTCAGGGGAAAAATTCAACAGGATTTGGGCTTTGGGGTTAGAAGGGGTGGGTTTGTTTGTTTGGTTGGTTGGTTTGTTTGTTTGGTTTGTTTGTTTGTTTAGGGTGGTTTTAATTCTCTGGATGAAATGCATTAGAGAAAGCAGCAACAGGAATTTATTCTGAAGGGTTTTACTTTACCTCTGTACTTACCCACAGTTGTGAATACTGTGCAGCAAAAAAAGAGAGACCCAAAGAAATTCCATCTTTCTTTTGGATTGATAAACCAGACTGGGTCAGCTGTGTTGAAAAGCTCACTGATGTTGTGGTTGAACGTCTCATTTTCTGTCAGGTTATCTGTCCAGTTATCTGTCACAGTCACAGCAGGAGGCACAGTGAGTGTTTGCAGCCCACCACTCAGGGAGCAGCCTGCCTGCTACCCCAGTGAAATATACTGCAGCTGAGGATTTGCTCATATTCTCTTAAAAGATAAAAATATTCACCTTCTCACCCTCCCCTTTCAAGCCCCTCACTCCCACCTCTGAAAAAATCAGGTGGGTTCAGTGGCTTTGGTGAATAAAAGTACAGGAAACAAATAAACATAAAGAAGCAGGACAAGATGGCTGAGTAACCAGCTTCCAGCCTGAATGTCCTGTTTCCTTTTGGACTTCCCAGGAGATTAATCTTTTGACCCAAAGACACCAAGAAATGTGGGCACAGCAGGGAACCAATATGAACCACTTGGATGTCACTGCCCAGTGCCCTGCTGTGAATCTTGCAAACCTTCTTCCTCCTCCCCATGGCTGAGCTTTGCTGGAAAAGACATTATTTACATTATTTAATTGCCCAAAAGTGATCATTGTGTCAGCACAGCTACCTGAGTGAAAGCCCCTGTACAAGCCCCATCACAAATCCAGGAGGATTTCCAACCCTTCTTTTCTCCTCTACCCCCTCCAATCAGCATCACTGGGTCTGGGGTGCAGAACTGCACCTGTCCCCCTCTGAGCATCCCATCACCAGAGGGCTGGCAGGGAAGCTCAGAGCAGGGAAGAGGTAGCTGGAAAAACTTTCTGAGAGAGAGGATTCAGCCCCAGCAATCTGAAGGAAATACCACAGGAATCTCAGCTGCTCATTAAGAACCTGGGCAAAAAGGGAGAACGCAGGCATCTCAGGAAAATTCTTTCCAGGCAGGAACACAAGGACTGGGAAGCTTGCAGTCAAAAATCACAGCTAAGGAAGAAAGCAGCAGTCATTAGCTAGGCAGAGGGAAAATCCTGTTTGCAGGGTCAGCTGCTAGTATTTTGAAGAATGTCTTCAAAGGCAAAAACACTCATTCACAAAGCAAGAGAATTGATAGCTCCCTGTGCAGTTAAGTCATTTTGAAATTCCAGTACATACCTGGTAACTTTCTGGCGAGGTACATCAGCTTCTGCAGGAATGTTCTGTATTCTTCACTTACTGTGACCTTCCGGGTACTTTCAATGTGGGAAAACATGAGAGCCCCAAGAAAAGCATAGATGACAAGAGACACAATGAAGCAGGCATGAGGAAACACTGCCCAAAATATTTTTTTACATGTTTTTTTACCTTGCAGAGGCTGTGATGTTGCCATCCTAAGCTTGTCTTTTTTTTGGTTTTTTTTTAAAGATAAAATTTTGTGGAGAAGACACTGCTTTTAGAAAGAAAGATGAGGATGTAAAAGCTTTTGCAGCCAAGAAAAGCTTCTCCTGTGAAAACAAGGATTGTTCTGCCTCAGGCTTTCAGATCACATGTCTTTATAAGTGAAGATTGCACTACAGTCCCCATGGAAAAGCAGCACAACTGATCAAGCCCTGCAATACTTCTCAGTTGATGCCACGCCACTCTATCCCTGAATTATTATTGATCAGCCAGCACTGTAATGCACATGGACTACCAGCTCCTATCAGCTTCCACTGGAGCCAACTTGTGCTTGAAATTTCTTCTCTGAACAGCAGCTTCCCATTGATTGAGCAGAAACACTTCCAGCTCCCAGAAGGGAAAATGTGCACTGTAAGGGATGGAGTTCTTTAAAGATTTCTCCCAGAAACAATCGGGAAAATTTAAAATTAACCAAAAGAAGGGGGTGGCTCTAAACTGTAACCCCTGGGCAGGTTGTAGAACAATTAATTTCCCTTTCAGAGAGTTTACAGAATCTCTCTATACCACTCAAACTTTGTAGAGAGGGTCTTTTGAATTTTAAATTCTTTTTCTCCCGAGAAAAAATAAAATAAATATAGTCAAGAAGGTTTCTCCTAGTTCTCACTTGAATAGAATCTTCCTATATAAATAGAAGTCTCAATTATGAAATTCCCACTGACCTTAGTAAGTCAGAACTGCAAGATTCAGTTCTGGGTTAGTGATCTTTGCAAACCATATCCAACTTTAAAAATAAAGCCTTTCTTTTCATCCTTTACTCCAAAACACAAAGGAGCAGCAACATCCTTTGCTCTAAAACACTTGTTGGAGCAACAAGCAGCATCACTGCCCTTTGCAACTTTTGTAGTGGTAGTAAGAGGAGTTGGACTTTACAGAAAGAGGTGTTAAATATTTCATCTCCAGGCATCTTTCATTAAAAATTCAAACAGTCTTGTGCAGCCAAGACCTACTGAGCTGTATGTATGGAGCAAGTCCACATCCACACAGAAATCCTACATGCTTACAGGGACTTATTCTAGGTCAAACTCTCAGTAAATTTGATCAGAAGATAATTTATGTTCACCAGTATGCAAGTCTCCACTATAAAAAAAAGAGACTTTTAGGGCTAAGACAAAAATAAGCCTGTGTGCTTGCTGTTTTTCTTGTCATCTGCCTTGTTGGCTCAGTCTTGCTTTTTGGCAACAGATTTATAAATCTTCTTATTGCAGTCAATCTCTGTTTTAAATTTTCCCCCCCACTGACCTGAAACACAGGGTTAAAAACTGCTAATGTTCATAATTAATCAAAAGCAACAGAACTTCCTGAGGGGTTGTACTTGGAGATAATGTACATAGGTCTGGTGTCCTTTATGCTGGGAATTGTTACATAAGGGACTGAAACATTGGAAATCTATTTATTACTGTCCAAAGGGCTGCACACACCTGCAGGAGTCAGTGTGTCTCTGCTACCCTGCTCTCAAGCAGCACAGTTAAAAACTGGGACAATTTCAAAAGCAGCAAGGATGGCTGAAGGTGTGGACAGCTTTCAGACAAAGAATGACTGAGCAGTCATTGACCAGGGGGGAAAATATTGTGACTGAGGAACTATGTTCAGTCTGCCAGGTGTTCCGGGGAGAGCAGGTGAGGGATCAGCTCGCTGTAGCCTCTTCTGGAAGCAGAATTGAGGACCATCAAAAGGAGCAAGTAGAAATCTGCTCCAAAACAAAACAGGATTGTTTCTCACATGGCTAGGAGGGCCTTTGCCAAAGGTTGTTGGGTTTCCATACAGGAAAGAGAATGGAGAGATGTTTAGAAGAACAGTCACTAGTGCTGACTACAAACCACACAGGGCTCAATAACCCCCCTGAACTGAAAATAGCTTGCAGCTGTAAAAATATGACAGGGTACTGGGCCAATGAGCCCCCTGTCTGAGGGAACATATTCACACTGATGTTCTAAAAAAGGTTTTCACTGACCAGTATGGTAATTCTGATACAATTTGTTCTGCACAGTTTTTCATCTGCAACTCAGATATAAACATATTTTCCACAAAGTGCTTTAAAATCTTCTCAGCCTCCTCCTACACATGGTACTGCAAAGTATTTAGCAATTCCCAGGAGCTTCTCAGCCATTTGCAGCATCAGGCTCTGAGCTTGTGACAACAAGAAAATTTAATAAAAATAAAACCAGAAATGATTTTTACATTATTTGCTTAATCTAAACCATTTCCCACTATTGCTGTATTACATATTTGGACTTAGTTGCTTAAAAGCAAATCCCACTAACCACAAGTTACTCCAAATTGAGTTACTGGTACTTGTATTGAGAGAGATTTTTGCAATACACATTTCCTATCTACATTAATGGACAGCAAACCTGCATTTGTCCCAACTTCCATTTCTTTGATTAGGGCAAATGTGAGTGCTCTGTAAGGTGCTGCTTGAAAGGGAAGTTTTTGACCACAGCTGCAAGGTTAAATAATTCCAGTAAAAATATACTTACAATGAAATTGCTATTTTATCTGATATTTCTGAATTACATAGGTTAAACCTAGAAGGTCCTTCTTTGGGCAGAGAGAAACGTTTTTCAATAATCAGTAAAACTCTCTCTGCATTAAGTAATCTGCTATGTTGCTGAAGACCTGCTGTGTTACCTGCTCTGTGAAACACCATTCTGTACTGACAAAGACTGTAATGTCATCCTTCTGAAGAGAAAATCAAAGTGACCTGAAGGATGACAGTGCTTTTTAAAAATAAATGGCAATGGATTAAATGGTTTGCTTTTATTTACACGTGGCATTGGTTCTGATGGGAATATGGTTTGATGTAGGACTGAGACTTCACACAAGGAGAATTAAAAACATTCCATTCCAGGATCCTTGGATCATGGAAGGATTTGATCCATTTCCCCACTACAGGCCCCTGGAAAGCATTTCCAGAATGCATTAACATACCTTTATCTCCCCCCAAAAAATGAATGTTTTGGTATAATGGTGATATCACCAAGCACCCAAAACCAGCAAAAAATGAGTGGCAGCAGAAGCTGCACTAAGAAAGCAATCTCAGGGCTGTGTGAGCATTAGATGTGACCCCAAGACATAAGGACACACCACTCGAGGTCACCTGGGTGGGTGGTGTCAGTGAAGTTTCACTTTGAGCTCCTTCAGCACTTTCAAAGGACTCCTCCCACCTCCCACCCACAATGGTTATCCCAGTCCCTCCCAGCTCTAGGGCTCTTTGAGGCCTCTCCCTGTGGGATTTCAGCCCAGGAGCAGTGCTGGCCCAAGCCCAGCCCCAGACCAGACACAAGACACTTGTGCAGAGCAAATACACCCTGCCAGATGAGCCACACCAGCTTTTAAGGCACTCTGCAAATATTTTTCTCCTCACAACCCCACATTCCATATTGCCCTGGAAAATGAATTCCCCTGACACCTCCCATTCTTAGTCCTTACACCTCACACTGCTGGGATGGAGAGAGAAATGCACAAACTGGCAGCAGGGTGTGTTGGATACCCCAGGGAAGGTTTCATTTTCTTTGTATCCAGCTTTAAAAGTCTCAGCTTTTGCCTGAGTCGAGTGCTTGAGCTTGTAACCTCTGGGAATATTTGAGAGCACTCAGGACTAACATCCTGACACTACATAGAATGCTAAGTGGATTCAAAGATATCCAGGACTCTCACCCTGAATGAGAGAATTTCCTATTTCATTCTTTGTATACACCAAAGCCAAGCAAATGATCCCATAATTTAATTTACGAGAGAAAAACACTCTCAATATGCCCCAGGACCAACCAAGGCTTGGGTATAGCTTCTGTTCCTCTTCTTTCTTTTTAAGAGGGATGAAGTCACATAGTCAGGAAACACCTTTAATGGGAGTTTTTTTCACCTGGTTACTAAACACAGCTCCAGTCTTTGGTCACTCACGAGTTAACCAGCCACTTGATCCCCAAATCATTGCCTGGGCAGGAAACCTTCACCTTGCCTTCCTCTTCCCCAAACCTGAGCAACCACAACAGCCTGGAAGGAGCCAAGCTGCCCCCAAAATGAGGAAATATTAGCTTTTTTCCCTCTGGAACTGGTAAGATCTTCTCTCTCCCAGAGCTTCACCCAGTAGCCAGGGGTGCTGCTCAATCTGGAGGGTTTGGCTGCTGCAAGGCTGAGGTTTCCAACACAGCAGAGCTCTGTGCCAGCCACTTCTGCTCCTGCTGCTCTCTGAAACATGTGGCAAGTCAGAACACACTCGGGGCTGGGAGGGGAAGCTGCTCTAGACAGACAGCACTCTTCCAGACCCTTTCTAAAGGGCCACCAGCAAAACCAAACACTGGTGGATTGAGGGCAACAATTCTCAGTCAGGGTGGGGATGGCTTTGCAAGCAAAACCAGGTCCCTGCTCATTGCTTTGCATGACTCCTCTGAGTGCTGTGGCACCATTTCAGGGTGCTGGAACAAGCAGAAAGGTTGGTGTCACCTTGGGTCACCAGCACCAGACCCCACAGTGCAGGAGCCCTGGGTTTCCAGATAAGCAAAGGGGATTACTGAGGTTCAGCCACAAGTCTTATGCCAAGTCTTTACTGAGTTAATGTAGTGAACGTAATGCTGGTATAGTGGAGACTATCTCAGCACAGTAGTTCATTTCAAGGCAAACAAGCTCCCTGTAGAGAGATCAGAAAGCTGCTTCTTAGGAATTTAATTAACATTAGAGTATGTGAGATTATATGCTGCATGAAAGCTAAGCATCATGATTCATGTCAACACTGCATGTATTTGCAACTCTGCACTTCTTTGAACTGGCAAAAGACCCTCGTAGATTCAAGATGACAAGTCCACTTTGCTCTTAAAAATGCTCATTATTTATTACTATTAATGTGGCATTATATGTATATAAGCAGGTGGAAAGAGGGGAATCTTAAACCCCAAATACCAGAACAAACTTTTAGCCATAAATATCCACCAGCATTCATGTGAGACTGTCTCCATCACAGGCACATACCCTCTCAAGTCTCAGCATGCAAATACTAACAGAAAAAAAAAATCTTAAAATGATCTTATTTCCATTGTCACATACAAGTTCAGTCAAAGAGAACACAGATAAAAACTCTTCCTTTGCAGGCTGCAGTATTGGCCAAGCATTACAGAGAACATTGAGGTCAAATGTGTATCTGGAAGAGCTCTGAGGTCATTAAGGACTGTAAATCCCCAGAGTATCCTGCTTACAGTATTTTCTACCCTCAGTCATCCATGGCACTTTATAAACCACAGGCAGGAGTCTGTGAGATGCCCACAATCAGACACCTCTTTCTGCCTTCTCTCCCTGGCAATCAGACTGGGCACAGTTTCATGTCAGTGGCTCAGAGTTTCTTGAGTGTCAGGCTACATTTTCCATCACTTGTTTTCATCCCAATTTTCCTAATGACACTAAGCAATTTCTCTTCCCTTTTTGTGTAAAGTAATCTTTGAAGAGTTTGAACTCCATTATCCTACCACTCATTAGTCATTGTGGATTTGAGGGGTGGAAGACACTTTCACAGATGGGTGTGCCTTGGGACAACATTGAGTGGACACTTGTCTTCAAATTTCTTTCAATTCTGCTGTTTTCCTTTAGCTCTGAGCAGGAATACATGAACTTTTCAAATCCTGTCCCACCCATTAATAAACCATTAATTGCTGACCCTTTAAATGTTTTAGTTCTCATGGAAATAGCACTTAGATGCTTTTTAATGAATCAGTAAACAACATTTTGCCACCTTGGTAGGGGACACTTTCAGGTTCTGGGCCCTTGTAGTTTCACCTATGTAATTAATTGAAGACATAATTCCTCAGTGATGTGATCCTGCCTGGGTTGATGAGTAAGGCCACACTATGAAAGCTCCTCCTGCAAAATATTTTGGGTAGGGAGAAAATGCATGCAAAACTGCCCACCTTTCCTGAGGAACATCTTACAAAAACTGCATGTGGAATGAAGTCTCTTCTTATATCTTTCTCCACGAGGAAAAATCCTTTAACACTTCTAAATGAGCCACCTGGGCCCCAGGCTCCAAGTGCAATGAACCCTGTGGGTTTGCCCAGGGCTCTTCCTGAGGCTGCCTGGCACCCAGAGTGCCCACTGCTGCTGCTGCTGCCCAAACTGCTGGGAAATCCTTCAAAATGGCACTGGCCTTCTCCAGGCTCACTTGGGAATTTCAGATGTGAGGGTGGGGCAGCTCAGCTGCAGGATGAATGGAAGTTCAGCAAGGGTTAATGTTTGAATCCTGCCAGGCAGCCAAAGACAGATGGTTGCATCTTATTCAGAGAGATGGGGCTTTAGGGTACAGCCTTTGGGGATTTGTCATTTTGTATAAACAAAAGGACATCAGAAACACATCAGAAATTAAATGTTGAGCAGCTGAGAGATACAGGAGATTTCAGATGAGCCCTGAAGGTGGTTCACACACAGAGGAGGGAGCAGGCAGGGCTGGAGGTGGCTGCATGCCCCCATGAAGGAATGAGGGCTGACCAGTCCTGAGGAGAAGCACAGCCTCCTGAGTCCTACAGTACCAAGAGCCTTGGCTCCATCAACAACAAGAGGGAAGGAGGATGGAGCACTGCAGCTAGATCTCAACCAAAGGGTGTGTCCACATCCAGGGGCCTGGCTGGAAAACAAGGGCCCCCAAACATTGGAGCTGCCAGCAGTCCTCAGCATGGAGCAAGATGAAGACTCTTGACAGGATGCCTTATGGACACTGCTGCAGTTCCTTATTCTTCAGCCTAACTGAAGCTGATAGAAGGAGAACTGTAGTGGTAGCCACTCTCTGCTGTGCTCTTGCAGAGTTGTTGCTCAGCTCTTATCTCTAACCAACAGTCCCATGTCATCAACTCACTTTAGCTGTTGTGTGTCACACCAAACCTGCCAGGATTTTTCAGCCTGAATTCCATTACTTCCTTTTTCTTTCTTTCCAGAGGAAATATCTGATCACCATGCTGAATAATTTGTTAGAAGGCCATCCTTAGCAGCTGTGTGAAATGCTTGCCCCTAAACAGACCCACATCAAATTTGCAGATCAGCTTCTCTGGCTGAGAAGGCACAGCACAGAGCAAGGGCACAAACCCCATCATCTCCTTTGAACATGTGGTGGGTCTCAGCTGGAAACACACAGTAACTGCTTCAGTAACTGAAATTTTGTTCTAACACTACACAGAAACTCTCTTCTTCCTTGCATTCAGATGTTTACATAAGCAAAAGTATCTTGGGAAGTGTCCTTTGTAGATTTGAATCTTTCTCTGAATCTGCCTTCTGAAATGACCAGAATTTTTGTTCATTAATTTGAAACTGAGGCTGTCTGCAGTCCAACACTAATAGCAGAAATGTGCCATTTACACCAATTAAGCATTCAACTTAATGCCTTTATATAGCTGAATTGTAGCAGAATTTGGCCAGATTCTGTTTTCTTTTAAACTCATGCAACACAGTTTAATGGATATGAAAGCAGAATTAGCTTTTCTCCTTCTTTTTTCTTTTTTTTTTTTTTTAATAAGCCATTGTAGACATTCTAGCTTTCTGGGGTTACAGAAGATTTCCGCACGCAGTTTTCCTGGATCCCAAAAGGGGGTGAATTGTGGCATAGCCAGAGGGATGGGTAAGCAGCCCAAAAACCCCTGTGTGAAGGCAGGATAAAGGAGAATGACTTTAAGAAAGGTGAGTTTAGGTCAGATAATCGGGTGATTTTTTTTACTCTGAGGATAGTTAGGCACTGTAACAGGCTGTGGATGCTCCACCCATGGAAGTGTTCAAGACCAGGCTGGATGTGGCTTTGAGCAACCTGGTAGATTGGAAGGCGTCCCTCCCCATGGCAGGGAAGTCACAAGCAGGTGACCTTTCAGGTCCTTTTCAACCCAACCCATTCTACGATTCTCTGAAGAGATGCACCTTGGCAAAAAACTATCTCTTTTCACAAAACCCTGTTGCAAAGTGACTGCCAAAGACCCAAATGCCTGGCAGTGCCCTCTGCCCTGGCACAGGGAACAGGGAGGAGCGGAACCCGCCCAGCGCTGCTCCGGCCCCGCACTCCGCCTGCAGCAGCTGCTGCCCGGGAAAGGGCGGCCGTGCAAGGCGAGCTGCAGTGGCATTTCCCAGAATAGCCTCTTACCCTCAAGCCATTCGCAGTTCATGGACTTCCCGAGCCGGTATTTCTGTGACAAGGAGATCATTTCCAAGCCCTTGAAGGAAACAGGAGTTCATCGAGGGGCGGCACACGTGTGCGGGGTGCCCGTTATCCACCTCCAGCAGTGTTTCCCAGGGGAATGGCTGGAATCGGCCAAGGGAGCAGGAGAAGGAGGGAGGGGGAATGCGGGGCCCGGGCCCGGCCGCCTGTTCCGCCGCGCTGCCGCCAGAGAGAGCTCGAAGCCCGCGGGCCGAGCGAGCAGCGCCGGGAGCCGGGCGGCTCCGAAGGGTCTGTGAGCCCCAGGAGGGCCCGGGGACACCCGGCAGCTCCGAAGGGTCTGGGACAGGAGGGCCCAGGGACACCCGGCAGCTCCGAAGGGTCTGGGACAGCGGCCAGGAGGGCCCAGAGACACCCGGCAGCTCCGAAGGGTCTGTGAGCCCCAGGAGGGCCCAGGGACACCCGGCAGCTCCGAAGGGTCTGGGACAGGAGGGCACAGGGACACCCAGCAGCTCCGAAGGGTCTGGGACAGGAGGGGCCAGGGACACCCGGCAGCTCCGAAGGGTCTGGGACAGGAGGGGCCAGGGACACCCGGCAGCTCCGAAGGGTCTGGGACAGCGGCCAGGAGGGGCCAGGGACACCCGGCAGCTCCGAAGGGTCTGGGACAGCGGCCAGGAGGGCCCAGAGACACCCGGCAGCTCCGAAGGGTCCGTGAGCCCCAGGAGGGCCCAGGGACACCCAGCACCTCCAGCAGCTCCGAAGGGTTTGGGACAGGAGGGCCCAGGGACATCCAGCACCTCTGGCAGCTCTAAAGGGTCTGGGACAGCCTCCAGGAGGGCCCAGGGACACCCAGCACCTCTGGCAGCTCCAAAGGGTCTGGGACAGGAGGGCTCAGGGACACCCAGCACCTCCAGCAGCTCCAAAGGGTCTGGGACAGGAGGGCCCAGGGACACCCAGCACCTCTGGCAGCTCCAAAGGGTCTGGGACAGGAGGGCTCAGGGACACCCAGCACCTCCAGCAGCTCCAAAGGGTCTGGGACAGCCTCCAGGACGGCCCAGGGACACCCAGCACCTCTGGCAGTTCCAGACCCTTGTCTGTGTCAGCCCCCAGGAGGGCCCAGGGACACCCAGCACCTCCGTCAGCCTGCTCAGCCTCTGCAGCGTGTCATCACCATGGTCCAAACTCCTTTGAAAAGCGAGTCAGGAAATGCGAGAGGGACGGAGAGGGATTTTTTGCAAGAGCATGGAGTGAAAGGATGAGGCAGAATGGCTTCAAATTGAAAGAGAGTAGGTTTGGATTAAATATTTGGGGGGAAATTGCTGCTTTGTGGGTGGTGATGCACTGTTGTAACAGGTTTCCCAGGAAAGTTGTGGGTGCCTCATCCTGGGAAGAGTTCAAGAATGGAGCTCTGAGCAGCCTGGTGTAGTGAAGGATGTCCCTGTCCATGGCAGGGTTTTGGAACTTGCTGGTCTTTAAGGTCCCTTCCAACCCCAGCCATTTTATGATTTTAAGATTCTATGCTGTCAGTGACTCTTATGAATATGCTGGTGAATTCTTGACATCAAATACACACAAACATAAACATAATCACTGGTGACCTCCCTTACATGCTGTTCTATGGATTACCACTGGAAGATCTGTCAGTGCTGGGTCAGCTGACCAGATGGATGTTCTTCAGTCCATTTCTAGCTGCTGCAATCTGAAACAAGAGGACAGGCAGCTGCCTGGGTATTGTGAGGTACACTGGAGACACTGTGCCACTTGTGTGCTCACCATTGCTCTCCTGGGCACTCTGCTGCTTTTCTTAGAACTCTTAGAACTCTAGCACACTAAAGAGCAGCCCCTGGTTTTGCAGGCAATGGGAGGAGAGTGAGAAAGGAAATCTCCAGAGTTTTTCAAGTATAGCTATGGTGAATAGCCTGCTGCTATCCAGCTAGGTTGAGGAATGCTGTTTTAACCATAAAAATCTGGGGTTTGTTGTAGCATTAACCCTCCCCTGAATCTCACCTGGATCTCACTCACTCCTGCCTGATCTCTAAATTAGTATGAGATGAAAGAGGAACAGAGACATCATGAGAGCCTACAAGCTCTGCTTCCCTTGCCAAGCTTAAGAGCATCTCCTTTCTCCTCCTCCTCTCCAGATCTCCCCACTGTCACACAGGGCATTCCCCCAGGATGCCTCCCTGTCACACAGAGCCCTGCACTGGTGCCAGGGATAGAGAACCTCTCTTCTCATGCTGCTGTTCTAGTGCTGCCTAGGCACACAAGAGTGGAACCCTGGTTCATCTGTGAGGGAAAAGTTTCAGCTCTGCACATGCAATGATGACGAGCTCCAAGGAATCTGCGTTACGAGGTCCCTAAGCTGGAGCATGGCTCTGTCCCAAAAGATGCATGAGAGCTGGTGCAGTCCTTGCTGCCCCAGGAGGCAGCAGCTAAACATACTCAGCTGGTTCCCTCCAACTTCCACAGCCAAAATGACAGCTCCTGGGCCTGTTTCAACACTATCAATGCCCCAGGCAACACACCCGATTTCCTTCAGAAGCACCCTCAGATGGCTCTTCCCATCAGCTGATTTTTACACATCTTCAAGTCAGCCCAGACGACTGAAGGCTCAAACCAGCACCCAGGGATAATTTGGGTGTTACTAACATACCTCTAGGGCTCAGGGCCCAACATTTACCCTCATACTATGTCTGGTTTAGTCACCTCTAGCTCAGTGGATATGCATAATCTTTCACCTTGAAGTCTCTTTAAACACTTCACAATGTCATTACTTTCTTGGCAAACATCAAGCCCTTACAAGAAGACAAATGTTAGTTGGGGCATGTAAAGAAATCAAGTAACAATTTTAAAATAGACTAGAGAATATATATCCTTTCTGACAAGGGTCTCAGTAGAGATTATCTGATCTCATCCTCGCAACTGAATTTTTGACTTAGGGTATCCTTCCAATCACCTTCTGGGCCAAATCCCTTTTCTGATTATTCCTGCCCTATGGAAATGAAACCATGTAAAATAAAAGTTAATAATGCATGGTTTATTGTCACATGGATGTAATATTTCATTAACTACTCTTGGGATTTTGGCATGAGTTAAATCAGGATTCTCAACCTAATTTAAATCAAATGGGAAAGTATATCTGTCTTTGTGGTAAAAACTGTGAAGGAGAAAAAAACATTACTTTTTTTAAGTAATGCTTTCCTTTCTGCAGCCCCTTCTCTTGCCCAGGGATCAGAGCTGCTTGTACTCCCTTTCCCCTGAGCCACTGTTTCATTCACATTTCATTCAACAGAGATCCCAGATGCACTCAGGAAACCACGGATGCCACAGATGGCAGCGCCACAGCATCTCCCTTTGGAAGCAGGCCTGCCTTTTGCCAGCTTGGCCAATGACTGGAAAGAAGTCCTACCTCAAGCCAGGTGGGTGATCACTTCTGATGCCTTCTTAGCAACCAAAACGAGAGGGGAGGTCTCCTTTTAATGTCTGGGACTGAACGCTGGCCTGAGCTGCAGCACTGAGCAGTCAGTCCCTGGCAGGAGCTTGGCCAGGGGTCTGCTTTGTGCCTGAGTCCTGCCAGAGGCTGTTGTGACACCAGCACAGGCTGGGGACTGTCTCTGTTTTGTCACACATGTGTTGAGTCTCTTGGATTAACCTTTGCTTAATTACACACCTCAGGCTAAATACTTTGTGTGATGTGAGGGGAATCTGGCTTACACAGGTCTTTTTTTTTCCCATTCATCAATTGTGCTGTGTCACCCCTGGCCCATGTAGACTTCAGAAGTAAATGCAAAGACTGAGTCTAAAATTCATCAATGCACCTGATGGGATTGCCTGTGGCATATTTTTCAGCCTTAAAGCCTTTCCAAAAGTCCATAAAATATAGCATTTCCTGTGTATTTTTTCTAATAACCGTGCTAATTTGCCATCCCGGTTGTGCAGATTGTGCTGGGGCAAGAGGTGTTCTGATTATTTCCTTTGTTTATGGTATTAGACTTAAACTATTGTTGATCTTATTGTTCTTATTTGTAACGTGTTCACCTCACTAGGACAGTAATTGTGTCAAGCAAGTTGGAGTCCAATCTGCAGAGCTGAATATTCAGAACTGCAAAAGAAAGGCTCCAATTTTTCAAGCAGCGGGCATATTACTCCTCCATTTGGATTATTAAATTCTAATTATAGCCTGTTGATCCAGTTACAGTGTTGTTTGTAAATCTAAATACTGTTCTCTAAAGCCTGCATTTTATTTCTTAACCTGTTGATGCTTAGCAAAAAACACTGGTGTGCCTAATAGAGCAGGTGGAGTTTAGATTGCTTGTGATCAAGCTCTTTTTTCCTCACTGTGTTCCTTTGGATAAGTTTAGGAATGAATGCTTAGCATCAGGAAGAGCCATAACCAAAGCACATAATGCCTTGGTACCTGTGGACTTGGCAGGGCTGGGGTCAGGATGAAATCTTCTGTTAAGTAACATTGGTGAGGATTCTCAGGTGTTTTGTGAGGAGAGGAAAGACAGTTGGGTTTGGTTTCTCTGCTCTTTGGGAAGTTACCCAAGGTCTTCTGGGAATGGCACCTTAACCATTCCCTCTTACACAGACAATTCTTCTAGTTCCTTCTTTTCTTTTCATGCAATGTTTTCTGCCCTTCCAAGCCCTTTTTTTCCTCTGTCTGAATGTTAAATGCAAGGAAAGCAGAGAAGCCCAAGGCCAAAAGAGCAATGTTTCCCATGAACTGCTGCTTTATGTGTGGCTGAGAAATCTCCACAGCTGGAAGCTGTGAGTGTACCTGCAGCATCCTCCCTCACCTGTAAGAGTCGAGAAGTTTTGAGTAAGAAACTACCCTGATGTGTGTTTGCCTGAATCCATAAACCATACTTCCATCACAACCTTAGTTTTTTTTCCTACTCTTCTTTTAAGCTGCAACCCCCTTGTGTGCTCACAAGCACCCAGCACAGGCTTCTAGCCAGGCTTGTCCCTGACCTGCTGAGGTGGCCAGCTGTGGCTTGACTGCTGGGCATGGAAATCACCAGGTGCACACCCAGGATTGCCACTGAGTCTTGGAGAGCTCCTCCCTGGGCCAGACACAGCTCCAGGCAGTGAAGCATCATCATTTCACAGCAGTGGGAAGGGCTAGGAAGAGGTTGTGGATGTTTGACAGGTGGTGTTGGGGAATTAACCCAATTTCTCCTTTCATCCTTGTCACTCAGAATCCCCTGGGGGAGGAAGGGAGGGAGTTGCCCTTCCTGAAGGGAAGGTCTCCTGGAGATTTTCTGCTGAGGTCTCTGCCCATGAGCACTTTGACAGGAATTTGGGATACAGACATCCAAACAATGGACAGCTCCAGCAGGTACCAACCACTCTTCCCATTGATCCTTTCCCATGGGTCCCGCAGGGGGGAAGATCACTGGGGTACAGGTGGTGGGGGTGGAAGGTAAAGCCGGTTTCCTCTCCTTGAAACAGCATCTGAGCTTAGACTCTGGGCCTGGGCAAGTGAGGAGCAAGGAGTAAAAGGATTGAAAGAGATCACAACATTCCAGCAATTGGGATGGGGATGGAATGGGTGTTGGTGTCACACACACACACATTTCCATGCTGGAATGGGCAAGGCAGGGTGGTGCTCCCTGCTGGGAGGAAAATTTCTGTTTGCTTGAAAACAGCGTCCCCTCCAGATGGGTCAGCTAAGAGGGCACAGTCTTCAAGGCATGGGAAAGACCTGCCTGTGGCTCTGCTTGCGTCTCTGTGTCCTCCTGGGTGGGGACAAGAGGGTTCCATCTCCTCCAAGCTGTCACTGAACCTTGACAGTGCTCCCATGAAGGTGTGAAGGGAACTTTTCACTTCTCAGGTGGTTGTGACCAATGGGAACAAAATTATTGAACCCAGGAGCTCTGCCAGGGAAGAGATGAGCTGGGCTGGAGGGGAGTGAGGGAGTGAGGGGGCTGCTTCTGCTACAAGGAATGAGGCAGCAAATCTACTTCCCCAGTGAAGCAGAGTGCAGCATGGTACCCTGATTGCTGGGAGTGAGGGATGGCTGGGGTAAATGTTCTTCTTAACCCTCTGCTGGATTCCTTGGCTTCATCCCTTCTGGAACAGCCTCCTTCCCTCACCCTTAGTGTGCACGTAATGGGAAGAAAGAGGCTTTTCCTGCATTTAGACATTCCCAACAACCAGAGACCTGCAGAAGCTGACCTGAGAGGTGAGGGAAGGACCCTCACCCTGCCCAAAGGAGAGGCACTCGTGGCAGCTCCGGCAAAAATTCACTAAAAACTCACTGCCGTGCCCGAGCAACAAGGTTTCTAAGGATCCCTGAGAGCCAGAGGGAAAGGAAGCAACCCCCCGGGATGTCGTGTTGCCTGTCACCCCCTGCGCTCCCCGCTGCCGCGGCTGTGGGGTGAAGGTGCTGCGCCGTCCCCAGCCCGCCGCATCCGCCACCGGGAGCGCCCAACGCCGCGCTCGGGGGGACGTCGAGGGAGGCACAGAGGGTGAGAGCAGGAGAAGCAGCCAGAGCATCGCCCCTGCCCGACGGGGGGAACGGCGAGAAGGAAGGCTCCGACTGCCCGGCATCCCCGCGGAGCCCGGCCGGGGCCGCTGCCCGGTGTGAGCGCCCTCGGGCTGGGGCCCGCCGGAGCCCGGCCAGCCGCGGCGGGGACAGGGACTCCCTCCTCACCCTCCGGGGCTCCTGCCCGCTGTGCCCGCAAGCGTCGGGGATCTCCGCTTTGGGTCCCCCACTCTGAGTTTTCCACTCCGAGGATTGGGAGAGGGCGCCAGGGTGGCTTTGCTGCCTCGTGGCTTCGCGGTTTGTCGTAGCGGGGAGCGGCCGGGGAGAGGCGCGGAGCCGCGGGCGGCTCTGAGCGCACCGGCACCGGGGATGCTCCGGCCCCGATGTGCGCCCGGCCGGGCCCGGAGATGCCTGGGATGGCTGTGCGCCCGAACCTAGGGAGAAAATAAAGAAAATGAAGCGAAAACACCGCGCTGAGCCAGCCCTGGCTGCACGGGCGGCGGCGAGGGGAGAGGGAGGGATGGAGCCGGGGCAGGTCCTGCGGGGCTGGGCTGGAGCCGGGGCAGGTCCTGCGGGCTGGGCTGGGGCTGCCGGCTCGCAGGTCCCTCCTCGAAACCTCTGCCTGCCCGTGGAAGGAGCCACGAAGCTGTCTTTGGGCTGTGGTTAAGTGTCTATGGGGAGCGGAACTCTGTTTATTCTGGGTTTCCAAACCAGCTGTAAAATAATAAAAGAACAAAAAAAGGGGGCGCAGCTCCGGTCTAGAATCCTGGGAAGCAAAGGCCGCTTCCAGGCGTCAGCCGGCGCTGGGACCGGCCGAGCCAGGTGCCGGGGGAGCTCCCGGGCTGTGAGTCTGCAGCGCCCCTCGGCACCATCGAACTCTTGCATTGGCACAAATAAATCATCGGCAGCGTCTGATGGCGCGATTCGGTTTGTTCTGTAGAAGGTTTCCTTCCTTTATACGAAAAGTATTCTGTTATTCCGTTCGATTATCCTCCGCCACGCTCCCTGTGCTGCTGTGATACCAAAGACCGTCGACGACAGAGAAGAAAACAATTTTACGGAGAAAATGTGAGGGGGGGGAAAAAAAAATCAGTATTTTTTGATTTTCAGAAACCAGCGCTTACACAGACTATGCGGAAAGAAAAAAAAAATAAATAAAGCAAAAGCAAATCTTTCAAAACCGTGTCTCATTTGAGGTAAAAATCGACCAATCATTACAGGGAAAGATTTTAAAGCAACCGGCAAACTGCCAAAAGTTTTTAAAAATAAATAAAAATCCGTTTAATTGTTCAGTGATTCTAAACTGTTTAATATCGAATTGGGTTTTTAGATGTGAGGCAATACGTCCAAATAACAGACCATCACCACCTAAACGGATTTTAGTTGTGCTCCCATGTGCACGTCACATTATCGAGAGAATAAAATGTGGCATAAAGGTTCACAAATTTCCTTAAACTTGTATTTGATCAAGATAAATTAATTCATTTCAGTTGTCAAAGAACACGTTAAAGCATCGTTCCTTGTTTTCTATATTTACTCCTTTTTCTGCATCTTTCTCTTCTTTCTTCTCTCTTCTTTCTTTCTTTCTTTCTTTCTTTCTTTCTTTCTTTCTTTCTTTCTTTCTTTCTTTCTTTCTTTCTTTCTTTCTTTCTTTCTTTCTTTCTTTCTTTCTTTCTTTCTTTCTTTCTTTCTTTCTTTCTTTCTTTCTTTCTTTCTTTCTTTCTTTCTTTCTTTCTTTCTTTCTTTCTTTCTTTCTTTCTTTCTTTCTTTCCTTCCTTCCTTCCTTCCTTCCTTCTTTCCTCCTTTCTTTCCTCCTTTCCTTCTTTCTTTCTCTTAGTCTTTCTTTCTTCCTTTCTTTCTATCGTTCTTTTTCCCTTTCTGCACTTTCTCTCTTTTTCTTTCTCTTTTCCTTCTCCTCCTGTCATGAAAAACATGCTTTATACTCTTACTCTACAACGAGATAATGAAAAAATTACGAACTCAACCTGACATTTATCTCTCCATTCCTAGTTTCCCCTCAGCTGAATAAAACGCAAGCCCAGGGTTTTCCCAAGGTGCCGTGAGATGGGTTCCTCACTGTGCTCGGTGGCTCCCGGCCTCGCTGCGG
The DNA here is from genome assembly GCA_039654755.1 of Calcarius lapponicus. NCBI lineage: Eukaryota > Metazoa > Chordata > Aves > Passeriformes > Fringillidae > Calcarius > Calcarius lapponicus. Next base: position 28,340,794 of record CM077469.1, on the reverse strand, counting down.
GCCAGCGAGGGAACCGGGGCTGCGGGCGAGCCCGGCCGGGGAGAGGCAGGAAACCCATCCAGTGTGTGCAGGGGACTCGCAGCCCTAATCCCGCTCCATCTTGGGAGGTGGCACGTACCAAAAAAAAAGGGGAAAAGGGGTTTTGTTTCCCCATTGTGCCTACATCCTGAATAGAAACCTCTGCGGCTTCCGCCCGCCCGGGGCCGGGGGAGGCTGGCGGGGGAGCGGCCCCGGTACCCCCCGGCTGCCCGCAGCGAGCGGGGCCGCACAACCCCGGCGGCGGCCGCTGCCTCGGGCCGCGCTGGGCACCGTCCGCTCCCTTCCGAGGGCCGGGCAGGGCAGGGCAGGGCAGGGCACGCGTGGGGCGCCGGGCCCGGCGGGACGTGCGGGGGATGCGCGGGGTGGGAGGAGCGCGCGTGGGCGGCGCCGGCCCGCGGGGCAGCCCCGTGGGGACGGACGGCGCGGCTGTGCCCGGTGTCCCGAGGCTGTGCCCGGCGTCCCGAGGCTGTGCCCGGCGTCCCACGGCCGTGCCCGGCGTCCCGAGGCTGTGCCCGGTGTCCCGAGGCTGTGCCCGGCGTCCCGAGGCTGTGCCCGGCGTCCCACGGCTGTGCCCGGCGTCCCGAGGCCGTGCCCGGTGTCCCACGGCCGTGCCCGGTGTCCCACGGCCGTGCCCGGACGGCTCCCGGAGCGCGCCTTCCCCGGGGCCGCGTGGGAGCGAGGGCAGGGCGGCCCCGCTGCGGGCATCGGTGCGGGCGGTCTCGCATCCCCCGCGCACCGGCCCGGGGGTGGCGAGCGGCGCCGCTGCGGCTGGGGCCGGGCTCGGCTCCCTCTGCGCTCCGCGGGGCCCGGAGCCGGCGCAGGCACCGCAGCGGCGGCGCCCCGGGGCTCCTCAGCCTTCGCCGGGGCTGCGTTCCCGGCACGGCCGCCGTGGGACGGGGGCAGCTCCCGCCGCTGCCCCGCTCCGGGACTCGGGTTTTCCCTGTCCCGAGGGCAGCCGGGCTGCAGCGGCGTCAGGCCGGGCGGCGGCACGGCCGACACTGCAGAGCGGGTTTTTGTTTGTCTAGCCCCCTTCTCTTGTTTTCCGCCCAGCAATTTTTCCTTTTCGTTGTCCTTTCCTTTTTCTTTTTCGTTTTCTTTTTCTTTCTTTTTCTCTCTTATTCTTTTCCTTTCTCATTTACTTTTTATTTTCCTCCTTTTTCTGTCTTCCTGTTTGTTTTCCTTTTCTATTTTTTCCAATTTTTTCCATTTTCCTTTTTCTTTCTTTTTTTTCCTTTTCTTTCTTTTTCTTTTTCTTTTTCTTTTTCTTTTTCTTTTTCTTTTTCTTTTTCTTTTTCTTTTTCTTTTTCTTTTTCTTTTTCTTTTTCTTTTTCGTTTCCTTTTTCCCTTTCCTTTTTCTTTTCCATTTCCTTTTTCTTTTCCATTTCCTTTTTCTTTTCCATTTCCCTTTTCTTTCTTCCGTAGTGCCAATTCAGCACAGTTTAAAAGAAAGCTATAAACACCAAGCATCGAACGCCACTTTCCCAATGAAGAAGTCCCTTAAGGCATCCCCTTCCTCCGGCCGGCGCCCGATGCAGCGGGGTTCGGGGAGAGGAAGAGCCGTTCCTGCCGCACAGGGCAGGGAGCACCACAAGGAGGGGGCAGGTAAACTGGCAGGAACTTGAGAGTATTGCCTTAACGAGAGAAGTTATTTGAAAGCACTAACTCTGCCCATTATCCCAAGGCTGTTAGTCATTTTAATTTACATCCGTAATCTATTTAACACGCAAACCTGACACAGTTTTCCCAGCTAGCTGGCCCCTCGCCATCCGAGCCATACTGTGAGAGTTATGGTTCCCCAGGACCGGGGAATCCAACGGAGCCCTCTCGATTCTCTTTTCCCCACCGTCGAGGTGGTGATGGTTTAGTGTAGTTAATTCTAAAATGCTTGGCAGCTTGCCCGTCAAACCATAAGCGATAGAAGAATGCAAACAAACTCTCTGTTTAATAGTCGCAGGACAGTGCAACTAATCCACTGTAAACTGCTAATGGGTATCGATGTCAACAGGTACGCGGCGAGAGCCTGATACTCTGCACTCAATGGAAGACACTTCCCTTCTGAATGAGGATTATGTACAAAATGCAGCTTGGCAGAAGGATCCAAATTAAATTCATGCTTCAGTTAATTCAGATTAATTTTCCTGATTGCCCTAGCACACCAGACAACCAAATCCCTGTGTATATTTGCTCCTTTTCTTTTTAAGGAGTGGATACAAACTTCTTCTCCTGGGGAGTGTTGCAAGATGCGTGTGCTGAATATTGTGATTCTCTCAGGCATTAACTAGAGTAATGAAATACCTGAGATGTATTTTTATATCACTGTTATTACTACAAACATTAGTTTAGGATACTGGATCCACTATATGACCGTGGTTCCAGTGTTTTTTCACTAACATGCTGGAAGCCACATTCCAGCTAATCACCTTAATGGAAATTAGAGAGGAAAATGGTCTATTAGGCTATTTAATCTATCCTCACTCAGTAACATTTTCTTACCTTTTTCAGCCCAGCCTTAAATTTAAAAATAGCCCCTAGGAATTATTCTGCAGTCTCCAGAGGTTGTTATACCAACAGATAGCCCAGAAAAGCGTGAAAATACACTGAAAAGAGGTTGCTAAGAAATGTTTTCTGGTGGTCAGCTTTATTTTCTTTCTGTTTCATGTTATCCAATTGCTATAACTCACACATCCCTCTAACAACCTAAATATGTGTTTTCTCTTCTTCATCTGGACTCCTGTCACCATGACCCTACCGTGTTTTTAATGTGGGCATTTTGGGGTTTGTTGGGTTTTTTTTTTCCCTACAGAAGGTTAATAAAAGAGAGTGAGTTTAGCTCAGGCTTCATTCCAGGCAGCACCTTGACTACTCATTTATGTCCAAATTCTTGCTCTTTTTCTTTTCCCTTATTTGACACCTTGATGGCAAACAGTATAATCTTTCTTGCAGATTTATTTTTTCCTCTGAAATGATAGGAGAAGTTGGAAATTTGTTTGCTTCTGCCCCAAGCTGCTTTCTCTGCTGTTTCCTCTATGAAACATTTACATAGAGCTGGTACCCCACAGAGAATAAATGTATGGTACGGCAGCATGTGGGAGCTTTCTGTGTCAGGGTAGTACATTTTATGTCACAGCCTCAATGTAATTTCACCCTCTTACTAAGGGTATGGTCTGCCTCACCCTCTCCTTGGCAAAATTACTCCTTACACAGGGATCTCCTGGCCCCTTCTCCATCTTCACTGCACCCCCCTGTGCTTGTCCCTCCAGCATTCTCCCCATCTGTGCAGCTGATGCCACAGCGACACTGAGGACTCCAGCTGGGGGGAGACGGCCATTTTCCGGGGGTTGTTTCATTCCATCTGCTTCCCTCTGCAGTTACTCAGCTGGCACCACTGGGAGAAGCAGCCACAGCAGGACGATCTGCAGGGGTGAGGTGCAGAAACTGCTTAAACAGGCTGTGCCACCAAAATGATGTCATGGTGCTGCAGTGCAACTTTCTGTCGTCATGCGAAGCCTCTGATGGCGTGTGTGGATGTGAGCCAGCCTGGCCTGCTGCTTTTGGTGGTGCTTAGACACAAACCATGTCCCCTCCTGGCCTGCTTGCCCCCACAAGCTGCCCTCTGGTCAGATGACGTGCAATTCCCTCCCCTAGACTAGATTGAATGCAGTCCAGTAATTGCCTGAGGAACAATAAATCATACATGAGACAAAGCATTCATTTACACCACTTTATTTCTGTAACAATGAGAGAAACTGAAATGGACCATTGTTAAAGATCACTATTTCCTGCTCTGTAATAAAAGTCTCATCTTCCCTGATGCTTGTTTATTTTATAAATGTCTCTGCTTTGGCTTTCATATTTAGCTGCCAGCAGGACACCATTATTCCCTGACAGCATTCTGTTCCTTCTCCATTGTCATTACTGCTGGAGTGATGTTATATTGCTGTGCTTGGCCTAGATGGTGGTGCTTTCTTATCCTGCATTTCCCATTGCTTTTCCCATCCAGGCTTCCAATGTGGCGCAGAGCAGAGGTGGCAACAGTTAAAAAACAATGTTTTTGTGGAGTATTAGCAATTCTGGTTTTAGCTTTAAAAAACCTCAACAACAAAACCCCCACTGACTGCTGCTTTTTTTTATTATTATGTTTTCAAGGCCAGTTGAGAAGGACTGAGCTGAAGTGCATGGGTTGCACCTACACTGAAGAGACCCCAAGGACCAAGTGGGTCTCTGCTGTCCCACTTGTGGAGCCCACACCAATGTGGCAGAGCCCCACAGCCTGCAATGAACTGTCAGGAAGTGAAAAAAGGCAAAGACCCTGGGACACAAGTGCTGTGTCCACATTTTTTTCTCAAGTGGAGGGTTGTGCGCATCAAGGGCAGGGATAAGATCTGAACCCTGGTGCCTGTGCACCTTCCAAGGGGATGGGCAGGGCTGTCCTGTGCAGATCCACAGCCTTGAGCAGAGCAGAGTGCCTGCAGGGTGGTGAGATGAGCAGTGCCAAGCTTTAAGCAAAGCTTTTCAGAGTCACTGGGAGCATTTCCACTCATTTCAAGGACTTGTATCATGCCCTTGAACATCTACAAATGAAAGATACTGTACTCAAGACAACCTATTTTTTAGGGCCACGTTGCCCTGCTGTCCATCTGTTTTGTTGATCTCAGAGCATCACCAGCAAAACAGCAAAACCAACAGCAAAGTCCTGGTATGTACCACACTGCTTCTCCTTTCAAGAGCTGAAATCTAATAATCCCCCTGGTTCTCCCATCCTTCAGTCACACGCACAGCATTCCCTTCAATATTGCCATGTCCTCACTTCTCCTTCTTCTTTTCTTTTTTAAACAAAATTCCCAAGTGGGGGTATCAAGGTTTTCCTACAGCTCTGTTTCACTTAAAAAATAATTGGATCGTTATTTTCTATAAGGACCAAACTTCAACAGTAAGTAATTTCTAGAGATGTCAAGTGGCTCAGCATAAAAGTTAATCTTGATCTATTGGTTTGTTAGGTGTGTTTACATCCAACCAGTTAGCTCTCCTTAAACAAGAGTGATTTGAAGCCCTTTCTGGAGAGCATGAAAATGATTCCCCCAGCACTTAGATCCTCAGGGCCATAATCCAACAAAAGCAGGCTTATCTTTAAGCATATGAGTAGCCCTGTCAAAGTCAATGGGGCTCCAGATGTGTTTAAAGATAAACACATACTTAACTGCCTTGCTGTATTGGAACTCATTGCCTGTTTTATTTCCATTTAAATTCAATAGTAGACCTTAAATTTTGTACATAGAGGCAGAGGATTCTTGCTGGATGGCACATTAGAATATTATTTTCAAAGAGGTTGAATAGGAAAATCCCAACATCATAGAAATAATTTTGAATTATTCAGATGGTTTATTTCAACTGTTATGAGTCTATATTTTTTGACTTGTTTTACTTGGAGCTTCAGGACAGAAGCACTGCAAACATGGAATTGAACCACAGAGCTCTGCAAGGCTCCACTCCAGTGCCACAATATCCCACTTTAGGGAAGTTGCTTCACCTGCTGAAGCTTCATCTCACCACTGCAAAAATGAAGATTATTAACATTTCCTTTATCTCGCTTCAGTTGCCTAGTAAATGCTTGAACAAGGATTTGATAATAGAAAATGCTGAAAGCTGTTTCTATTGAAAAAATATAACTGGAAAAAATATTGATTGCGAACCTGCTTGGGAAAAAAAGTGTTTCTTTGAGCTTTCCACATGCTCTAGCAATCAAATTGATCAAACAGCAATTTTATGCAACTGCTTCTTAACATTTCAGAGAATGAGCTCTGCTATTCTGGATGACTGAGCTCCAGATGAAAGCGCAGCAGCAAAATCCTCCCAGTGAATTAAACCGAGGGAGCTGAGCCTTATTGCCCAGTGCATTGCAGGGGATGATCATCTATATGGCCTTTTGGGTTGGATGGCTTTGTCTGGACACTCCATCTGCCTGCAGCCCTCCTTTGGCAGGGTGTGTGCTGCCTGCTGTGCCTGGCCCTGCTGCAGGCAGGTTTCACACCCGGCTGGGGAGCCCCAGCGCAGCAGCGGTGCCAGCACCCAGCCCTGCAGAGCTGCTGGGACGTGCCTGGGAGGCAGCAGGGTGGAAGGCAGGCAGGGAGGTGCATCACATGCCGTGTCTCCAGATTCTCCTGAGATTCCTCCTGCAGGAAGAGACAGCCTTTGGGCTCATCTATATTTCAGCTGCTCCAGCGTCTGCAGCTTCTGCAGAGTCATGGCTGGTGGTCAGACACAGCAGCCCTGCTCTGGCTTTTTCCTGCAGCTCCCAGCACTCCTGAGCACAGAAAGGGCAGGGTGCTGTGTCTGCCCTGCCAGAGCTGCATGGAAACATGCTGCTGCACAAGCTGTGGGTGTGGAAAGGGCTGCAAGGCAAGCAGCCTTTCATTCTTGTCAGACTGCGGGCAACTGGATAGACCCCATTTAAAAGGAAGGGGATGGGAGGGAGGCACTCAAAGAGTGGGAACATAATGAAATGAAAAGAAATCCAGATGTGGTGTTCATTTGCCTGAAAGGACTGCTGCCTGGGCCTTCCCACGCAGCGCAACAATTGCCACTCCATCTGCTAAGGAAGCAGCTATTCACACGGAGCCGTCTTCCCACGGCACGGCTCAGGGCTGCCCGTGACACCCAGGTTTGCAGCACAGCCCAACAGCTTGTGGCACTATCAGCAAGCTTGGGCAGTGGGTGGTGTCCTTTTCCCCAGCTGGAAAGACTTTACAGGAGCCAATGTGACAACATGGCCCCGTGTGCCGCACAGCATCTCCCCAACAGATCTCAGGTCTTGGGGGTGACAGAAGCAGGGACTGGCAGGACCACAGAGAGAAAACTCATCCTGTGTAAACATCCACTGACCTGTGCTGCTTAATTCAAGGCTAGGCACTGGCCCGTGTTTGGCAGGAGAAGGAGTGAGTGGTTACTCTAGGCTGAGATTCTACAGCATCTTTTTATTTTTTCCCAGCTGACATTTAGCTCCTCTCAGTAGCTCAGCTTTCCATTTCCCCTTTGCCATGTCTATTCTGCCAGGAAACTTGCTGGCTGCTTTGTTGCCTTGAATGTCCAGCTCTTCTGCTATTCTTTTCACATCTGTACAGTCATTTTTCCTTTTCCTTCTGAATCAGAGCACCACTCCAAACAACCCTGTGAAGTACAGTCTATTATCCCTTTTCTCCACAAAGCGGTTTTGAATTTTCATATGTAATGCGCTATATAAAAATAAAAAACCTTGTCCTGTCTTAATAGCCTAATTCTTAAACAGTTATGGCCTCATTCTCCTTCAAAGTACATAATTTCCATTGACAGCAGTGGGAACACTGCCAACACAATGGTGAATTAGTTCCCATGAAAAAAAGATGCAGACACCAAAAGGTCCAATTCTGCTCTTCATTAGGAAGAAATGAAGGTAGAGCCGACAAAAAAAGGTAAAAACAAGATACAAAATTGCATGAAACAGCTTCATACTAACCAGGCAGTAGGGAAACAGCTTCATACTCACCAGGCAGTAGGCTGCTAACTGAGAAGTCATTGGAACTGACCCTAATATGGCAGGAGTGTGAGTCAAGAGAAATTCAATAGCATCAGTAGCACCTCATCCCTGTGGCAAAGCTTGGAGCCAGCCCCCAGAGCTGTGCCTTCCCCTGGGCTGGGAAAGGTTGGTACAGATGGACCTCCCCTGCCTCCTCTCCCCTGGCTCGTGGGGATCTGAGTCAGTGCTTCAAGAACATCTTAAAATCTTTCCAAATGTTTGTCCTTCACAGCCAGACATCACACGGATGCTGTCTGTGCCATATCAAAGGGCAGGGAGTGGGTGGCATCATTTCTACACCTGAGAGCTCAACAGTGGGGGCTTGGCAGTTATTCAGCTCCCCTGCTGTTTAACATCTCTGTTTTCTGAACATTTTTTTCTTTTTTTTGTGGATGGTCTTGTAGTTGGAGCACTTCCCTGAGGATCTCACTCCATCTCTCTGGCAAAACTGGGAAAGCATAGCATTCTCTGAGCTTCTTCTTTTTTCCTTTTTTTTTCTAAAATAAAATAAAATAAAATAAAATATTTCTTCCATCTGTAAAAATAAAAGAAATCATGTTTTTTCTCTTATCTAATTAGTCTGTTTCAGATTGTTAAAAACTTAAATACTCTTTTTCTTTTGGTATAACATCTAATCCATCAAGAGCACAAACAGATCTGGGGATTCCTGATGTTTTAATGTAACATCACTTTTCTTGTGCTATTCAATGGTAGAAAAATCCTAGCAATAAAAATAGACAATATACAAGTAATACCAAGTCTTTAGAGACATATTGCTATTTGAGATTTGTATGTCTCTGCTATTTAAATGAATAACCAAACTATAACTACACCTAAACTCCTTTACATTCATAAATAGGAAACTATGGGAGTTTGGTAAAAATTGCCAAACTTCTGACCAAAGTGTTTCTGCCTGACAATGAAGCTGCTATGTGCCCACTACTGCTCCTTTCACACAAAAGTGAGCCTTGGAATCCAGGCAGCAAGATCTGGACCCCAGCATGTCTTAAAATCATAGAATTGTTCAAGACCTTTATGAACTTCAACAGCCAACCCAGCAGCAGCACAATCATGAAACCATGTCCTCACATGCCTCGCGTTTTTGTGAATGCTTCTAGAGATGGTGGAATCATCTTATCTTACCCAGATTATTTCCTTCTAGGAAATGGAAAACATAATAAATGATCCCTCTTGTGCCCCCAGAGGGGGAATGCACCTTCTGCCACAGAGATCCCCAAGGAGTTTGGTTTCCAAATTTTGCAATCCCTTTGTCAAAGGAATCTGTGGGAGTGCACCAGAGCAAAAGATTTCTTCTTTTCATTGCTCCTCTCCTCCTTGTCCTTGCCTGTGCTTTGCAGAAACTTAAAGCACACCAAACTTTGACAAGCTTGGCTTTGCAGAACCTCACTTCAGAGCTGTCCTCCACATTTAGGATTAATGTTATCTGCTATCCCAAATGTGCTGCTCTGGCTTTTTCCTACCCAATGCCACCAGTCTTTCAGGTAGCTTACAGAGTACCCTGCTCCTGGTACTTCAGGGAAGAACAAACTAAATCCCAAAGAGATGCACTCCTGCTCCCCCTCCCCAGTGTGAGCAGTGCCCAGCCCTGGGTGTAAGACTCAATCAGGCTGATCATTGTTTTCAACCTTGTATAATGAGTTAATCCCAACAATGTCCAACTCAGTTTAAAATCACACCAAGGCATTTGCCTCAGTAACCTCCTGCAACAGCAGCTCCCGTAGCTGATGAGAAGTGTCTGGGCATTTATTTTTCATTCTAAACTTGCTGGGTTTAAAATTAACCTGATGCTTATTCTCATGTGACAAAATAAAAAGAGGGTACAATGTTCAGTGCTTGAGAATTTTGATTTCCACAATCAGCTCCATTTTCATCTTCTTCTCATCAAAATAATTCCAGTCTTTGACATGTCTTGTGTATTAATCCTAGTAGCTCTGTCCTAACTATTCTTTATTTGAATTTCTCATTGAATTCTTATTTGAATTTATTATTTCTTATTCTTATTTGAACATTTTTTTAACTATGCTATGTACCTCAAGAGAGAAGAGGATAAATAGAATGAACACAGATTTAATGTGTAATTATGGCATAATCCTGCTATATGGCATAAACCAGCTATCCTGATGAGTTTTGGGCATTCTGCTCTCTCTTTATATGAAACCAAATAGTCTCCTTTTTTTGTTTTTTTTTTTTTTTTTTTAAAGCTGCTGCGACAGATTGAGGTAAATCAGACACTGCTGACTTCTGGTACAGGTTCTTTTCCCTCAGAGATTGCAGGAAATTCAGGGCTTTTCAGATTATTTGAGCTATACAGTTAATCACTGATGATTTACATTACTTTTCATTTAGCCATGCTCAGAGCTGTCTGCCATCGTGCTGCTCACCCTCCCAGTGTGCCTAAATCCATCAGGTGAAGTATTCACCATAAAGAGAACTCATCCCCAGCTGACCCAAAGCCTCCAATGGGTTTTAACAAACTGAAGTGCACTGATCTTTTTGCCTATCTTTTCCATAATTTTCCATGACAAAACGTTTGGAAGTGCACTGAATCATTATTTTCAGGGGTGTCTCTGAAATACTGCTGTTTTCTGGGTAACAAAATCCTGCCAGCATTCAAGCTACATATTCAGTCAAAAATTTCCTGTAAATGTGACTCTGTTCCCCTTTATGAATGTACCTTCAAGACCCATAGTTCAATAATTTTCTGTTTAGGCTCTTACTTGTCAGATATAATCAAAAGATCCAGGTAGACAAACCCTTCCAGAGAAGATTTGATTTTGTTTGTGGTTTGTACTTGTGGTTGCTGTTGACATTTTCAATTTCCATATGAGGAATAAAGAAATCACATGATGATAAAGTAAAAACAACAAAAAAATCAAACCATTTCAGGAAGATTTTAACCAGGTCTGCTGGATGCTTCTGAGTGAGCCTTAGGATCATGTCAGAGTTTCTCTCACCCCAGAGTGAAGGGACAATTTCCAGTCTCTCTCATCATTCCAACATGATGGACAGTTGTTGAAGCTTTCCCTGGATCCTTGGGACCATGGTTATGAGTTTTTGAGACACTCTTTGTGTTCAATCTGGCCTGACTTAAGCTTTCAAAATCAAAGAACTAAATGGTTTTAACCCAAAATGTGACTTTTTTTTTTTTTAATTTGATGCAAATGTCTTTAGTGTTAAAACACCAAATATTGGAAAGAGTACAGTTCACATCTACTGCTCTGGACATGTCACCTTTGCAAACATCTCCTCTTGTTTAAACCTTCAAGCTTGCTTTTATTGGCTCTGTGAAAAAATATGATTGTGAGAGTTTTAGCACCAATAGTAAAGGCTCATGGTCTAACAGCTTTTGAGGTGGTAAATACTCATGAGTGCTCCAAGCGAGCTGGTAAAGCTCAGTCCCCTCTCAGGAGAGGGTGAAATGAAGGCAGAGGGAGTTTGAGTGCTCAGGTACTGCTGATTACAGAGGCAGCCAGTGACATGGGGGAGGCTGAAACCAAAGGCTCTCAATCTGCTTTCAGAGAAAAAACAGTATTTCCTCTGAAATCAGAGTTTTCCCTCATGGAAAGAATCCTGTCTCAGCCCTGTTCAGATGGATTGCATATGCCATGGGCATGATCCAGGCAATAAAGCTTTGTAATAAGCTACTGTCCAGATTGATAACTGTAAGGAGCATCTCATAATGACCACAACATGATTAGTCATGATACATGTGTGATACCCATGCTCATTATTACTGGCCTCCAGAACAGCACTGCTGAGTCCTGCCAATGTGCTCAGTTTAGTATCTGGGAGAGACAATACTGCAATTACTGCCAAAGTATGCAGGAAAATTTAGAAGCAGCTGGTTGGGGATTCTGCACCAGGCTGGCAATCAGGAGCACAGCAAAGCATGGGAAGGTAGGAGCTGCAAGGACTAACTTAGAGTATCTGGATCCAATGAATTATTTTATATATGTCTCTGGCTGTGCCCATTTATTTTAAACAGTTGTCTTGCAGAACAGAAGGCATGCATGGGGCACTGGCCTGAAAAACACAACACCTGCACTGGAGCTGATGAAACCTATTGGGAAACAGCTACATCCCAATATTTGATGTTGTTGCCCACTTATAAGGCAGAGAGATATTTTCTCTTTCTTGCTGTTGTACCCACTAGATTTCTTGTAAACCTGTTACATTTGATTTCATGTACATCTTTTATGTCATGACCCAGGGACCTGCGTAACATTGAAAAACACAAATGCACCTGAGCATCAGTCCTTGGAAAGTCTGAGAAAGTGGAATTAGAGCTGTTTCTAGCCATGCAGACTACCACAAACATGACAACCTTACCTTCCACTTCACCCAGAGAGCTGAACTGAGTCAAAGACTTCAATCCTTTCCTTCCAAGCCAGTGTAAAGTTTCCAGAGAGAAACACATTTCTGTTCTTCAAGGATACTGCTGCCCTGTGTGGGAGGAGTCCATTACATTACTTTTCATTTAGAGCTGTCTGCCATCGTGCTGCTCCCCCCTCCCAGTGTCCTTTCCTTTCCTTTCCTTTCCTTTCCTTTCCTTTCCTTTCCTTTCCTTTCCTTTTCCAGGCTCACTTGTAGGAGATGAAGGCAATTCACACTAGAACAAATCTCTATCTGAAATAGAGGGCTTAGAACATGCATTCTAAATGTCCCCTAAATACACAGTGATATGCACATTTTGAAACTTCCAGAGTCCATCTTCTGCTGTAAGGAAATTCCCCCAAGAGCAGCGAGTAACTGCAAAAGCAAAAGAGTTGTTGATTATGCTGTGCACTTTGTTTTGAGGAGGTGCTCAATGTTCCTGTTGGTAAACATATTTCTGAGACTTGTGGGAAAGAACCTTCTGTGAACCTTCATCTTGATGAAGATCTTCTTCTGCACTGACACAGTGTCACTCACACTGGACAGGAATGCCCTATCCAAGAGAAATGTAACACTGATGCACAAAATAATAGGGTTTTTCTTGTATCTTCGTAGCAATTCCTTGGCATTACCATATCTATCATTATGAGTAACCACCACACTCTCTGTTAATTGGAAATAACCAGGAAGTTGTTCAGCCCCAAGGTACCAGTTCACATCCCCTGTGCTAAACAAGTATCCAAAAAAGGCCTAGCAGCTCCTTGCCAAAGGCATCTGTAAATTCAAAAGCAAATAATCTTAACCAAAATAATCAGGAAAATTAATAGAATAAAATTCTGCTTAAGGCTATTGGACTCTGAGATAAATCTGTGAGTCAGAAGATTTCTGAACCATGCTTTTCAGCTTGAAACTTTTACTTTCATCAACAAAGAAGAACACAAGAAGTAGTAGCTATGATGTACATCTCTCCTGTACATGAAATAGAGATAAAAATAACACAAATGATGGCAGTCAATGAGAGAGATATTTTCAGTCTTCTCCATGCTAATGCAGACTAATAAGACTGTATTTGAAAAACAGTAAGGTCTACACAGCAAAATGCAGCCAGGGAGTACCTGTGTAGTGTGCTAAGACATTTTAAGCATTATTTGGAGGGAAAAGAGGGTAACTCTTAATCTGCTTACCCAGTGACACACGAGTGTGGACGCGAGAGTGCTGAAGCTACAGACATCCCCGAAGTTATGAGAGTAAGAGAGGGACATATCATGTCCTGAAAGAACACCCAAGAATGATTTAGGCACATTGTTGGGGGGGAAAAATGAATGAGAATAGGTGAAAGGAAATCTTAGCGACTGCTGGACTAAAGAAAATATTGCTTTTGTAACGGGTAAAATTCTGATTTTCCCCAGTGCTCCTGTGGCTGTTGCTATTTGTTGCAGATGAGCGGGCCTCAATTAAAGGAACTGAGCTCTGTTTGGACAGGCTTGTCTGCTCACTACAAGTTTCCTTTAGGATTAGACTCATTATTTGAATTTCCAGACCTTCAACGGTGCTATGTTCATAACGTGTGAAAACAAATTTAACTGATTCAATTGGGAAAATTCTCTTTACACCACTGAATTCTATGGACAAAAACATCCTTGAAATGTATTTATTGTAATATGTCACAAGTTGAACAAAATTCCCGTGGTCTTTACTGAGCTTTGGATCAGGGACTTGTCAAAAAAAAAGTCAGATTATCACACAAACATAATATTTAATCTCCAGATATTCTGTTTCAAACAGTGTAATTGAGTTCAATAGCTCCATGTTTATTATTATGGCCTATGCATAGAGATTAGCATAAAGAAAACTGTGGGGGGAAATGTCATACATACACCCACACACCTATGCAAACACAATTATAATTGCCTCTGCATTTCACAGTAAACCTTTTATGGGAATCACTACGCCTATTCTGTCTAAAATAAAATCTGTTAGGTAAAAATGTTTGCAGCAGAACTTAGTTTTGTTTAGCATTAAACAGCCATGCCCAGCTGGGCCTGTTGATGGAGCCTTGCCTGTGCACACACACATGTCTGTGTTTATCTAGATCACACAACAAAGCTGGCCTGCTAAGCCCAGCCTATACTTCAGCTACATTAAAAATTTCCCTAATCAGCATCCACTTGTTGCATTTCCTTTTGAAAGACCGAACCCCTCTGAAATGTACCAGAGATTTCCTGGTATCCTGTCACCCAGCAGGCCTTTGAGCAGCACTGCAAATCCCTGGAGGAAATGAACTCCTTCCATCCTCTCTCTGTAGCTGCATGGAGCCTTGCACAGGGGGCAGGGGTTTATTTGGGCCCCTGGGTTTATATGGCTGCCACACAAGTGGGAGCTAATAACAACAGAGCAGCACAGATCCCTGAGATGCACTGGCTGTCAGGAAAAAAAAGGAAACCTGGTCCATAATGAGGATGGTCCATGTCTGGTTGTATGTATAAATACAGCTGAAATGAGAGGGGTTAATGAAGATCTTAGGTACAGTTCACCAATCTTAATCCAACTTTTCAGACAATGTCAATATAAATAAATTATGGAGATTTATGGAAAAATTACAAAGATTTGAGATTTCCACTAAAGACATCTCACTGAAATGTATCTATGAACTGCCATCTTATTTTTCCTATTTTTTTCCTTTTTTTTTAATCCTTTTCCTTTCCTTTCCTTTCCTTTCCTTTCCTTTCCTTTCCTTTCCTTTCCTTTCCTTTCCTTTCCTTTCCTTTCCTTTCCTTTCCTTTCCTTTCCTTTCCTTTCCTTTCCTTTCCTTTCCTTTCCTTTCCTTTCCTTTCCTTTCCTTTCCTTTCCTTTCCTTTCCTTTCCTTTCCTTCTCTCCTTTCCTCTCCCCTCTCCTTTCCACCCTCCCCACCCCCCGTTCTTTTCTTGCCTCCCATGAATTTCCTGTTTATGGTGATTGAGCACGGCATCCTTCCCTCCATTCCACCACCTTGGACAAAGATTGTGTCCCATGGGATGAGGGTGGCTGGTTTTTCCACCAGCAGAGGCAGGATGAGGCCCGTGGAGCTGAGTTCTGCTTCTCCCTCCTGGTACCATCTGCAGCAAGGCACAGGGCTGGCCCTGCCTGCTCCAGGTGGGTGGAATTCCCAGGCAGGCAGGGGACGAGGCAGGGAGCAGCCAGCCCGGTGGATACACCGCCATTTGTGTGAAAAATTCTCAGGGAAAATTCTTTCTCTCCCTCTCAGGCCCCTAAACTCTTTGTGAATGGGGCCAGTGCAACATGTGGCCTTTCACCTCGCCCAAGAACCACTGCCAGACAGCCACACTCAGAGAATTGTTTGTTAATAGTCCAATTAGATAATTGCCATCTTTCACTCCTTTTGCTCTACATTTCCCATAAAGGAATGAATAAGGAGAGAAGCATGAAGAGGGCTTCTGCCCTGCAAGGTGACAAGAAGGACTGGAGCATGCTCTTTGCACAAGGCCATTTGCTTGAATTGAATCATTGTAGCCTAATCAATGGTCTTATTGGATTACTGGCTGTTGCGGTTCTCAAAGATATTGTAGCAGAGACAATGAAATAGCTAGAGTAAAACTTTTTTTTCCTCCTTTAGTGGATCACGCAGTTGAGATTTTTCACGGGCTATCTCTCTCTCTCTCTCTCTCTCTCTCTCTCTCTCTCTCCTTCCCTCCCTCCCTCCCTCTCTCTCTCTCTCCCTCTTTCTCCCCCTCTCTGTTTCTCCCCCCTCCTGGATCCACTGCACACAAAGCTGGCTTTTTTTTTTTTTTTTTTTTTTTCAATGAGCAGGCTCTGCGAATAGGTTCAGTGTTTGCGAAGGTGCAGAATTAGCAGACACACATGCATGCACACATACACACACACACAGAGGGAGAAGCACAAAAAGCAAGTATCGGGACTGAAATAAGGAGAGGTAGGAGTTTAAGATGGCTGTCTGTGGGGAGATGTGTTAACGAGGATTTCTGCTGGCCAAGATAACCTGCTTCCTTGGAGAGATCTGCTTGAAGGAAGAACTTTTTTGGGTGTGTGCGTTCTGGGGATCTGTTTGTTTGTTTACAATTCAGGGGGCTTTTTTTTTTTTTTTTTTTTTTGCTTTTTCTTCACCCCCCCTGCAACTGCATTTTTTCAGCCTTTCCTAGCAGCTTTATTCAGATTTATTTGGCGTGCTTTGGAGAAAGCCACTATATAATCGGGAGGTCAAAGGCAGACTGAAGAAAGTTAATAATGGCTGCTAATGGTGCTAACAATTCAGGGTGAATCTTGTCAAAAGTTGGGTTTTTTTCCCCTCTCCCCCACCCTTTTTTTCCTCTCTCCTTTTTTTTTTTTTTTTTTTTTTTTTTTTTTTTTTTTTTCTGGAAGTCTCAGTCTTTTGATTGTGTGTTTCCTGAAAGCAAGACCAATCATTTCAGTTTATTCACTGGCTAAACTCTACTTGATTGGGGACAAGCACACAAACCATCCATTACGATCTGATATATTATCCAAACAATTTAGTGTATTCATGAGGTAACCTAAATGTGGAGGCTGCAAAATTACCCGTAATCAATTGAAACAGCGAGTGCGCGTCCCTCTGTGTGTCTAACAACTACATGTCTCTGTAATAAGGCAGACATTAAATCATTTTAGAGTTGTACTGTTGAGTACCTGATCACTGGGCGCTCTGGGAAGCTGGACAGTCACATTAGGACGCTGGGACTGAGGAAGCCGCTGCTTTTCCAGTGGGATAAAACCCGATCTTCCTTACTCAAGGTGCTTTACAGATCCCCACCGATCTCACCCTAAGTCGTGCAATATCCAGCATAGACTTCGTCTTCTTCTTCTTCTTCTACTCTTCTATAATTTTTTTGTTATCGTTGTTGGCGCTTTTTTTTTTTTTTGGTTTTTTTGTTTTGTTTTTATTGCACTACATGTTTGGGAAACAAGACAAAATGGACGTTAGATGCAGTTCAGAGACTGAAGCTAACCGGGTCTCGAAGAACGGACATAAAGAGGGCAAGGAAAGCAAAGGGTCTGAAGGAAATATTTCTACTTCTTTTTTGAAGGATCAGCAAGGGACTTTTTCTGCCTCTGCAGCCACGGAAGGTTGTAATAAAAGTAAATCTAGTTCGGCTGATCCGGACTATTGCAGGAGGATCCTAGTTAGAGGTATGAGTTTGAGGTGTTTGGCGAGGGTGGGGGAAGGTGAGATGGGTTGATTTTGCCGCTTTGCCTTGGGTCTGGCCCTGGGTGGAAAGCCCTTCGTAAGCCTGCGGGGGAGCGACCCCGCTGCGGGCCGGGCTGCGCCCCGGCCCCGCTCCGCCGCCTTTCTCCCGGGGAATTTCCGCCGCCGTCTCGGCGCAAAGTTAAGCCGCGCTCGCTGCTCCCCGGCGCTGCCCCGGGGCGGACCGGCCCCGCTCATTGTTGTTTTGTTTTTCCTTTCCTGCCTCGCAGCTTTCCCGGGGTGCCCGTCCCCGCGGGGAGCCCTCCGGCACCGCGCTCCCTCCGCGCCCGCGCATCCCGCCCGCGCATCCCGCACCGCGGCGCGGGGCTGAGCCAGCGAGGCCCTCTCGGAGGGCACAGGTTCCTTCTGTGCCTCCTCTCGCCGTGCCCGGCACCCTGTAGGAAATTGCTGTTTGAAAATAACCACCAGCCTTAAAATGAATAGAGGAATGACGAAGGGTTTTTTAATGATTACTTTTTAATAGTTACACGTTTAATTTCCCTCAGTCTTCGTCCTTCTTCTCCAGGCTAAATTTGCTAAATCATCTTATTCTTACTCCCACCAAAAAAAAAAAAAAAAAAAAAAAAAAAGAAAGAAAAAATTACCTGAAGAAATTTCAGTTTTATTAAGGTGCGTTTCGGGGGAGGAGGGAGAGAAGAGAATCGGAACAAAATATGTGGGAAGCAGGCCTTGAAAGCCAGAACTAATCCTTACGCCACTGGTTGACCCAGAGAAGCATCAGATTAAAATGATGTGAATGTCTCTGATTTAAAACGTGCCGAGGAGGTAAAATTACGGCAAGTAAAGTTGGGAAGGCTTTAAGGTACCCTGAATCTGGCTCTAGCTTGACAGTCGTGTTAATGAGATTTGTCCCGCTTTCCTTCCAGTCGGGGCTACCAGAAAAGTGAGGTTTCTGCGGGCTGGTTGGTGCCTTGGTTTCTTTCCCTCCCCACCCCCCCCCCCCCCTTTTTTTTTTTCCCCCTCCTGCTTCTCGTTGCCAAAACCCCAAAGCGGCAGCGGCAGCGGTGCAGGGTGGGCTGGAGGTGTCCCCACGTTCACAGTGGCAGGCAGCCAGGTCGGGGCACTGCTGCCTCCGAAAGCCTTTTTTTTTTTTTTTTTTTTTTTTGTAAGCATGAGAAACTTGATATTAAAAAAAATAATAAGAAGGGATAATATTGTGGGGTGGGGGACGGAATGTGTATGGAGGCCCAGCAAGTCCTAGCCCGGAGCCCAAGGGGAACAAAGAGTAGCCCTGCACTCCAGGCACAAAGCCTGGCCCGAAGGATCTCTCTCTCCCCGGCTTCCCAGAGGGGCCGTGGGTGATGCCGCAGTGTCGCACCGCCAGCGCAATATATTCAAAGTAATTTTTAAATGGGCTGAGGGGATTAATTATAGAGGCCTGGGCCCCCACCGCCCCCTGCATCCTTCTCTGTTGTGGGTGTTTTTCCTTCCGTGGGTGCAGTGGCCAGGTGCAGAGCCTCAGTCGCGGGGACCCTGCTCCATCCCGACTCGTGCCTGCGTCCTGAAGGCGCTGGGGACGGCTCTTTCCCTTGGAAAAATTAGAAAGTATAAAAAGGAGGGGAAAAGCAGAGGAGGGTTGCCCGGGTATGAACCTGACTGCGCCTTTCTTTGCCAGATGCCAAAGGTTCAATCCGAGAGATTATTCTGCCTAAAGGGCTTGATCTGGACCGTCCCAAGCGGACCCGCACCTCCTTCACGGCCGAGCAGCTCTACCGCCTGGAGATGGAGTTCCAGCGCTGCCAGTACGTCGTGGGCCGGGAGCGCACCGAGCTCGCCCGCCAGCTCAATCTCTCCGAGACTCAGGTAGCGCCTGCAGGACGGGGAGCCGCGCCTGCCCTGCCCTGCCCCGCGGGACCCCCTTCCCGGCCCGGGCATCCCCTTCCCGGCCCGGGCATCCCCTTCCCGGCCCGGTTATCTCCGTGCCCTGCGGGCCCCGGGACGCGGCCCTGCGCGCCTCCTGCGCCCCCCAGCGCAGCCCCCGCGGGGCGAGGGGCGAGGCAGCCCCGGGGTGCCCACGCGTGTCCGGCCGGGATGGAGCTGAGGGGCTCGTGGCTGAGGAGTCCCGGCTGGGGACACCTAACTGTGTGTGTCCCTAACTGAGTGTGTCCCTAACTGTGTATCCCTAACTGCGTGACCCTAACTGAGTGTGTCCCTGAGTGTGTCCCTAACTGCGTGTGACCCTGTGTGTGTCCCCAACTGCGTGACCCTGAGTGTGTCCCTAACTGCGTGTGACCCTAAATGAGTGTGTCCCTGTGTGTCTCTAACTGCGTGTGACCCTAAATGAATGTGTCCCTAACTGCGTGTGTCCCTAACTGCGTGTGTCCCTAACTGAGCGTGTCCCTAACTACGTGCGTCCTTAACTGCGTGTCCCTAACTGTGTATCCCTAACTTTGCGTGTGTCCCTGTGTGCGTCCCTAACTGCGTGTCCCTAATTGTGCGTCGCCCTGAGCGTGTCCCTAACTGTGTGTGTCTCCAGGGAAGGGGAGCTGCTCGCCAAGGGGGTCCCTCGTGTCCCCTTACCCAGCCCCCACCGGGCTCTCCCCGCCGGCTCGGAGGCCCGAGGGCCTCGGGGGAAGCTTGGCCACGAAGCCAAACTCCTGCGGGGCCGGGAGCGGCTCCCCAGCTCCGGCCCGCGGGATGCGGCCCCGCCAGGCTCGGTGTGCGGGGCTGCGCGAAGCCTCCGCCTCCGGGCGCGGAGATTTCGCTGCTGCGGCCCGGGAGAAGCGAGGGGAGGCAGAGCCGCTCCCAGCCCGCAGCAAGTGGGACACAGGCGCTCAAAGTCGCAGGGGGAGACGGGCACCTTCCCCCCGGGCTGCCGGGCTGGAGATGCTCGGCCTGGGCTTTCCTGGGTCTGAGAGATCCGGGGATAGGGCTGAAGTTTGGGCCGTATTTTGAGTCCTTGTATGTGCGAGGGGGAGAATCGCTCCTCCACCCTCCGGGGCAGAAAGGCCGGGGACCTAGAGGAGGCCTAAAACCGTGTGAGAGCGCGGGGAAGCATCCAAAAAGTCCAAACTTCTTAAAGCCTGTTTCACATTTCCACAAAATATCACATAACAGTAAATTCCCCTGACACGATAATTAGCTTTTTTCCGTCCTTGCCGCACAGGAGTGACAAGCTCAACACCTTGTAGGTTACAGAACCTGCCATGGGTGGGTTTTGTTGTGTTTTGGTTTAGTTTTGGTTTTGTTTGTCGTGTATTGAGTGACTGCCAGAATTCCCTTTTATAGTTGAATATTATTTAAATTTATTTTGGGGTAGAGAAAGAGCGTCCAGTTTGGAATTCGGGGAAAGAAGCTCATTTCTGCTGTTACCCCCAGGAAGGGCGGTCGGAGCGGGCAGCGGCTGCTGGGGGCCGCGGAGCGCCCGGGGCTCCGGCTGAGCCGGCTTAGAATAAAGCGGTGAGAAAGGGCTGGCTCCGTCTCCCAGAGAATTCCCGGCCTGTAGTAAACTAGGACGAAGTGAGAGGTCTGGTTAAAGATGCAGAACGAAAGGCCCCGGGGTCACCCCGAAACCGGGACCGGACAGAGGGTGCGGGGGGCCGTGTTCTGCGAGCGTGGCTTTGTGCGTTTTGGAAGCGCTCCCCGCTGCCAAGTGCCTGCGCCCCATCCATCCCTCCCCCGCAGCCTCCGGGGGGCACCTGCCGCTCCTCCCGCCCCGCTGACCCTGCCTCTCTCCCCGGCCCGCAGGTCAAGGTCTGGTTCCAGAACCGGCGCACCAAGCAGAAGAAGGACCAGGGCAAGGACTCCGAGCTGCGCTCGGTGGTGTCCGAGACCGCCGCCACCTGCAGCGTCCTGCGGCTGCTGGAGCAAGGCCGGCTGCTGTCCCCGCCGGGGCTGCCGGGCCTGCTGCCGCCCTGCGCCACGGGCGCGCTGGGCTCGGCGCTGCGCGGGCCCGGCCTGGCCGCGCCGGGCGGCGGCAGCGCGGCGGCGGCTCCGGGCGGCGGCGGCGGCTCCCCGCACCCCCCGGCCGCCAGCGGAGCCGCCGGGCCGCCCCCGCCCGCGGCGCTGCACGGAGGGGCGGCCGCGGGGCACGGGCTCTTCGGGCTGCCGGTGCCCGCGCTGCTGGGCTCCGTGGCCGGCCGCCTCTCCTCCGCGCCGCTGGCCGTGGCCGGCTCGCTGGCGGGAAACTTGCAGGAACTGTCGGCCCGCTACCTGAGCTCGTCCGCCTTCGAGCCCTACTCCCGGACCAACAATAAAGAGAGCGCTGAGAAAAAAGCACTGGACTGACTCTAAGTACCTTCCCCCTATTTATATTTATAGTCTCTATTTGTGGCGGTATTTATGGGACGGGCGGCGGCAGCCGTGCCCCCGCTCCCCGCCGCCCCCGAGCCCCGCGGCGCGGCTCCCTCCGCGGGCCGGGGCGGAGCGGGGCCCGCAGCCCGGGGCGGCCGGGCCGGGGCCGGGTCGGGGCCGGGGCCGGGGCCGGGGCGCGGCGGGGGCTGCGGGCGCCTCCCGGTGCGCTCCCCCTGCGCCGCGGTCCGTCTGTCCGGGCGGGAGGGGCGATCGCGCCGCTCGTTCGTTCGGGAAGGGCCGCAGAGGGTCAGCGTCGGGCCGAGGGTCGGCCGGGCTCCCCTCCGTCGGCTTTGGCCAATGCCGAGCGAGGGAGCGGGGTTTCGGAGAGAGGAGGATGGAGCTGCCAGGTGATGCCCGTTTTGGGGTGGTTTTTTTGTGTCCCCCAGACTCAGTGATTTCTAAGCACAAAGGTTTTGGGGCCCCACCTGTGGCCCCCGCTTACCCCCACACTCGCTGCACTACAGCCCCGAGCGAGCCCTTAGCACCAGTCAGGAAATCCTCCAGCAACTTTTCTTTTTCACGGTAAATCTTGAATGTGGGAAGGGCCGAGACTGACTGAACGTACAGTCACGAATAGGGGAGACAGAAACCAGTGGCTGCAGAAATTTTGCGTAAAATTTTCTCTTCCTTCGAGATAACTCAACGTTCCCCCCCACTTTTTTTCTTCTTTTCCTTTTTTTTTTTTTAATTTGAATTCGGACGGGCCTGTCCCACAGAGCTTATCTGCAAAAACAAATATGCAGATAAATCATGGAACTCACAAATCTATTTGTACCTAGATCTGTTGCGATCGTAATTTTAATTTTTATTGCTCTATTTGATTTTTCCAAATAATTTCAATGTTCATCTAAACACAAAAAAAACCCTGTAGCCTTCCTTCCTCCTAAAATAAACCTCTCGCATATCGCTCAGACTTCATTTAAAACGAACGTAAAATATAAAAAGCGTATCTTTTATTGTTATTTTTGTACTTTAAAACACATCTATGTAACAAACTTTTTTTTTTTTAATAATTCTTACTGCTATTTTCTCCACAGACATATGTATTTCACCTTCTAGTATTCTGGATCGAATATTTTCTGTTCAATTTCGGTACTTGAATTTGCCACAAAAGGGATGCTGTACTTAGGTAGTTCTTTGGGGGAAAAATTTATTTACTTTGGTTTTAAGTTTCTTTTCTTTCTTTGAACTTTAACACATGGCGTTTACAAACTGTATAAATACGTGCCACCAAACTGTAACCAAAAAAGAAAAAAAAAAATTACAAAAAGTGGAATGGTTGCTGTAGAACATAGAATTAACTATAGACCAGAACTGGACAGAAGGAGCTGGATGAAAAGAAAATAGTAATTTTATTGTAAATTATTTGCGTCTGAAGTTTCTAGGCAACTAGTCGAAAAAATAATGAATGAATCAAGCGCTGAGCCCTTGCTACTAACTTTTGTTCTGAATGTTTTGGATATTTGGATGTTTTGTATTTATGTGGTGAGAGTGAAATATATTATATCTATATGACGACGGAATTAGGTGTATTTTCGTCTTATATTTGTAGCACCCAAATTGCCTTCATTTACACACGCACTGCAAAAAAAAAAAAAAAAAAAAAAAACCCAAAAAAACAACAACAAAAAGACAACGAAATCCGTAAGCTTGCCGATTTTTCCTGTTTTTAAAATTAAATTTAATGTTTCATTTTGAGCGGGGGGCTGTCAGGTCCACTTCCCAGAGGGGCAGTTTGGGGCATTCCCAGCGCCGCGCTCAGCTCTGACCCAGCCCTTGGAGCTCTCCCTGGCCCGCGGGGCCGATGCCCGCCCGTGCCCGTGCCCGGGGTGCTGCCGGTGCCCCGGAGGTGCCCACCCCGCCAGGAGCCGGGCACTGCTCACCTCCGAGCCTCTCCGGGCCAGGCAGGCACTCCTGGCTGCGCATCCATGCGTGTGTGACGGCGCACGGATGTACAGGCACATCTGAACACGCTGGCACAAATACAGATATTGAGAGGGGTTTTCTGAGCAGCTCTTGCTTCCATTCTGATTGGCAGCCCAGCCCTGAGGGTTTTTACTGGGCAGCCAGTGCAGGTTTCCAGGAGCCCCGCAATGCCCTGGGTCCCCAGGCCAAGGCACCTGGGCAGGGTGGCACCTGCTGTCCCCACGCCTTTGCTCTGCCCTCAGATCCCTCTGTGGCCTCCACTGGGCTCTGCCATGAGCCTGTCCCAGCCAGGGCAGATGCACTGCTCCAGGTTAGGGGGGAAGGATGCAGTGGTGATGCTGATTTGGTTGATTTTTTTATGAAGAGTGTAGAAATGATCTGGGGAAGGGCAGCCAGGGTGAAGGAGGGGATCGCAGGTGCCATTTGAAGAGGTGACACTGAAACTGCTGGTCAAGACTGGAAAACTTCAAGGGGAGGGCAGGGAAAAGTGTTGTATTAAAAAGAAAAGAGCTGAGTGTGACAGAAGAGATCTGCCAGGGAGAGCTGGAGGGAGAGGGTGGTTTTCAGTTTGTGCCTTGCCTGGACTGCACAGCATCAGCCACAAAGACTGCACAGCCCTGCACAAAGAGGGGAGCCCTGGCCTGGGCTGCCTTTGGGAATTCCCTTCCCAAGGAGGGAATTATCACCACTCAAACCCTCCCTGGGCTCCCCTGCCAAACGTGGGGCTGAGCTGTGTGATGAATTTGCCCTGTCTTGCAGGACCTTCCTGCAGCTGAGTTGGGGCCATTTCAGTGCCCAAATTCGCTGCTGCATTGTGAGCCATGGGAACAGCAGCACAAACGTGTTCTGACAGAGCTGGCTCAGGTGCCCTCATCTAAAAAGAGGATTTCACTGCTCCTCTGTTTAACCAGAGATTGCAGGAGCATTCCTGTCCCCTCACATGAGGCTCTTTTTCCCTGGTTGCTGGCCTGATCTGCAGTCTCAGGGCTGGAGCTGTGGTCAGTGTAAGCTCTTTGCTCTTCTTGTAAGGCAGTGTAAGCCAGCACCAGGCTAAATTGCTGACACAATAGCAGAAGCCCTTATTTTACAGCTTTGCAGCCCTCAGTATACATGTGAAGAGCTAGACATTTTAATTCTTATTACTATTACTATTAATTATTTCTGAATATTTAAAAGAAAAAAAATAAAGGAGGATGTCCCTTGAAGTGTGAAGGAGTCTTGTCTAAGCATTGAGGTGAAATAAATACTTCAGGAAATTTTCATTTCCTTTTTTTTTTCTTGTCTCCTTCAAATTCCACCTGTCCCACACCTGTATCAGGGGCTGCTTCTGGGCTGGGGTTGGAGCAAAAACCAGAGGCTTTCCAGTCCTGTGCAGGGCTGTCAGAGTTCTGTTCCAGTCTCTGCTTGTGACTCAGGCCAAAACCTTGGAGCCCCACAGGGAGGGAGGCAATCGGTCAGTTCCTTTAAAATTTTCAGCATTTTAAAAGCACGGGGTCCCTGAGAGCCAAAACACCCTGCTTTCTACAAAACAGACACATAAAATATGTTCATCTGCATTTCTAAAAAAAAAAAAAAAGAGGGAAATACCACCTGTGTCATTGCACAGGACAAGTTGAAAATCATTCATGCACACACCTATATATACAGTGAGGCTGAATATAAAAGCTGCTCTGGTTTCTGGTTGGTTGGTTCGGTGGGATTTTTTTGGTTTTTTTTTCCCAACTATGCCAAAGCTGTTCTGAAGCTATGTGCTGCCCTGAGACACTACTTGCTTGTTTGCACTGAAATGCTGATTTTCATCCTACTGAAGCAATGAACACAAGCCACCTTCCTGAAGCCATTTGCTACTGAAAGGTTTTGCTGCATTTCTTGCTGTATTTTTATTTGTGGCCATCACTGGGGCATTAGAGCTCAATCAGAGACATATTTGGTTTATGCAGAGGGAGCATGTGTGAGTGTGAGGGGCAGGAATATTCAGTAAGAAAGCGAATAAACCAAGTATAGATCTATATCTGGCATGAATTTTTAAAGGAAATCACAAAAGGATTTCTGTGGCAGGTGGAGTTTCCCAAACTTTCCCTTAGCAGCAGCTACACATAGGGCTTAGAGTGAGCAAGGATTTACAAAGACAGAGTGCAGCATGGGCTGTTTAAATTTCTCCATCTGAACTCAAGGAATATTTTCACAGGTACATGCACAATATGTCTTTTCCTGTGGCTCTCAGGAAGGAAAAGCTCCTAGGATCAGCTCCAGAGCACCCAGGGAAAACACAAAACAATGTTAGCCAGGTACACATAGGGAAAAGAGGAATCAGTCTATTTAGAGGATTTTTTCAAAAGCATTTGCCCACACACTCAACATAGACTCTGCTTTTTTTGCTGCTCCTCCATATCCCTCATGCCAGGGATTAGTGCAGCCTCTGACCACTCTGTCCCCATTTGCAATCCTGTCACCAGCCCAAGACACATGACCTTGTGACACGTAAAAAACACACGAGGTCTCTGAGTAACTTCAGAGTATTTGATTACTTTTGAGGAAAGAAAAACACATCCAAAGAATAACTCTTGAGCAGAAGCAAGTCACAGCCACCAGCAAGTGTTTAACAAAATTACCAGGGAAGCTAAAATGAAATCAATGGATGTGACACTGTCTATGCAACAGCCACAATACAGGCTGTGACCCTGGGCCATAGCTGTGGCCAAAGTGCTGGCTGGCAGGGGCTGGCCTGGAACATTTCTGACTCAGGTGTAAGAACTCTCTAACAAGCCCTTTACTCCCCATCTTTCTGCTTCTAATGATTGCTGAGCAACTTAAGCACAGTATTTATTTATTTATTTATTATCTTTCTACACGTAGTTGTTAGTGCTCATGCTGCTCTTCATCTCTGTGTAAGTGACTGATTCTAGTTTGTATATTGTCTAAAACTTTTCTAGTGGAGCTAGTGCCACAGTCAATCACACAGAACAAAAAATATTATATTTTGTATATGTTTTCTATTTTTTGTTGACAGGAATTGTCCCAAGTTCAGTCATTAGAAGTAGCAGAATAGATGTTCCCACCTCCTGCAACCACATCTTTTTTAATTCTTTTACCATGTTACCTTTTGTCTCCTTTCTCATGAACAATCAAAATAATTTTAACTTATTTTCATACACAGTTCTTGCAAACTGTACATTACACGACTGTTTGCCAAGAGGTGCTGCCTTTTATTTTTTCTTATTCTCTTTTCTTATTCTTATTCTCCCTTGAAAAAAATAAATTCCCAGAGCTTTTTTTCTTCAGCTATCTTCAACCCATTCTTCTGCTTGATCTCCCTGCTGTGAGCAAGAATGAAAACATCACACCAGTATAAGGATTTGCCCAGAACACAAACCTTTACTTGGCACTTGGTGTCACTGCCAATGCAAGAAAACAGGATCACAGGCCTCATCTGATGAGATGCCACAGCCTGGGTGAATAAATTGTTTTTTTATATTTCAGCTGAAGCAGAAAACCAAGGAACCAGATGTAGGAGGGGGCAAATAAAAGAGTTCAATCCACACAAGGTGGGTCCACAAAGTTTGTCACAGAACCAGGCACACCTACCTGGCATAAACCTCTTCTTGCAGCCCTCACAAGTGGCTGCTTGAAGAAACACCACCAAAGGCAAAAGCAGGGTTTAATATGAATTTGTGGAAATACAGCTTGACAGATTTTGATGGCAAGGCTCACTCTATTACTTACTGCACAGGTTGAAGCATAAAAAGGAAGATCAAATTA
Organism: Calcarius lapponicus; assembly: GCA_039654755.1. Taxonomy (NCBI): domain Eukaryota; kingdom Metazoa; phylum Chordata; class Aves; order Passeriformes; family Fringillidae; genus Calcarius; species Calcarius lapponicus. The sequence continues at coordinate 28,313,593 of CM077469.1, read as the reverse complement.
GATGCAATTTGAAATTATTTGTATGGCATCTGGGAATGCAAAAGCAGGTAAAGGTGTAAAGGATATGGATGCAAAGATAAGGGTGCAAAAGTGTTTAGCAGCACTTAATCATTGAATTCTTTAACATTTACACTAGTGATTCAGTAGGGCTCACTACAACAATAACTTAACCATAGATTTGAGACAGTTACATTCATACCATGATCAATTCACAGACACACAGGTAGCATCATGTGCACACAGATTTCTATGGGTGTAAAGGCTCCTATCACAAATTCCCCTCAGGTTCAGTGCAATACTCACAGCAAAGCATTGTACTCACACCAAATCATCAACACTCACACTTGGCATTTCCTGACAGGCAAGGGTTTCACTCTGAGGAATGTAGAGATGTGGTGGGGTGGGGAATCAGCCTCAGCCTTGTTGTTGGAGATGGTTCTTTGAGTACCACAAGCTTGGCTTGGGAGCTCTGAGAGGTGCCCCAGTCACAGGGAGGTGCTGGTGCAGCTGCTGCAGCCCAGGAGAACTGAAAGGGTCTCACTTAGGACACCATTTATAGGGTCACAGGATGATTAACTCTGGCCATCAGTAAGTTTCCCTCCTGACCATAACCCAAGCCAATAACTACTGTGCTTTTTTTGCAGCTTCCCAGAGTGCTGTGACAATGGTACTATCCCACCCACGCTACAATTCACACTGGTGCCACTCCACTCAGGCCACAGCCCAGGTAAGTGGTTTACCAAGGTTACAAAGGACGATTGCTTATCCTTTTTTCCCCACCTTTTTTGGGAAGCTGATGTTTCTGGTACTTTCCACCTCTACCATGCAAGAGCTCCTGGTACAACCAGGGAGTGATTTATGGGGTGGTCAAGGGACACTTCACCCTGGTTCCACCAGGGTTTATCAGGAGCTTCTGAGGTCACAGAGCAGGCCAGAGGATGAGGAAGGTGGCAGATGCACCACCACAACAATTCAGAAGCACATCACTGAAGGTGCATGAAAACCAGTCTGTGAGATGGATGGAAAACCAAAGGGAAACTCAAATTTTGTCCCAAAAATTTAAAAAAATCAACATGAATTTAAATTTTTTCTAAAGTTGGTGTCCTTTACATACCAGAAGATTTTTTTATTAGTCCAGCTGCACAGAGATCAATCCAGCAAAAAATTTGCAAGAGTTCTTGTTCTTCTAAATTCCCTTCCACATTTTTTTTCTCTTATTTTAGTGGACAAAAATTAGAAGGAAACTCATCCTGACAAGCAACGAGTTGGCAAGTCATGAGCTGTGGATTCAGATTGGATATTGGGAAGAATGCCAGCGAGGACAAAAAAGAGAGAAAAAGGTTACTGAGGTCATACCTGGCTACAAAAATGCTGTTATAGAGAGAAGCAAGTGAAGGACAACCTGGTGTGTGTACAGAAGCATGGAAGAATGTCCTCATGGCTTAATTCAAAAGCCATGAAAATTAAGAAGAAAAATTAGGAAAATTAAGAAGACAAATTCTCATTTTTGCCAGAATTTGTCCGATTCTGCGAGCACTGTTAGTTATTGGCCAGTGAGTTTCTGTCTGCTCTTCCTCTGAAATGGGGATGCTGATGCTCATCTAAACCTATTCAGAAGGAGGTATGAGTGTCAAGTACAAGTGTACTGAAATAAGGTTGAGGCAAAATTGTGATCAAAAATTTGACAGCCACCATAGTTGACTCCAATTCAATGTTAGCACTTATTGCCTCTTGTTAGCCCTGATCTTTCTTCCTTTCTTTATTTTCTTACCAGGTCTCTAATTTAAACCTCCAAAGGGTGTCTACCACTAGACAGTCATAATCTCCTTGAGGCCTCTAAACAATTTCATAAACCAAATCCTAAATGGAAATTAGAAACAGGCAGGAGAGTGAAGTGTCTGTTGCCATAAAGAGCTGAGGAGGATAAATAGCCAATCCAAGGCATCCTGAGTGCCTGCTCCAAGATAATCTCTGTATTTCTCTGGACACAGCATTGTGAACATCCTCAAGATCAGCTGATTATTGAGATGAATTAGCAAATAAGAGCCCATTACATCAGGTGTTGAGGAGGACTTTAATTGTGCTCAGGCTCCAAATGGGAAACTTTATACTGTGTCACAGCTGTTAAAACAGCAGAGCTTTATGGAAACAGTCTTGGATTACTGGCCCCATGGAGTGAAACATTTTCAATGGAAGGGATTATGTTTATTATTTCTCTTATTATTTCTTATTATTTCTTAGATATTTTTACTGTCATTATTATTATTTACCAAGTTAATTGATACATATACATGCTTAATGATGTTTGCATGTATATTTAATATTTTCTTCCACTGGTGTAATTTGAATGTGGTCATAGGGAAAATAATATGAGATACATTAAATAGTTGCCCTTTGTTAAGATTAAGATCCTGAGAAACTTGGTGAGTTTGCTTCTCATCCACTTGCCAAGTGTCCTACTGCATTTTACCTGATGAAGTCAGATCCTTTGTCAGGTAGAGTTTAAATGGTATTTTGTGAGAAGATGATCACCATAGGGGGATTGCCCTCAGTCTTAGTAGAGACCATTTGTGTTCAGAATAAATTTTCTCTTTAATCAGAAGAGCCAAGTGGGGAAAAACCCAGAGGAATCGATTAAAACTTTTATACTTGGAATTTGTCTCTTGCAAAGGGAAAGGACCAGACTTGTAAGTTGCATTTCCAGTTCATCTGTTAGTCTGTATTTCATTACAAATTTGAGCTCCTGAAGTTTCTAAGTAGAAATGTGGCAACCTGATTTAATGCTCCTCAGGGAAATGCCTTGGACTCTGTGCACAGACCTTCACAGAAGCAAGGGCTAATTTGTGTATGTAAAAGAAGAAATGGCCATCTAATCATGTAGTAAAAACTCTTTTATGGCAAATCTCAAGTTTCTTAGAAGCATGTTCAATACTGAGGACAAATATGTGAAGGTTATTTGAGAAGAGTGGATAAATGGGGAAAAGATGAAAAATCAATGAATACAGTATTTATCATGAAACACAGTTATTAAAAAAGGAACCAAGTAAAGAAGAAATATTTTCACTCTGTTGAAGATGCTCAAATCCTGCTGCCCAGATATGTCTACAGAAATCTCTCCCTGCAAATAGGAGTTTTGAACAGGTATTTATCTTCTGTTGTTTGGGCTCTGTGGGCCAGTAAGCTGAAATGGTGCTACTGTCTCAAAACTTCTCCATGAGCCAAACCTTGCATCCCTCTGGATATGATTAGTATGAAACATAAGGTGTGAGCTTTATCTCCATCTTTTCATCCACAGCTAAGGCAATTATTCTAATGTTCTAGCTAAATTTTGGCATGTTGTTTTCAGACAATCAGACACATGAATCAAAGAGGGAAAATACAATGCAATGCTCCAGATCACCAGCCAGAGATGCCTCAAGGCATAAAAATTTCAGGCAAATGGTCTTTTCATGCAAGAGTGCCCTAAGCACCAATGACGCTACAAAAATGAATTAACAGAAATATCAATATGATTCCTTTCCTGTGTAACTGCTCATGTTCAGAGAGGAACCTGACAAGGTCTCTGGTGTCGAGATGACCCTGAGTTGTTAAAAAGCCTCTTTTTCCCCAGCCCCAAGACTGAAGAAGAAGACAGGATTCCTTGGCTCTTGTTCTCAAGGTTGTTTATTTTTCCTTATCTATAACATTCTTTCTCTGACCCACTGAGATCTGTCAGGCAGGTCAGTTTGAGACACACTGACTGCCTCAGGGCAGTGTTATCTTTTTATACTGAAAACTACATGTACTTTATTTATAATAATTTTCCAATACCTATCACCTATGTTAGTTTGTCTCTACTCTAAACCAATCCAAAAGTGCCACCATCCCAGCAGAAGATGGAGGACAAGAAGGAGAAAGACAGAACACACCCAGATTCCTCCATCTTGCCTCTTGAACCCCCATTCTAAAAAACCCCAAAACTCTACTTTTCCACCTTGTGGTAAATTCACTATCATTCTATTCAAACCCTTGTGGCTTGTAGCTGGTAATTGTTTCCATGGGTTAAAATCAAAGGCACAGGTGTTTTTGACTGCGTGCCAAGGTCTCTGAGCCCCCTGCCAGGGTCTTGAGCCCTCCAGGGCAGCCAGAGGGATGTCCTGGGTTCCGACAGAACATTTTATTTCAATATGCTCCCGATGCAGGTCCAGCCGTGCTGGTGCGGGACCTCGCCCTGTGTCTGATGGAGGCAGAGCCCTTTCTGCAGGCAGGGCTGGGAGCTGCGGGGCCGCTCAGCACCGCGGACAGCGGCGGCATCACCGCGGGGCCGCGATGGGAACGGAACGGGAGCATCGCTCCCACCTCTGCTGGGCAGGGCTGGCACCCTCACCGGCACAGGAGGAGTTTAAATGAATGGATCTGAGCGTCTCACAACGTGCGTCTGTAATTTTAAGGCAGCTCTTGATAAAACCAAAATGACAGGTCGGGGATGATGCGCCATGTCATGAATTTCTTTAATCAGGAAAGAGAACTCAGGAAAGGCAAAATTGTTTCAGATGAAAGACTGGGTTGCTGCAACTCCCTTTATGATACCACACCTTCCTCTGGCAGGTTTGCCTGCTCGGTTCAGCCCTACAGCTCCAACCACACAGGGATCCTCTTCCTGCAGCTTTGTATGCTGAGCATGATGCCACAGGTAGGAAATACCCTGGTGGGGAGACAGAGTAAACATTTTTCAGAGTAGAAATCTATTTTGAATTGGGTGAAATGTCTGTAAAGGGTGAAAAGTTTGTAAGGCTTAGGCTAAAGGGAAGACTGCGAAAACTGCAAGACAGAGATAAGGAGGAGACAGAGGAAGACAGAGAAACAGAAACTGCTGCAGGGGCAGGTCAGCCTGACTTAGAAATATTCAAAAGGCACGCAAGTTTACCCTCAGACAAAAAAATGACTGTGCTAGTGTCCCACACAGTGTCCACAGTACTAAAAGTAAAGAGTGGCCACTAGCTTTCCCACTAGCTGTCCCAGCTGTCCCCCAGCCAGCTCACTGGTGGTGTGGGCTGAGGAGCAGAAAAAGCCTTGATTCTGTGCAAGCACTGCTCAGCTGTAACAAAAACATCCCGGAATTACAGACACTGTTTTCATCACACATCCAAACCGTGTCCCACATCGGTCCCACATCAGCTACTGTGAAGAAAATTGAGTCTACCACAGCCAAAGTCAGCACACCATGTTTCACAACCTCCATATAATCCAAATGTACGTGAAACACAATTTTGTCTTGTCACAGGAGCAAGATTATTTCCTTGACATCACTTAACAGACATTTATAAGATCCGTGGGTGATCAGGATCCTTATTTAGAAGCATTAAATGCTCTTTCCAGAACTATGGTTGCATGTTTGGCAAAATTCTATGAGAAAGTGCAGAACATTACAGAAGTTCAGTGGGGACAGAATGTGCAGACCTTGGCTGGTAATCAGAGAGTTCCACTTCATTCATTTGCTTTCCCTTTCCATTCTGCTCCCACTCTTATTTAGTTTATCTGTAAGATTTGCAGGGAGAAATTCTCCTCTGCTGTGCATTTGCATAATTAGGCCGATCAATAAGCACTTCTTTCATATTAATAACAATAATAAATAGCTTTGTTAGTCCTTAAGAATATAGTAAACAGAGGAAAGTCTACAGCCGCAAGTTCAAACCCCTCTAAAGAACTGTAATGCTAGTTGATATTAAACTCAAGATAAATGATAATTTTCTACCTGATCATTTGTTTTCACAGTTTAGAGGGCAGATATAGGTGCATGTGAGTACATTAGCACTATAAAATATTCCTGCTAATACCTGTGGGACAATTTATTGGAAAAAAATCCCAGAGTTCACCTATCTAGAGCTTCTAAGAAGTTTAATATCTGGCTATATGTGAACACAAATATGCTTCTGCTAAGAACAGCCCTTGAAATAGCCTGCACTTTGTAGGTAATTGGTGTGGATATGCAGATAACACAGAAAAAAAAAATCAGTGGCAGAGAAGATTTTGCAATGTCTGTTTGTGCAGGCTAAAACTGAGAGTAACCCAACAGAAGAGCAAATCCAGGAAGCAATCTCTGGTGTAAAGCTGAATCTTTTCTGCTTTGCTACTCTGAAATTTATTGCATAAGATTTAAAAGAAGTTACTGACCTAAGATCCAGATTAGGGGTTGTATGACATTTTCATAAAGAACTATCAGGTGTTTCATCGCAAGTTCTTGATGTATACAAATCAAGAGGTGACAAGTACCAGAAAAAGAAGAAAAACCCATTCAACCTAGGTAAAATAAATATGTCTGCATCATAATAAGAGGACAAGGGAGTTCTGTACTTTCAAGGTGTGCTTTGGTGGGTGGTAGTACTGTGGGGATTACCCAAGTGTGTATGGGTTAATATTGAGTCTATTAACTCTTGGTAGTCTGGGATTGGAGATGAACTGAAAATATGTTTTACAACAATGCTAATAGGCAACACCTTCAGTCTTGATTAATTCAAGAGTTAGTCTACTGGTGAACTCCTGCATGAATTTTCTAGAACTGCTGAGTTTTGCACCCCAAAAGAGTGCAGGACTTCAATTCTTTCCATAGCTAGACCTTTGTACGATAGCTAATTAATATAATGCTACTTGGTCTATGTTGTTATGTAAGAAATATTAATCTCCATGTACACAGTGTGCTTTGAGAGAGAGAAAGGGAATAGCACAGGCAGCACCATGTTTTCATGAGTTATCTTGCAAACAACCACGTTGAAAGGGCTCAACAGCAGTATTTTCTAAAATTATAGGGAAAGAAGAGATGTCCTTAACTTAAAGGAAATAACTTACCAGCTTTACATAACCACTTGTTTTTTTTTATGGGAAGAGTAAAATTTTAGAAAGAGAAGTTTGAAAATCTCTCCATGGAGAACCCTACTCTGTATCACAGAGATCCATTGCAGAAGGCTGGAGACAAAGCAAAGGATTTTGAAGCCTTCAAGTACAAGACACTGTTTAGTCAGTACTTAACAGTGGAGCATGATCCCACAGCCCCATTTACCACAAACTCTTGCTGACTGTATTTGGCAGCATAAGGCCTTTGAGGTCAGGGTGCTCACTTTACAGTTTTGCCCTTGGAGTCTCAGAAGTAAGGAAGCATTTCAGACCTTGAGCTTCAGAAAGAATTTAAGAAATGCACAAGAGAGCCAACTTTTAAATGAACTGGAAAGATTTTATCAGGACAGAAGATCAACAAGTGACCAGGACTCCAACTGTGAAAGAAAATGTGAGAAACAAGCTCCTCTTCTAGTGTGAAATTGGTCTAATTCTTGGGGCCTTTAGAGTGGCAGTATCAAACAACTGGCCAATATCGTGTACACTTTCTGCCATCCACGTGGCATCAACTCCATTACTGCACTCTGTGAAGCAGTCCAATCTGCCACAGGTTTGTTTAACCCCTCATTTCAAGGTGGACATGGAGATTTTTCCCCCTCACCCTGAGCTGAATGTGTCTTAATGCACCTGGAAGCCAGTCTTGGCATGCACCTCAGTGCTGCGCACAAGCAACTGAAGAAAAAACCTCATCCAGCCAGGAGCTGAATGAAGTGGGGTTGCAGGTGCACCTGATCTTAAGGGGGTTTAAAAGAGAGGTGAGGACAGAATTTTTCATAGTGCTGGTAGAGATACAACAAGGGCTAATTATTATAAATATACTGAATAAGCTTTTTACAACGAGGGTGGCCAAACAGTGGCCCTGTCCCCGGAAACATTTAAGGCCAGGTTGGATGAGGCTTCGAGCAACCTGGTCCAATGGAAAGTGTTCCTGCTTATTCCAAGGGGGTTGGACTAGATGGCCTTTAAAGAGCCTTCCCAACCCAAACCAGTCTGGGATTTTGTGGCTGCTGGGTGGTGGCTGCACTGGTGAGAGGTAACTACAGCTGAACCTTGAAAGAGGCACTTACCTCAACAAAGCCCTGAGCAAGCTGCTGAGTTGCTGATCACCAGCATGGAGCTCACAAAAGGGGTGAAGGCTGGCACACCATTTTGGATATTTAGATATCAGGTGTGTTTGTTGGTCTTCGTTTAGAACATCTGACAATGCAATTTTATAGTTTTGAGGGGTTTCTATGTGTGATTAATGAAACAAGCCAGAGTTTTGTCAAACCCACTGTGAATGGTGCTTCACAGATCTATCATGCTTTTCACCCTGCCCTGCTTTGCAGCATCACCTGGAGGAAAAGGTTTAACGGGTCTGCTTGCTGGATCTGCCAGTGCTCCCAGCCTGTGCTTGTGTTGTTAAGAATTCAAATCTGCTACTTCAAGATAACTTGATAGCGAAAAATGCAGTCTGTAGAATAACTCCTCCCAGCTCCTTTTAGTCCAGCTGCTTTCATTGCTTCACTGACAGCATGCAAGAGGAGCACTCTGGGGTGTGTGAGTGACTGTGTCTCTCTCTGCTGGGCAAGGCAGGTAACACTGCTCCTCAGCAAACAGACACACAGATTTGTTAAACCACCACTCTGATGCCCTTGCCAATACCAATTCCTACCAGATCCCAGTCCACAAAGCAATATTGATCATCTTTCTAAAGGGTGGCATTTCCACACTGATATTGTTGAAGGAAGGAGGAGCATTTTTTGAGAAGAGGTATTTCAAGGCAAATAACCCTCCGAGGGGCATTCATTTTCAAATCAGTAACACACAAGTATGGCTAACTCACAAAACAGCAGCCAGTTATATATACAGATTTCAATGAGGCTTTTAGGAGAAACAATGGGGCTGGTTTTAAGGGTGGTTGGCCTGCTGAAGTGCATTTCTGTGAACAGATACAATGCTGTAGTGCTGAATGGATTCAATAGTGCTGTCTCAAACATGGCCAGGAGTGTCTGGAAGTGGGTGGAGGTAGAAAGAGCTAGTGGGACTCTTCGTGTGGTTGGCTCAGGCTGCCTCCTCCAACCCTTTCTTTGCCCTGGCAGGGGCCACGGTTTCCTTCCCCTTTCCCTCTGTGACAAGTGTCCTTCTCTGCATGAACAATCCCCATCTGGAAATAATAGGAGGAAATTTTTAAAAATGTGGGCTTAAAAAATTCAGGCATAACTTTGTCTGAACAAGATGTCTGGGTTGCAGAAGACTCTCCTAAGGGAAGTGAGTATATCTAGGTGCCTCGACTGTCTGAAACTGGGAAGGAAAAATACATACACGGATAGAATATAATGTAGGAATCAATCCTGCCTTGGCCTCTGTAAGGAAAACAAGTGACCTTAATGATCTATTCTCTCTCTAGAGCACTCACAGAGAAAGCCGTGCTCGCTCCAATTCAGCTGTGTGCCCAGCACATAACACAATGGACCTCACTCCTCGGGAAGCTCTAAGTGCCACTGGAATAAAAATAAACAAGTCCTGCACAAGATGGTGAGGGCACCAGCAGCCTACAAAAAGCAGCTCTTGGGGGCCACACAAAGTCTTGGAGTGGGGGGTTGTGCAGCAGGAGAATTTACGTAAGGAAATTCACTTCCCTCGTTGAAAGATACACTTCAATTCAAAATGCACGCCTCCCTTTTTGCCAGTACAAATTTCACATGCACATTCCTATCTATGTCAAAATAGAAACACAATGACTGCAAGCTTATGGGTGACACCACCGAACAATGCCATAAAATGCAAGACATGAGACAGAAATACATAAATAGCTGCAGGCCATGATCTGCTCTCAGCTGTTTATTTGCTGCTCCATTAATACTAATAGGAGTTAAGTGTGCAGAATAAAGTGACAGCTATTGCCCCTCAGCTCTGCCAACAGTCCTTAAGGTCCAGCCAGCACTTCTTGGTGCTACACTGCCACTGGACTCTGGGGAACAGCACAGTCCATCTGCTCTAACACCATGCAGGCTGTTTTTAGGATTCCTGTCTCCAGTCTCATGATGAGCTGTTGTAATGTGAAAGCACCACCAGCGGTAATAGTACAATCCTGGTGTGCTCACACCTTTTTCAGGAGAGGAATACTTTGACAGAGATTTGAAATGAAAAATGGTGCTAAAAGGTGGATGTGGGTGTCCTGAAAAACGTCCTTGAAATTTTTTAGCTCAGAAAGCCTCAGACAATACAGGCATAGGACTACCATGGCAGTATTACATCCCAGCCATCTCATGGTTTAGAGATTTTTCTGGGGGAGGAATGGTAATAGTTGTTTTTCTTTTTGGTGACATTGTCCATTACCTCTCTGGGTTCTGAGAAGGAAATTACAAACCCTGCAGGAACAGCCTTGGGATAGTGTGCTCTCCAGGCAGTAAAAGAAACGACAATGATCTATTGTACTGGATAGCTCTCAGGACGTGCCACTCTCTCCTTACCAAATTTCTAAAAGTCAGGCAGCTAAAATACTCCCAGTGGCACAGAGATGATGTTCAGCTAACCTCTCCTTCTAGTTACTCCTCTGTTCCTAGTCCACATTTTCCAAACAATTTTCCAATGTGTGTTGAAATAAATTTTTAAACACAGCTCACCTAAACTTCCCTCCAGCCTGCACTGCTGGAGTTTCTATCAACTTCAGATGCATGGAATCAGGCCAACTGCAAGAAGTCACCACCATGTGGACCACTTGAAGCTTTTATTCCTCCTAAGGTTTGAAACACATAAGTGTGTGTTCACACATGGCAAAAAAAGAATCTTCTGTCTGATCCACCTTAGAACAGATCACATTTGGATATTTTGTACACTGGGCTATCCTTGTTCTGCTGCCAGCTCAGAGCTGAAGCAGTGTGGGAAGGAGGTTGCCCTGCTGCTCCCTTTGCTGGTTCTATGCTTTGCCAGCCCCAGCTCTGCCCCACACCATCACAGCCTTGCAACCTTAGATTTTTATGCAAAAGAGCCTAGATTTTTATGCAAAAGCAAACAGGAACACTCATGGGCTTGGGGCACTGTGCAGACTACCACCCCTTGAGGGGTTCTCAGGGACCCCAAAGGACACAGACACTGAGACAAAGCATTTACTGCTAAATGAAAACTGAAGTCAGACCTGCAAGGTAGATTTGCTTTTAATCCACAATTTAAAGGGAGTGATTTCTCCCTCTTGCCCTACTGTGCTGCCCACTGTGCAAGCTGGGCTCCAGAAGCAGAACTTGAAGCTTACTGTGCATTTTGAAAGAAAATATCTGAGGGCCTCTTTTATCTCTTTATTAATAGGTTTTGACTAATCCTCTATTCATTGATGTCCATTATAAGATTATACAGCTAAAATTAAGTTAGTGCATACAGTATGTCTACAATGAATTCAATAATTATGTGTTTCCAATGAAAAAAATTGTTCAATAATTATGGCTGAGATCAGCAACTGGCATCACAATCTTTGTTGCTGAAATGTGGCAGCATTTCATTGCCTGCACAAGTTAAACCCCTAAATCAAGGAGGTTGTGCTCTCTGGGAAGAAAGAGTAAGAAGTGAGTAGCATGCACAGGGTGCAAACATGCATTTTGAGGAGGAATCAAAAGCCCCAAGCTGGCACCATGAAAAGTGTGGTGTCAGGAGCCATTCTCAGAGAAGAGATGTATTAGCAGCTCTATTCAAGGTTTATTTCCATCAATAGGGTTTGGTAGATGGCAGCAGGTCAGGAAGGCCAAGTGGTCCAGGGCACTGCTGCTTTTTTATGAGGAGGTACATTTAGATGATGCTGAGTTAGTTACTTTAGTTTATTTTGTATTCAGGGCCTACTATCAGGCTTGGCTGATACAGGAGTCTTCCATGCTTCAGTTGTGAGAAGATGAAAAGAGCATGCCTAGTGTATTCCTCCTGCCTGGCCATTACACAGGTAGGGAATATCTGGTTACAGGGGCTCATAGGAGGAACTTCCAGGAAAGGCAAAAGTTCAGCATAAAAATTGGCAGCTAAATACAAAAGGGAAGTTATTTTTTCCAAGAAAAGTCAATAAATTATCTTCAACTAGGTGCATACAGTGCTGAGCAGGTAAATTTTAAGAGCTTCACAGGACACCTGTTTATAACTAAAACAGCTTTTTGGTTTTAAAATCTCTCCCCTGTTTTCACAAGTTTTCCAAAGTTATTCGCTGGTCTTGATTGGCTGGTCCTGCTCTGCCTACCTTTGCTGCTTATGAAACAATTCTCTTGGGGGGTTGGCTTATCCAAACACAGGGTCACATCTGCAGCCCCTGCTCAAGAAAAACTCACATTGGCTCACCCACCCTTCACAGAAATAAGGTCTGCAGAACCTGGCCTTCCCTCACAGCCAGAGTAATGTGTCTCATTAAAAGGGGAATCACTGAAGGAGCTCCTCCAAAGAAGCCAACAATGAGAACTTGGCTCCATCTGTGTTTATAGGGGGTGAAACTCTGCCCTCTTCAAAGCCAGGGACATAATTGACTCTGACGTACAGAACCAGAAATTTCACATTTTAAATAGATTTGATATGATCTCTGCAGATGCCTAGAAGAGCTGCAGGACCATCACAAATTATTTCCCTCTCTGAGTATGAAACATTGAGCAGACTCATGCCACTCACATTAGCTGCGCTTCTTCACAAATCCAATCTTCCCATTTTATGTCCCTGGTATATATATCAGACCTGAATAGGTCTGGATTTTATTTTCTGTTCCTCCATTTATCCTTGCATTTAGAATAGACACTGACAACTCCCAGACCAAAGGATGACTTTGAGACAGTGCTTCCAGACTTTAAGCTGGGGGTTCTGTTTAAACACCACACACATTTTTCTCAGTTACATTCTGTTACACAATATTTTGCTTTCATTCTGGATTTTTTTGTTGGCAATGCAGGGTATGTAGAGCACCACAAGCTGACTAAAGAACCCCTTAAAAAGAGAAATTCCCCTTGGAACAGTAGGGAAAGGCATTCCCTCCCAAAGCCAAACAGCCCCTGAGCAGTCAGAGCCTCCTAAAATCCAGGGAAGAGCAAACAAGGAAGGGGTGGATCAAACCAGGCAGGTCAGTGGCCCTGCTCTGCATGGCCTGGAGGATATTTCCCTTTCACTCAGTTCCTCCATGAGGCTGGTATCTGCCCCATCCAAAGATCAATGCTTTTCTGTGGATGAATTTTATACTTTCTGAATTAAAAAAAAAACAACCAAACAACCAAAAATATACAAAAGCACCCCCAAACCAAACCAAAAAAATACCCAAACCAACACAAAAACAACAACAAAACAGCACAAACAAAGAAAAACAAACACAACCACAAACGATCAAACGAAACCAAACCAGAAAACCCTTCCAGAACCAAGAGTAAATTACGTGAGATTTAAATAAGAGGTAACCATTTGGCACTTTGAGGGCTGTATTTTAGGAATAGAGGGAAAGGGACATTGAGTTCAGTAACAGGGCTGCCTGGAGCCAGCATTTCACCCCCTGTCACCGTGCTGGTGCTGGCAGTGCCTTGAGACAGCCTGCCAAGGTAAGGCTGCACAATTACTGCAGCTTAACTTCTACAGCCATAAAGTGTCAGATGGTGATTTGCAGTACCAGGATTGCTCTAAATATTCTTTATTCTTGTCCTAGCACTCCAAAATCTGGAGCAATTGAAAGCATAGCAGGTAGCTGGAGCTCCCAGTTTCCTTCCTTGTGATTGCACTGACTCAATGAGATGTTGTGGCACTGTGTTTAACAGTGCTGGTGAGCACTAAATCCCCTGCCACATGCAGTATCTGGAGTGACATTCATGCAATAGCCATTCTGAACAGCAGATCAACTTGAAAAAAAAGAAAGGCAAATACATTCTTTCCTATATCCATGAAAAGAAAGAGAGATGAAGCCCTTTTATTTCATGTTGCTGGCTATAAACCGCCCCAGCCTTGATAATCACAGACAGAGACAGAGCAGAGAGGGATGAACACAAGTGATGCGTGTCTCTGTTTGTAGGAAAGGGGGAGTACCAGAAAAACAACTAGGAAAAAATCCATTATGAAAATATTTTACATTCTGTCAGCTTTTGCCTTTGTCAGGGAAGAAGTAAAAAGGCAGGAGAGCATGATATTAAGATGCCACTACCTAATAATTTCTTGATAATTGCCCTTCAAGAGCAAATGACAATGAAATGAGTAAGGTAGAGCTTTCACCCACTCTATCCTGATTTAGGCAGCATGCTTTGGTACACACTTCCTTTGAGTAAACAGTACCTATAGTTACACAGGATCTATTCTCCCATTGATGTGCCAGGGATTTATGTAGGTGAGCCCCATTAATGTTAATGGAAGTTATGTGTGTAATTCCCCTTTTTCAGCAATGAGAGAATAGACCTTTATGTTTCTAAGGTAATTACAGCCTTAGCTCTGGCTAGGCTGTTCTCCCCACCCTCCCCCCTTTGATAACTTCCTTGCTTCCCTCCCCAGCATTGACTCTGGGAGAAAAAAAAAGGGATAAATTCCTCCATTCAGGAAGGAAAATTGGAGAAATAGCTGAAAGGTGAAACAAACGTAACTAGATCCACTCATTGTGTGAAGGAAATGCAAATACAGGAAGCCAATCCACATCCGCTACCTTTGCTGTGCTTTTGGGGACAGATGTAGATTGATTTTCCCTAAATTGTATATTCACTGGGTATTCACTGTTTTCTAGGCATGTAGGTTATTTAGAGAGAACAAGGGTGGGTTTTTTGGTACTTCATTGTTAAGCAGTTTTAGAAAAACTGCACGTTTTGATGCTGCCAGACTTTTGCAGAAAAAGGTAAAGTGAATAGAGATTTTTTGGAGAAGGAATTAATTGATTCACAAAACCACTGCTATCATCTGAATCTGAGCTGGGGGGATGGTGTATCCCATGTGAGAGGTTAAACATTCTGGAGTTTTGTGAGACCTCCTTCAGGAGGTTTCTCAGCCCTGGGTTCAAGGCCAGCAGGTTTCAGAGGGTGTGCTGTAGGGCCAAGCCCCCCCAACAAAATCTCCTCTGAGATTTTAAACATTATGTTTATGTTCTCTTCCTGATTATGTGACAGATTTTCTCTGAAAGCTATGTGCCAGTTTTGCATTGAACCTCCTCATTTCTAAAACACAGACACCAGTGTTTCCCATTTGGAGTAGGGTGGTAGAAGTTTATATACCCAGAGTGCGCAGAGAACACCTGTAATATCTTATTGCTTCATCTTTCTGGGCATTTCTGACAATAAAACCACGGCAGTAATAGTCTGCATCTTTGTGAGGAGATCAGGTTAGCTCTGCAGTCCTGCTGCCTCCGCTCTGGTCCCTGCCACCGCTCTCCAAAGCCAGCCCAAGGCCCTCACAAGGGATGGGGGCACTGGGGGTCCCCGAGTCCCTGCCTGGGGCTGGGGGAGAACCCTGGGGGCTCTGAGCTTGCTGATTCTCCGCCTGCTGCTCCTGGTGTGCCTTTCTTCCCCCAGCACAGCAGCTGGCACCGCGCGCAGCACGGCCCCTCCTTCCCAGCCCAGCGTTTGCTGCTTGCTGACATTGACAAAAAGAGGAACAAGGACATTTTTCACACCCTGGAATTGTGCTGCCCTCCCCAGCTCTGCTCTGCTGGTGCCTCCAGCCAGAGAGGTGTTTAGAGGGAGCAGCATCCCTTGAGTGCCAATGGAAACAGGTGTGAGCGTGGTTGTGATTTCCACCGATGCCCCTCAAAAGCCTCAGATGTAAATTCAAAAGCAAAAGGTGCAACTTTGGAAATTCCTGGGAGCTCTGCAGCAGACAGCTCGAAGTTTTGTGGGTGCAGCAACAGGGGCAAGGAATGCCACCTCATGCTCTCACTCATTTTTCATTTTTCCCCCTTTTGTTGAAATTCTTTGCTTCATTTCTTTTCTTCCCAGAATTATTTATTACAGAATTCAAGGGGGACAGACGGGCGCCCATCAGGATCAGGCCCTCATTTAGGAATCTTTCTATTTTACTAATCTCCTGCAAAAAGGAGTTGTATACTCTTGTGGTTCTCTGCCACCTGGCAGGGATAACAGAAAATATCCAACAGTGTCTTATAGGCTCACCCAGAGTTTAATACCCCTCCTGCCACATCAGGAAAAGAAAGGAGGAGTGGGTGGAAACTTTTTTTAAAGTATCAAATCAGTCAAAATGCTGATTTATTTTCTTAAAAGCTCGGTGGAGATTAACCCCTGTGACATTTACAACACTGGATTACAACATTAACTGGATTGAAATACCACTAGAGCTGTAAATGTGAGGGGGAGTGGAGGGAAATGATTGGAATGGGGAGAAAAAAAAGTTTGACATATTCACTATACACTCACCTCCCAAAAGAGGAAGGAGTGGTTTTCAGAGGCTGCTTCTCTCCCTTTTACATTTTTTTTAAGTGCAGGAATACTGAGAGGAAAGTACAGATCCGCACACACCAGCAGCAGCCCATGAGCAAGGCTTCATCTGAAAACTTTCTCTGAGCAGTCCAGTGAAAAAGGAGAACCATTTGGTGCCTTGGAGCAGTTAATTTTTAATCCTCTTGAAAAGAAATACTATTTTTTAACATTTCTAATGACCTGCTGTGGTTTCCAGGGGCAGCCTGGATGAGGTTTGTCTTCTGCTCTGACCCTGTGCAGTGTGCCAGAGAAGCTTGCAGAGCTGGGGGAGACAGAGTGGGGTTTGCAGCAGCATTTTTTGGGTTAGTTTGTCCAGCCACTTCTGCTGCTACATTTCAGGCAACTTGAGGGCTGTTCTATAATGAGGACTCACATGGATGACCCTGGAACAAGCCCTGCTCACCTTACTCATGTGAATAATCAGTTTAGTTCAGGAGACAGAGCATTATTCACCTGCAGATCACACACAGACTGAGGTCTAGGTCTGATTCTGACTGATTTTTTAAATTAAAACTCCTCAAAAATGCCTCATTTTCAACCAGCAGATGCTCTGTGCTTACTGAGCAGCTCCTGCAGCACATCTTAGGGGCTGCACTTGGAAACACTCACCCAAACCTTATCTCCAGCTGTGTCCCTTCAAGTTCTTCCCTGCCTTTGCTTTCACTGCAAAGTAAATAAACCCATAAAACATCCAAAAGTATTAAAATATGTCTGTATACTTTAAAAAGACAAATACATTTTGGAAAAAGGAATGTTATCAGCATTTTTACTCTGCATTGAGGTTTTAATATTTCCCTTCATTTAATTTTTCAGCTTACAAGGGAAATTTTTTAATCTTATTCATCTTCACTTTCATCCATTTTTAAGGTGCTTTTGTGGTCCCACTTTATTTCTGATATACATATTTCTGAGATGTACCTTACCATAACATTTTTAAGCAGCTGATCCAGAAAATGCCATGTCAGAGACAGAGGAATTTTATCATGATGAGAGCAGTGAATCAGGCATTGAAATCAAAAAGACACCTTGAGATAACTGACCAAGATGAAATTCTGAGAGCTACCCTTTCCTAATTTGGCATTAAAATATACTCATATTTTTCTATGAGTCTGGAAAATGCCAACAGTGTGATTTGCAAACTTTAGCTGCCCAGAAGTGCTTTAGAAGGCCGGCAGGAGAATGCAGCACTTTTTGCTGTTCTCTCCAAATGGATACTCCACATTTCTTAGGCGCTTTGTGTTCGGGGGCTTGGTTTGTTTGTTTTACAATAATTGTGCAAGAATCGTGGCTTTGTCTTACCTTCCAGCTCTAACCATGGGCCCCTGTTCTTTGAGCAGAAAATCTCTGCTGATTAAGGAATCCAACATTTTATATGCCCTTTTTTCCCCCCCTTGCACTGCAAAAGCTCATGAAAAAGTACATCTGAGTAGTTGTTCTTTGGTGAAAGAATTGCTACTGTAGCTTTTTTTTTCTGTGTACATTGGTGTGCTATGGAAGCTTTTATTACTGGGTTTTGCATTCAACACCTTGAAACACTTCCATGAAAAGAGTCTCCCAAGTGTTTTGTCCTTGCCTAGAGCAGTGTCTAATGAAAAATAATCATTATGAGCGCATTCGGAGGCGAAAACATACCAGATATATCCTACCCAAAAAACTTGCATTCAGCAAAATGATAATAATACACTCAGACTGTATATCTCTCTACTTTATCAGGCTGTGGGAGGCAAACTCCTTTGACCTATGAAGTTGATCTGTGAACTGTGTCAAAAAATTCAAAACCTCACGGTTGAGGTTTGTGCATTCTATTAGCATAATTTACCACCCAAGCTGTAAATGTACATTTTGCACAATGGCGTGCTGGACAGATAGCATTTTACAACTTCCTAAGGGGGAGTGTTTATATCTAACATTTCTTGTGTACATTTGATTATAAGTTTCCCATAATAGCTGCCTTTTTTCCCTCTGCCTGTCCTTCCCATCCTCCCCCTCCGTCCCTGCCCCCGCCCCGGTTGCTCTGGAAGTACCTAATAAAAAATGTCCTCTCTCCTTCAGATCCTGGATGCTTGTTTGTGACACATAATGGGCCAGCAGAATCCTTAGGGAAACTAACTTTGGGCTGGATTTACCCAGCTCCTCCAGAGGAGGACAGAAAAAGGGATGTCAGACCCTTGGGTTGCATTTGGGTTCCTTCAGCTCTCCGAAACAGAGTTTGTGCATTGGGAGCAACAAAATGGAAGATCCAAACCTGAAGCTGAAATATAAGAATATCTTGGCTTTCTTTTTTTTTTTCTTTTTGGATGTGTGTGTGTGTGTGTGTGTAAAGGGTGTTTGTAGAGCTTACTTCATGGTTACTAAAGCTTTGTATGACCAATTCAGAATCAGCAAGATGATGTGTGCCATCCCCCCCTCTGCCCTAACCCCTCTGGCTGCACCCTCCCCTCCCCTCTCTTTTTCTTTTTTTTTTTTTTTTTTTTTTTTTTTTTTTTTAATTCCTGAAATTAAAATGTGTTGGAATGCTCAGTGCTGCTTTTCACTCTCTTTTCAATGGGCCCTTTAGTTTTTCACACCAAGGTGTCCTTTGGGGTGCCAGGTCAGGCTACCAAAACAGCTTCTAGGAGGGGATTAGGACCAATTAACATCTTTGTACACAAAAGCCACTGGCAGCTGAACAGGCGGCCTGGTGGCCTGCTCGGGAGCTGCATTTTAAATAGGGGCCTTCTGTACTTGAGCTCAAGTGGGAAGAGGCGGAGAAAGTTTTTATTTATAATTGAAAATGCTGCTCCTGGATAAAGTCTAATGAAAGGCAGAGTGGTGTTCAAAAGTATCTAACAAATACCATTTGAATATTGGCCTTTATTGTATGATTTCCATCAAGGATAGCATAACAATATAGTCATTTCTCCTACATATTGAGATGAAGTGATTTTTCTTGTAGAGGAAAACAGCTTCATCCACACATAGTGTCGGCCCTTCTGGTTTTCATTTCATGTTTAAATTCAGCTTTATATTGAAGATGACTGGTAGGATGGCTACTCAGGAGTGATATATTTCCATAAATCTGTTTTTGAAGGGAATTCTGTCCTTCATTTACCTGATTCAACAAAGCTCAAGTCCATGGAAGAAAAAAAAAAAAGAGAGAATTTAAGTATATGCATCAGGATGGAGGGGGAGGGAGTTCTACAGGGAATCACAGTGTTTCATATGAGTAAATTTGCATTTATAACCCTTGGGTTTGTGCAAAGAGGGGAAAAAAAATAAAGAGCTCCAAGTCTGAACTGCTGAATTCAGCTGAGTCAGACCCTTAGCAAAGGTAATGGCCTTAGCAGCTTGGCCCTGGGTGCTTTGCACCTGACTTAATATCTTTACTTCTGGTCTGCTTTGTTTTCAGTGCGTATCACTTCTAAATCATCACTCCTGCAATCTGATCAGGCATTAAAGCAAAGGGAAAGGGAAAGAAATATATGGTGTGAGAATTACTATGGTACAGAACCTAGCAATTTACAAGGGCTCGTAAGTGGGAGTTGTGCGAGCTCGCAGCGATGCCGTAACGCTGGTAATAAAACTGATTTCTGTGTTTTGGGGATGAGCTGCTTTCAAACACAATATTTCTAATCACTGCATAAGCATTCCTCCTCCCACTTTCATAACAGTAATAACAGGACACTCCTGTGTACTTTTATCACTCGGATAGAAAAGTAATTTCTAGGAGTTTTCTAACTGTGTGTATGGTAGGGGAAAGATTCATGGCAGGAAATAACAGCACAAAAGTGATAAGTTCACTGGGCAGGTGGGTGCTGACATCCTGATTGATATGATTTCAAATGAAGGAATTGTTAAGGTGGAAGGATGGTGCACAGAAGCTTTAGAGAGGCTTGCAACTGGCTGGCTGAAAGTAAATGAAAGGGAGATGAGAACTTCAGTCAGCCTGTGCTGGCTTGGCTGCACTGCTGCACATGAAGGATGCAGTCTGCTAGAACAGCACTGGAGGAGTCCTTTGCCACTGTTTTTTATTCACGTATTTTTGGTAAGCAACAAAAATATGGATTTCTCTCTGGGCTGCCGTGAACAGAAAAACCCTAATCACGATCATTTTCAACCTCCTGGTTTATACAAATGAAGGGAGATTCCACTTAGCGCGACGTTCTGCAGCAAACATTAATACACTCGCTATGTGTGGCTTTGCTCCTTCCTACCCCCTCTTTAGTTTCAGATACTGTATTGTATTTCTTCCGACATGTTGATTCTACCTCATGTTAAATGGTAATTGGCAGTAGTATAGGTGGGGAGAGAAACATTGTTATATTTTGTTCATTTTTCACACTTCAGCAGTTATTCCTTTCTCTCCGCGGCTGTACGCTTATTAGTGTATGAAATGCAGGTGTGTGGGAAATGGCAAGCACACATTGACAGGTTATTTTGTTGGCCACTGCCTAATTAGTAGCATAGTGGATGCACCCTGCTAAGCTTTAGTGTGGTGCAGTAGAGCTGGTCTGTTCTAATTTCCTCACAGCTTTGATATTCAGCAAGAGATTGACGGTTAGCACAAAGAGCCAAAGCGCGACGGAGGCCTGCAGAAACAATGGCCCTTCTTGCTTGTAGACACCACAGATGTGAGAGAAAGCTGACTAAAAACAATTGGCCGACACTGTCTAATTGTCTCCAATGTCAGCATCATTAATGTTTTCCCATGTAAAAAGTAAAAGGCCAAGGTTGTATCCTCCCTTTATTTTGAGTCACATGATTATGTAACTTACTGAGATTCAGATTAAGTGTTAATTGTATTTGTGCAATAAAGAAACTGAAGCTACCTTGAATTTAATGAATATGTACTTAATTAATTTTGACAGCCTTTATCTTTATTACCTATTGAATAATCACAATCAGAATTAATAACATTTATAGGCAATTAAAATTACAGCCTATTTAATGATAATATATGTTTACATCTTTTGCTGAGATACAAATTATGAATACTTATTAGCAAAGAAGTTGTTTCCCTGCCAGGAGGGTTTCTTGTCTGTGTTAACAGCAACAAACAACAATAATCAGTTCAATGTGTAATAGTGCCTTTCACATCAGACAATCTCCCAAAGCACTGCACAAGGGCACATGAGAAAAGGCTTTGTGGAATTTAAAGGTAATCACTAAATGGCAAAAATTGTAGTGTGCCTGGAACAAATGCTTTAAAATTACATGCAATAAGGCAAGGCCAACAACATTTGAGTAGTTTCAAAGCTTTATTTTCTCGCAGAAAAAATAATGAGAATAAAAAGGGTCCATTGAGGATGCAACATCAAACTCTTTGCTGACCCAATAATATCAGACCAAATATTCAATATCTCTACTGGTACCAGCATGGCTAAAAGCCTTTTGGCTCTGAGATCTTACACAGAAATCCTACAGAAGAAGCACAGACACAGCTCTGATTCTACCAGTGCCCCCAAGAGTAGGCAGCTTGATATGAAATACAGTAAATCATACAAATAAAGATGCTTTGGAACAGTGAGTCCTCTCTGCCACTGTCCAGGACTAGTGGGGGGTTTTTGCAAAATTAAAAGAAAAAGGAAATAGATGGTGCAAAGAAAGAAGGAGGTTCTGGCCTGGGGTTTGACAGGTATGACTCAAACCACCAAATGCAACAGAGAGAACCCAAGTGGTGCATGTGCCCACAGAGGTGCTGCACACACCTGCACACACAGTCTCACTCTGCACAAGCCATTTTATTCTTTGGCTGTTTGCTTTCCTAACATCTCTCCTTTGTCTTTGCCCCACCACGCAGCCATTATCCTCAGAGAGCTGCACAACTTTCACCACGAGCTGGGACCTTGCAGAACCCAGCTCAGGAGAGAACTGGGTCTGATACCCATGACCCATGAGAAACAAGCAGCTACCTCACCAGGCCTGAACACATGGCACTGGTAAATCCCTGTGAAGGATGCAACAGATGCAGGTCCAGACTCTTGTGCTCAGAACAAGCTTTGCTTTGCTTTCCCAATCTGCTATCCCTCGGTGCCCACCTTGATTTTGCAGGGAGAAGTTTCTTCCTCACTTCTGGCCCCAAATCATCAGGCACAGCCACTTGAAAAACCTGTGTCAGCAAAGTAATACTGAGTGCCTAAAATCTCAGTGCAGGAGAGAGCAGGGGGCTGGGTGATAGCTGGGTGATAACCATGTCTCACTCCCACTGCCCTGGTTTTAAAAAAACAAACCAAACTAAACCAAATACAACCCCAAAACCACCAAACTAGAGAGATGCACCACAGCCCTTGTGTTATTTCATGTATTTTGAAAGTTAAAGAGAAGCCCTAAAACTGCAATTATTTCTGTCTCAGGCCACAGTGCACCTAAGAAACACCAAGGGCCACATCCATGGCCCATCAAGACAACCTAGCCCTGAGCAGCAAGCTTATAAGCTGGGCTGAGCCTGTTGACCCTGGGGACAGTGATTTATTCCTGGACTTCCTTTGTTTATCAGCATAGATTCAGCCTTTGTAACACCTTCTGAATGGTCAGCCACTAGAAAACAGCACTGCCTTCAAGGTAAGATTCTGCCAACTCCCTTCTTGCACAGGGAGACAAATAACCAGTTACTGCTGGGCACTGACAGAACAAATAAACAATACATCACTTTATAACAGCCACTGTGCATGAAATCATTATGTTATATTATAAAATCAATCT
The DNA here is from genome assembly GCA_039654755.1 of Calcarius lapponicus. Taxonomy (NCBI): domain Eukaryota; kingdom Metazoa; phylum Chordata; class Aves; order Passeriformes; family Fringillidae; genus Calcarius; species Calcarius lapponicus. The sequence continues at coordinate 28,290,659 of CM077469.1, read as the reverse complement.
CTATATATCGTTATGTTATTTGTTAAGCTGTGAAGTGCATAAACAGTAGTTTCACAACACTGATTGCCTGCTGCATTCTCTTTATTCCAATGCAAGATCTGCCTCTTAAAGCCCATAATTCATCAACTTTATTACACTTAAGACATTGACTTCTCTTTTCCATCAGGCATGAGGAAGTGAATCATTCATCCTTTACACAGCTGTGTGCTTTTAAAGCATCTTTTTTTGAAAAAAAAAAAAAGTGTACTTGGTTATATTTAAGATAATTGAGAGCTCAAAGCCAGATTCCTTCAATCTAGGGCTGAACATTAACCTTTCCTGCACTGCAAAGAGGATGCAAGGAGGCTGTGCTTCTCACAGAGCTACTCAGAGAGTGCAAACCAGGAGCAGATCCTGCCTGTAGCAGAAAGTGACCAGTGAGTCCAGGGCTTGTTTGACTTCTGATGGAACGACAGCCAAAGGTGAGACCTTGGGGATGGTTCTACAACTGATTATATTCAGGGATTTGGGGTTTTTACTCATTATAAATGTGCTGGAGTTCAGTCCTAGCCAAGCAGGTAATTTTCAATTTTTGTTGTAGTTGGAACTACAGGGATGAGAGTTGGAATTTATCACAGAGCAGAGGTCCTGGCCCATGTGGAGGGATGTGCCTTGCTGGCCAGCCATGGGACATCCCCAGTGCTCCCTGTGTGGCACAGCAAACATGGGATAAGCAGGGCCTGCAGCACAAATGCACTGCTTAAAGCACAGCAGTGGGCACCAGCGCAGTGAGCAGAGCTGCCCAGCATTACTAGCCCAGGCACAACATTTGTTCTTGCTGCAGAACATATTCCAATAATCCTTTTCTCAGATACCACCTGCCTTGGAAGCCAGGATTCCTTTAATTGTGGTTTGCATCAACAAACATGAGGTATCAGCTTGGTTTTCCTCAATTCATTTACTGGTAAAGGATAAGCTCCAGGGCTTTGCAACTTCCAGGGCATTTTCTCTTCCTTGTCATGGCAGGGTAAGAAATGTACTACTGAATGACTTGTTTGAAGTGAAATTATGCCCTTATAAACTACCCTTGCATTCCTCAGAGACATTCAGTGGCTGCACAACACACCCTGCTGTAGCCAAACCTGACAACAAAATGACAGGGGGTGAGCACTTGGAAAAAATGTGGTCATAAAAAAAATCACAGGTTTTGTCTGAAGTGTACATCTACAGGAAAAAGGTCCCTATTAGTGCAGGACATTTTAAAGAAGTCTTTAGCAGTGTCTTCACTATCTGCTTTAGGAAGCTCTGATCCCCAGATGTGGCTGCAGGATACAGAGACTAGGAGCTTCTGTACCTAAAAAATTCTAATGTTCTTCTTAAAAACCAATGGGATCTTTGCACTGTACAGATTACACTGAATTTCCTACCTAAAGAACAAACTTTAGCTATGTTTCAAAATCCAATCCTCCACAAGTGCTCCCCTTACCTGTTTTCAGTGTCCATTTTATCTTCCCATTCAATTTTCACCTGAATGCATTTTGTTTAACTTAATAAAAGGAATTTTCAATAAATGGCCCTGTTTTATCCATTGCTATGGTAGCCATCAGGGAGATCAATAAATGAAGCAAATCTTAGTAGAAATAAGGAGGCCAAGGGAAAAAAAGTAGGTGAGTTTTGCAGTTTCATTCACTCAGATAATGGCAGCCTGCAGTAATGTATGCAAGAACAACAGTATTGACTTGTAATCCATTATGAACCAAGGTGTTCGCTTTGCTGCACGGTCTTGCTTTCATTTTTTAAGATTTCCCAGTGGCTTTTAGTACTTTACATCTTCATTAAGGATTTTAAAAGCAAAGATCCTTGCTTACATTTGAAATACTTTCCTGGTGCTGTGATGAAGCACAGCTAATGGATTTCTGAATGCCATTTTCATTAAAATATTTTTGTAAGACCCCTTTTTTTCTCTATTATTACATTTGCTTTTGTAAAATGGTTGAGACTGCTCATCATGTACTTTAGCTCCTTTAAATATTGCTCCTGTTTACCATCATGGGAGACAGTTGGTATTTTATTCATATAAGAACAAATATTCCAGTTTGCATTTGGCAGCTAAGTGAGTTTTTGCAGAACCTACATTTATCCCTGGGATGGGTTAGGCCATCCTTCAGTAAGAATCAGTAATGCAGTTAAATTTAAACTACATTCATATAATATTGGCTGAGGCATTAGTCAATGCAGTCTTCCTATTTATAAGTGTCCAGGGTTCCATAATTCCATAATTCCATAACAGTAAACTTGACTGCATGGGATAAATTATATTTAGGGCAGCTGAAGTACTGAGAACCTCACTGTGGTCTGTCTATGAGCAAAGGGAGGATGGAGCACTGCAGTGTCCCTGCACCTAGAGACACCTGCCAAGAGGTGGCTCCTGCTCTCAGCTCTGAGTTGCTGAGACATATTTGTCTTAGTTAAGGCATTTTTGGGTCATTCCCTGTTCCCAGGCAGAAAGATCTCCCACTCAGACATCCCTGCTGTGTACAGACATAAAGATGCCCTTTATTTAATCAATCAGACCTGACTCCAGTCCAGCAAGATCCACCAGCCCAAAAGCCTCTCCTGGGGCTGCTTTGCTCCAGCCTCTTTAGGCAGCCCTGCAGCTCAGGGGCTGAGTGCTGAGCCCAAATCTCCCTGATCCACAGTGGCCAGGAGCTGTGAACAATGCCTCCACTACTGCTGGCTGTGCTGGACTTCTTGGTGCCTCCTCCAAGGTGTCCACTAACCCCTTGAAAGCACAGTGCTGGATTCTCTCCTGACAAAACCAAGTGGGAAGGCAATTGAGCTGGTTATAACACCAGTATTTCACTGGCAGGCTCTCTCTGTTGCTGTCCTTCCTGCACTAATCTCTCTTGATTTAATTTCATGGGAGGCAAGATCTGACTTTTGTTCCTTTGATGTATTTCTCCAAGTTTATGTCAATAGAGATGCACTTGTACTTTAATAATCTAAAATGAGTGTGGTTCCTGGCTGCCCAGGACACTGAGCAAACCTATGAAGAATGACTGCTGCATATATCAATAATGTTAAGATACAGAGGTTTATTACAGAGCTTTTGCAATGGTTTTTTTACAAGTGTTTTTCAGTCATTTCTGCCCCAGTATGTCAACAAGCTGACTCAGAGGCTCAGGATTTGCTCCAATGGGTAGAAGTCAAGGAAAGAAAAGCATTTCTTGAGATTGATGTGTGTTATATTCTGCCTTAATGCATCTTTTAGCTGACCTGTCAGAAATATTTCAGACCTATATATCCTGAAAATCTTATTTCAGTTCATCTGTGATATTTGTGCTGATAGCTCTCCTCTCTCGGACCAATGACAACAATGCTTTATAGAATTCCTGCATAGTTAAAAGCAGATGCTACCCTTATGAGGGCGATGAATCCCACGTGTTGAATGTGCCAAGGCAAGGACAAAAGGGCCAGAGTCATGAGCTCAAGGTCTGCTGACAGGCAAAAGGAAATGGAAAAAGCAGCAACAGAGGCGGTCTAATGACAGCACTGGCATTGCCTCCTTTGTACCAGTCTCTGCATTAGCTACTGAAGCTGACTATTTTTGGGGTGGGGAGGTTTAGCTGGTGTAGTGCCTGCAGGAGTTTTTACAGCAGTTGGGATGACGAGCACAGGGTTCAGCTCGGGTTGGTCGGGTGCCATTGTGGTGCCAACAGACTGAATACAGCCCTGAGCAATTCCAGGTATGAAATCCCAATAGCTCCAAAGGGTGGGTGGTGGGCTTTATGAGCAGAGGGAAACTGGAACCTGAAGGGATCTGAAAAATACCAGATCAGTGCAATGTTTTCCATTGGCTGAGCAGCTGAAAGAAATGAAGAGGGCAGAAATGCAGGGGAAGACAAAGTGCACACCAGAATGTTGATTTCCTATGCTAAATACTGCCCACCTCATTCCTACTGGGATTTGACCTAGTCTTTGTTTGTTTGGTATTTCCCCTGCTACTCCCTTTTCTCATACATTTCTGTCCAGCTTGCATTACCATTTGTGCACACCTTGAACTTGCTGCAGCTCCACTGAGGCAGTTGGCTTCCTCTCACATATCAGAGAACTGGAAAGCAAATGGTATTTTCAAGATATTTCCTCCTGAGCTCCTGATGGGAGGATGATTTTCTGTTGTTTGATAAAATCCAGTTGCTTCTTAACCTGGAACTCAAGGCTAAGACATATTTCAAAAGTGTTACTGAGATACTAAGACACTAGAGACAAAGACAGTAGAGCATTAGAAATAGCAGAGTTAGAAAATTTATATTTACTGAAAGTGTGGCTGGCTTTCAGTAGTTCTGGACACACAGGAATGTGTTCTGGTGAGGCTGCATAAGAGAGGAAATTGAAATTCAAACTGTTCATCTTTAGGTTGCCAACTCAGACTGGCTCAAGATTTATTTGTTGATAAAAAAAATCTAGCTTCTAGAAAGAGACAGAAAGGTATGAGCATCTGCCAGCATGGGTAAATTTTAAGAATGACTTGTGAGTGGGACAATTTGGAGTGTTTTTTGACTGCAGTCTGTTGTTCTTCAGCAGAAAGAAGTGAGACTAAACGGCCATTGGTGCCTGCCAAGGACTTTATCAGATCTGGATGGGCCTGAGACTCATTACTGACCCTGATGCTGGCACCAGAGCCAGGGCTGGAGATCTCATAGACCCACAGTGCCAGCTCTCCCTAGATGGGCAACAATTCTCACTTCTGCAAGCTGCCTTCATTTTCAGACCCTTTTACCAATGGATTTGGCCACAGGATCACCCTTCCTTCCATAAAACAAAGCTGATTCCTTTAGAGAAGCAAAATAGTTATTCATAAATGATAGGGCAGAACAGGCTGTTGAGACAAGCTTGGCAAGCTGGACTGTCTCCCACACAAGACACAATTGCCTGTGTTTCTCACTAACCACACCAGAATGCCTTCCTTACCAGATTAATAAGCACATGCTAGTTAAACAGACACCATTCTGAGGCACTGCAGGAAGCAAAAATGTAAAAGCATTTTTTTTGCCAAGCATTTGTTCCAAAGAAATCTGCTGTTCAATACAGGCTGCCTGGTTTTGGCTCTTCTGATGCCTCTGGAGTGGCTTGGAGGCCTGTGGATGTGTTTGGTGGAAGGGAGGGTTTCCTCTAATGCTGCTGTGGCTGTAGGTCAGTTCACTCAGGGCGAGGACCCAATGCCAGGGTGGAAGTGTGTTGGTGTGACATTTTTGCTACAAAGCCATCTAAACCTATTTTCAATACCTAAGCCACTCTATACCTACTTCAACAGCTCGTCTAGAAACATCTTGGAGCTGGTGGTGCTGCACAAAGTGTAGGGATGAATCTCTTGTCTCTCATGAGCTGTGCCACAGGCATGGGAGACTCGATTTCAATCCCAGCAGAGAGTGAAATGGCTCTGTATCTTCCCCTCTCTGGAGGGGATGCAGCTGCTTGGACTTGCAGCTGTAATCCTGTCCTGAGACAGGAATGCATGTTACAGCAGCCTGGCCTAATAGAGGGGTCAGTGCTCCCTTCACAGCATTCCCTTTTCCCTTCCCTCATCCTGCACCTGCAGCTGTAAATTCCTGCTCCAGCGGAGAATTGTCAAGATTAGAACCTTTGTTTAGGGCACACGTGCCCAAATCTTTTCTTTGGAAAGTGTAACACCTGACAGGTCATCTTCAGAAGGGTAGTTGTTTTGGGTTTGTCTTACCTCACCTAGAGGTATTTCCTAATCTATAGCATATTAAAACCTAGGGAAGGGAAGGACAGGAGGCAGGTAAGGATAGAGTTCAACTCCCCCCCTACATGAGTGATCATTTAGGGTGGATTTTCCAGAGCCCACCTCTGGGTTGCACTGACCCAGGCAGAGCAGAGGCTGTGCTCTCCAGGATGCCCCTGCCCCATCTCTCCCTGTGTTCTGCCTTGACAAAACCAAACTCTGTGGCCAAGAAGCCTCCCAGCCACCACAGGGATCCCTGGCTGGGTTTTTAGAGCTGCCACAAGGTGGTGAGGTGCTACAGCTTCCCAGCCAAGCAGCAGTAATTTGTTTTGGTTTAGGTCTGATATTTTTTCCTTAAGGAATGAAAAATTAGTGGCAGTGTAACCACTGAAACAAACCCAAAATCTGGTTTTACTCAGAAACTTGCCACTGAATGCTTTAGTCCACATCATAAAATTTTGGCACTTCTACCAGCAAAAGTAAACCTTAAAAAAGACATGTATGCAACACAGCTTTACAGTTAGTCTAAAAACTTTTACAGTAGGTACAGAAGTGTTTTGATTCTCATGCATCTGTATATAAATAAAAGGTCTGAATCTTTGTAGGGAGTGTCCAAAAATTAATCAATTAGAGGGTTTGGGGGTTTTTTTAATTGTTCTATGGCTCTTCTATTTGAGGACAGCCTTGTCTTAAGACAAGTTCACATATACCACCCATCAGCCCAATCTTTTCCAGTGCCTGAGGCCTTTGGCATTATGTATGAGATCATTCACTGAATGGCTTATAAACTGTTTTTTGTAAATTTTCAGTGGCACTTAGCATCAGCACATCCCATTGGTATCAGCACCTTGGGATTCAGGCCTTAAATGAAAATAACTAAAGAAAGAAACAGTCTCTTCAGTTTCCTTATTTGAAGTGTAAAATTCTTAAGATCAAAGCCAACTTATTCTGTGTGAACTCCTCTGCAGTATTTTGGCTCAGGAATGCAAAAGCAGGATTATTATTTTACTTTTTTATGTATTTCAGCTGGATTCCTGCACATCTCCTCTAAGTGGCTTTTACTGCAGAACAGTCTGCTCTCTTCTCCGGCACCTTTTCTCTAAAGCTTCATCAAGTGCTGCCAATCACAGCCTGGATGGATTCAGAACTTTGCCTGTGGAGGTGTGGGAGTGGCAGGAGAGGTGTCCTCAGGGAATGTCAGAACCTCCAGCCACCCTGGTGGGCTGTGTGACACCCAGCACACAGTGACACACACACACACACACACACAGCATGGTGGTTGGACATGTGCTCCCCAGGCTGTGCTGAAATGTGGGTCAGAAATACTGCTTGGGTCACATTTTGCATATGCATTTTCTCTAAGATAGCCTGATAAGACTTTCATCTTATCAGGAGATGCTCGGTATAGCCAATGCAAATTACATACTCATCTTCCTGCAGCAACAGAAGGAGAAAATAACATAATAAGGGATTGGGTGTTTACTTTGGCTTCCAGTGCAAAGTGTAAGTGGCTACCATAGCAATGTGAAGCAGATTTTAATAATCCTTGTAGTTTAGCAGATAATGAACAATGGCAAACATTGCTGCTTCACATGTAAGGCAGCGTGGGGAGTGGATGAAAGCAGGAGCTGGGGATATCTCAGGTGGTGACAGTGGAACAGCCTGATGCAAACATCCAGCAAGAAGCCCCAAATCCCTGAGCCTTACTTAGGCAAGAGCTTCTCAGTCCCTGCAGAGCAGGGATGTGTCTCAGAGGCCAGAGCTGTGAGTCTGAATGAGGGAGTGAAGTCAAAAATATGCAGCACAAGCCTCTCATTCAGTGACTGCGAGTGGCAGGGAACAACACAAGATGGCTCTGCTGAAGGCTGCAGTGGCACTGCCACACTATTCACATCAGCTGCTTGCAGAACTTCTTGTCTCCTTTCCACCTTTTATCCTTGGGAATAGTGTTCTTAATGAATCTTTTTCTTTTATAAATGTTCATCATTATCTAAATTGCTTTTTGTCTTTCAGTTATCACTGCCTCTTCTTGTAGGTGGTGTTCACAGGAACTTCTTCCAGGGAGAGAAAAATGATGAGTAACCCTTTGTTTCCCTTTCCATCTTTTCTTGATTTTAATAAGACATGAAAGGCAAAAATCTGAGACATCTGTTGTTTCTTTCAGCCATTTCCACAGAGACATTAGATAGCATTTCAAGCACTCAACTGACAAAACAACTCACCTTGTGAGAACACTCTCATTTATTAGATTGTTTTATTGCACTAGTTTTGTACAATGTAGGAAATAGCTTTCTTCTCTGGGTCTACCTCCATTTTTTTGCATAAAAGCAGTATTTTCACATAGCTTTAGGGTATTTTATTATACTTATTGTATATTTATTATATATGAGTAATGATATGCTTGATATTTGGAATGCGAAGCAAGTCGGTTAAAAGTAATGCAATTAAGTCAGCACATAACAGAGTGATCAGACCAAGAGATGTGGCTAATGCCTGATTTGTCATCTATTTTAATTAAAAAACCTTAATGTAGAAAAACAATACAAATCAAAAGCACTGGCAGAGTGAGACTATCATATATATTACTGCTGATAGAAATAGTATATACTCTCATCCAAGGAATTTGTTTTGATAAAATGGGGTGGACTGAGAATAATTTTAAACTGAAGATGGTTACTGGGAACCAGCATGTCAAGCAGGATTTTTTCCCCTCAATGTCACTCTTAGGAGGAATTGTATGACCTGCTCTGAGAGAGAAGACACACTGGAGTGTCCTGTTGACCAAAAGGCTCCGTGGGAGCAATCCCTAGAGGGCACACTGCATTCCATTTTCACTGTCTGTGATTCTTGGTTTCAAACTCTGGTGGGAACTTGCAGCTTTTTGAAACGCCACTTAATGCTGAGAAGCCACAGGGCAAAGCAGGGAGCTCTCTTAAATTTTAACATTCTGGGCCAAGTTTTGTACCTGTAAAACTCCACTGACAGCAGTTTTTTATCCTTCCTGAACAGCCCTTTATAATCCTCTCAGACTTTCTAGTTCAAAGTTCATTACAGAACTTCTTTATCTCTGCTTATAGCACAGCCAGGAGCAGTGCTTGTGTGAGCTGTAGGAGCTGGCCTGTGGCACTGCAAATCAGCAAAAACAAGTGCTGCAAAGGATGTATTTCTCTGCTACCTGATGATGTACAGCTGGGCAAGTGGCAGAAAGTTTAAGGGGTATTTTTATGGAAATAAATTTGCTTACTCTGTGGTCCCTTTCCTTCTGAATTGTTGAAGGACTTCCAGAAATGCTGCTTAAGCTGGCGAGAATCCTTATGGCAACTTTGAGGTTTGTCCCTAAATTCTTACAAAGAACCCAATTTTCTGCTGACACGAACTGATAGAGTTCCACAGCACACAATAATGCCATGGTGATTTTTATCAGCAAAATACCTGGCATAATTATCTTAATGTAGTAAGTGTGGTCAAGTGGTGTAATGTAATCCAACACCAGCTAAAGAATGCATGTGACAGCTTTGTTTTGCAAGAAGGGAGTAGAAAGGCTTGTTGGAAGGAGAGCCCAAATGCCTTTTAATTCAGGGAACTAGCATCTGACCCTAATTATGTGGAAAATGGAGGTAGTGCAAGCACCAGAAAAGGGACAAGTCTGCAACAGGAACAAAAGCATCAACTGCTGTTGAGCTGTATGCAAAGTTCAACTGAGAGGGAGAGAGAGACAGACAAAGTGGCTCCAGTTGCACATAAATACTAGATGGAAAGTGTGTTGAGGAAGCAGGGCAATGGGTTATTTTTCATAAGCTGCAAAATTGCTTAATAAAAGTGAAATGACTTGCCCTTTCTGTAGAAATTAATTATGATGGCAACTTTGCAGATCAGCATAATAAAGATGTAGGCAAAATAACAGTGGCATTGAATTCAAAAGCTATGCATAATGAATGGTCTTTTAAGATGCTTATGATCAGTACCAAAAGACCTTGACTGTTGCATTGTAATGTATTTAAGTTCCTAACTAACTGATTTTATTATTTAGTTTGACATTATGTTAGCTGTTTATCAAAGAACAAGGTATGAAATAGCACTGCAAGCTCCAGGAGTAACTTACTAAGGAACAAGTTTTTGTATTCAGTGACACTTCATCAGCTTGCAGTGGGCTGCTTCCCTAAGATTTCTCCCATCATAAACATCTGTCCACACCAAAATCAGATTATGTCCACGTGTCACCATGAAATTATGAGCACAGAGATATTTGATCCTATATGGCTAGGGTGTTTTTTTTCCCCTTTTTTAAATAGATCATCCCTTCCTCCTAGGGAAAAAAAAAGACTTTTTTTACCAACACATAACACCACCACATAAATCTAGTGGTTTGAAGATTCCTGTACAACCTCTTTTCTTTTTGGCTTTGGCAGCCCAGTTGTCCAAATTGTTGCAGAACAAAGCAAAGAACCCCAGAGGAGCTCATAAAAGCCACTGCAACAACAGCCTCCCCAGTGATGGTGAAACAGGGTACCCCACTTCAGGAAAGGGGTCTGAAAAGTGACTCAATTTCTAACTCTGCAAAAGTGTGGTATTTGTCTCTGACAGGCTGGAAGCATGGGAGATCTCACTAGAGAGCGATTTGTTATCTCTAAATATGTGCCCTTGCAGGTGTTGGCAGATATTCACACCTCAGTGGATGAAATTCACCACCTGTCTGTGCTTGAAGATAGAGGATGCACCCATTTCAACCAAATTGTATGAGGTGAGCATCCACAAAGTACAATGAACTGCTAAGCAAGGGTGAGTAGATTTAATTTCCCTAGTTATAGTTTACAGTTGCAAATTTAATATCCAGGACTGTCAATTATGGTACAATTAGAGCATTTAATAATGCCATGATAAATACTTAATCTTCCTCTGATTTATCCCCCAATCAATTTGTGCCTTTTTGCTGTGCAGAGACAGACATGTTTGCCATCCTAGATGGAGATGACTAGCAAAGATCATGTTAGTGTCTCTAATCAAATGGTTAAAGTTTTTCAAATGAATCTGTATTATCTGAGTTTTTTTTTTCTTTAATCATACTTATACTCCAGTTTGAATGTGTGCTGATTAGTTAGTTTCTGTCCTAGGGAGACAAGAAGTGCTTATATTTACCCTAATATATTATGCCGGTCATTATTCAGCACTGATTGGTTTGATGGAAAAATATACATTACCTCAGCAAGACAAGCTGCTTAGTCTTATTCATCCTGTTAATTAGATGCTCAAATAGCTTCTGCCATTTCTCTTTTTTTTTTTTTTGTTCCAGTTTATTGATAGTTGTTTATCTGTGCAGTGATTATGTAGTTTATTTTATCTTGTCCCCCACTTCTCATAAAATCTGTGTGCTCTGGAAGTAGTAAACACCTGTGCCCTGAGGGTGTGCTCAGCCTGCAGTCACGGCTCTTCCCACCAGGTAGCTCTCCTCAACAGGAGGGTGATGAACCCTCAGGAGTCAATTCAGGCTTTGCAGGGACTGATGGGCTGCACTGCTTCTGAAGGGAATGCCTTTCTCTCCCAGCCAGAGGGGTCCCCTGCTCCCTTCCTTGCTCTTTGTTCTTGGAGATGCTGAGGGTTTATTTATCTGGGAGAGTTAAGGCTGCCTTGGTATCCATTAGAAGGTCTGAGTAAATTTTATCCCAAAATGAGGAATGGGAATATGCATATTTTAGATAGAATAGATAGATAGATAGATAGATAGATAGATAGATAGATGATAGATAGATAGATAGATAGATAGATATATAGATATCAACCACGTCAACTTCCTGACTGTTGTACCTATTTGATAGGGTATCAAAATCTTTACTTCTGTGTGCCCAGTTATGAGTGTTGTTAAGCTAAACAGCTAATATATGAGAAAAAAAAATTCTAAGGATTTACAGATAAAGTTCGCATTTTACTGTTTCTAGACGGTCCCAGGACAAAGTTGTTCATGCACATGATAAGGGTTTCAATTATCAAATTAAATTTATCATCAAATTTAATTATTCAAAATTTCAACATTTCAAAATTCAAAAATTCTATTGTGCTATGAATCCCTAGGTCTTCACTCTTGATCCTATGAATTTAGGAGTTATGTGACTAATCATAACTCCTGCTCCAGTTTGTCATATGGTAATATTTTCAACTTGCCAAGTCCATCATTTGACTACTCATCAAAGTCCCATCCAAGAGGTGAACCATGGAAAAAGCTGAAAAAATGATATGCAAGCAGGTACATCAGCTTGAGTTACACGCACCTGTTGGGAACTGATCATTTGCATCAGGTTCAAGCATTAGAATAACAGGAGGTGTCCAACAACTCACTAAGATCTATCCCAAAATAAGAAAAAAGTTAGAATTTCCAGTATCTTTCATGTTATTTTTTTTTCTGTAATTAGCCTACTTTATATGATTGATGGCTACTGTGTAATTGAGAATATCAGACAGATTCTCATCCATTGCAACCATGAGCTGGTGGAATTTAGAGCTATGATGAATCCATCTGAATTTTGGTCTCCCAAAGGACATCATTTATTAGAGTTAACTTTTCAGCTATCTCCTAACTTAGAAAAATATTAGCAACAATTATTAAATTGTTAAATTATTTTATTAAAAATATATTATTATTATTATTACTATTACTACTACTATAGTAATAATAAATAATACTACTGCAGTGACAGCCATCCTATTCTTGCAACCAGCATGGTCTGAAACAAGGAGATCCTTGTTTTGAATGCTGACTTTTCAAAGTATTGTAACTGGATGTAAATATAAGTGAATAAAAACAAAACGTATGAAGCCCTAATATAGGAATTATGGAAGTGAATTCTTTTTCTGTGGACATATTACTTTAACTTGAGTAAACAAATAAAATAATGGAAGAATTGACTTGCAGCCTTTGCAGATATCAAAGGGATTTTATGCCCTGTTCTGGCTGCACACAACAGACAGAACATTGTTGGAGGATGAAAATGTCCAGTGCCTTGGCACTGTGCAGGGATAAGCAACCCTACAATGACTCTTTTGCAGATCCTGCTATTGCACGGCAGAAAGGAAATTGGTTTGGAAATGAAAGGGAATGATATCGGCAGTGGGAAGAGGGACTTGGAAGGAGACCTGTGGCTGAAGGGAAGCCAACAAGGCAGCCCAAGAAAGGACACTAAAAAGTAAAACACTGGCAAAACTGCTCCGACTTAAAGTGGGGGCTATTCAAAACCAAGGTCATCCCAGAACTCCAAGGACCTAAATAGGACCACTGTGTTCCTTCAAACGGAGGCATTTATTGATGTGTGGCTTTATTTGTAGCTTTTACATTCAGCTTCTGGTTACAGAGATTCTGGTTGACTCTTTTCCACTAGGCTGAAAAGCCCTCAAGTATTGAAACTGCCATAACCAAATAATTTGTTTCCTTTTTGCTCAATTAAAAAGATCAAGGGTTTAAGGTCTCTCGTTGCAAAGCACTCTCCTCAAACCTTAGGTCTTTTTTGTTCTCTCGTGCATTCTCTTTAAATTTTTTGTTCCATTTTTTAAAGAACTGGATACAGAAAATTTATTTTGGTCCTGTCAGTGTTGCAGAAGAAACTTTTTACCCTGCTGTCAGCATACCCCCATGCTTTTGTGCTTTCTGACAGCACTTACATAATTGCTTGCACTTTGCCTCCCACTTCCTCTACAGAGCCTTCGTTTTCCAAGGTCATTTCCCATTCTTTGCATATGACTAGGGAGCACAAATTCATAACTTTGCATTTGGTACAGTTAAAGGTGTTTGTGCTGACTAGTTGAAAATAAGCTGGCTAGCCTATGAACTTGCCTCTGCCTTGGGCCATATCATGCCTCTGAGACACCAGCACAGCTCACATGGTTCTTATGGCTTCTCTCCAGGATGTTACACGTGTCATTAACTACCTGTAGGACAGAAAGTGCTGTAAATCATCCATATGGAGTCTCTTCATCTTTTAAAGATTTACTAGGTAAAAATGGCAAAACTAGAGGATACTGTATCGGGAAGAAGGAGGCAGGAGGACTGAGCAACTTTCTGTAGCAGGATCTTTTTCCTTTCACTCTGGTATTTCTAACTAATGTTGCCACGTCCTTGGTGTGTTCTGACCTGCCTGCCACAGGGGTTGATGGGTGTTTGCCAAAGGAGGGAGGGAGGGAGGGAGGGAGGCATATGAACTGTACCTTTGCCCATGTCAGTCTGGAGATAGCTGCTGCTCAGCTGACTGCTGCTGGAGCTCAGCAAAATGTATAAACAGAAGCAAAATCTGCATTGCACTTACTATCAGCCTTGGGGTAAGTTGGGTAAGGAAACCCTTTCAATACAGAGATTATGACTGGATCCTCTCCTTTTTTCAGAAAAGGATCATCAGAGAATAGCAGAGAGAAGAAGTGTGTTCTGAGGTGAACACAGCAGGTCTCTGTCAAAGCCCTCTGCCCTAATGTTGTACCAAAGTTTCCTTAAAGTGCTGGACACTGGCATGCAGTTGTTTTCCCTTGGATCCTCATAAACAGTAATGCAAGCTTCTGGGGTTCTTTTAAAACCTTTTAGCTTTCTTTGTACCAAAGCACTCAAACAACCATTTTACGTCCCCCCACTCCTCTGGGCAAGGGCTCCTCGGTGGAAAGCTGTGCTATGCAAGCTGCACAAAAGGGCACATTAAAAATGCAGCAACGCAGGGGCAGCTGTATGGGGAATGGATCAGGAGGGCTTAATCCCAGCTCATGGGGCACTGACACTGTGGGAGACCCTGCCTGGGGTCTGCAGCAGGACCTGGACAGGCTGGATCGATAGGCCAAGGCCAGCAGCACGAGGCTGAGCAAGGCCAAGGGCAGAGCGCTGCACTTTGGCCACACCAACCCCTGCAGCAACACGCAGGGGGAGAGCGGCTGGCAAAGCCCGGTGGAAATGGACCTGGGCGTGCTGGTCTGCAGCCAAGAAGGCATCCTGGTCTGGATCAGGAACAGCATGGCAGCAGGCCCAGGGAAGTGATGCTGTACACAGCAGCTCTGGTGAGGCCGCACCTTGAGCGCTGTTCTGAGCCCCTCAGTTCAGGAAGGACACTGAGGTGCTGGGGCAAGTCTAGGGAAGGGCTGTAGGACATCGTAGGACATCTGCTTCAGACACACCACAAAGCTGGTGGAGCGTCTGGAGCAGATGTCCTATGAGAAGAAGTTGAAGGAGCAGAGGTATTCAGCCTGGAGGATGCTCTGGGGAGATTGTCTCACTCTACAATTCCCTGAAAAGAGGCTGGAGCCAGATGGGGGTCAGGTTTTCTCCCCAGAAATCAGACAGGACAAGAGAGCACAGTTTTAAGACAGAGAGGTTTAGGCTGGACATTAGGAAGAATTTCTTCACAGAAAGGGTCATTAGACATTGCAATGGGCTGCCCAGGGATGTGGTGGAGTCACCACCCCTGGAGGTGCTCAAAGAAAGTCTGAACGTGGCGCTTGCTGCCGGGGTGTGGTTGACACGGATGTGTTCGCTCACAGGTTGGGCTCGATGACCTCCGAAGCCTACTCCAGCCGAACCGATCTGCCATTCCGTTCCCGCAGCCGGGACCCCCGCCCCGGGCCGGGCCCGCCGTGCCCGCACCCGCACATGCTCACTGGGGCGCCGCGGGAGTCTGGGCATGTGCAGAGCGGAGCGGGCCGGGCCGCTCGCCGCGCCCGCCGCGCCCCGGGGCTGCGGCCGCCGCCGCCCGCCCGCTGCCAGGTGAAGCCGCGCTCGCCGGGGCGGAGCGCAGCGGGGCAGCCGCCGGCCCGTGGCGGCGGCGGCGGGGCAGGATGAACAGCTCCGACGAGGAGAAGCAGCTGGAGCTCCTCGCCAGCCTGAAGGACCAAGGTAGGGGCGGGCGGCGCCGCCTCCGGCGCTGGAGAAAGCGGCTCCCCCCGCTCCGCCGCGGGCCCGGGCTCGGCCGGCGGGAGCGCGGCCGCCGCGGGGCGAGGGCTCCGCGCCCACCGGGGGAACGGGGCGCGGCGGGGCGGGCGCGGCCTGGGCGTCCCCCGGCCCCGCTCCCAGGCCCCTTGCTCTGCCCGCGCGGAGCGTAATAATAAAAGCCTTAATGAAATAAAGCAGGGGAGTGGAACGTGTTGGCTCTTCCCCGTGTGGGCGCCCGCCGCGGCCGCCTCGCCGCCCCGCAGGTGCCCGCTGTGGCTGAAGGAGGCTTGGAGTCGATGATCTCGGAGGGCTTTTCCAGCCCCGCGGCCGTCGCGGGGGCCGATGGCGGTGGCGGGAGGCGGCGGTGCCGCACATGGGCCGTGGGCGCTCGGTGCTGCCCTGGCGGGGAGCTCGGAGCAGCAGGACCGGACAGCTCCAGGGGTGACAGTCTGCTGTCCTCGCTGTGCCTCCGAGGAGCTCAGCCTCACGTGGAGCTGAGCCGGGCCGTGCTGAGCTCTCAGCGTGTCCCATGTCCCGCTCCGCGCTGCAGGGTCCGGTCCTGGCCGACCCATCGAACTGCCGCCGTCCCTGTCCCCAGCGAGCAAACTTCTCCCGCTGATCGCTCAGGGCTGTCCTGATGCGCTCTCGGTTTCTGTAGCACTTTAGTACTTCCACCCTGGGCTGCTTTGGTGCCGTGTGTGAGTCACTTTCGGTGCTTTAGTAGGAAAGGCCAAAATTTCAGCACGTTCTGTTTCATTGAGTGCATAGTGTGACTCAGAAACTAGAACACTGTAATATTTAATCCTCTGCAAGAAGGCACATGGAAAGGAGTTGGAGTGCTCATGATCCATCTTTAACTCCTCTGTAGTCAGTGTGTCCCTGAGCCATGTTGATCCAGCAAAGCCGTAGCCTTAGTTAGTCAGGTGGGCACATTCAAACGTTTGAAGATCTGTTTGAATTGTGAACATCTTCCTGTGCACCACACTGTTTGAATTGTGAACGTCTTCCCGTGCACCAGACTTTGAATTGTGAACATCTTCCTGTGCACCAAACTGTTTGAATTGTGAACATCTTCCCGTGCACCAAACTGTTTGAATTGTGGACATCTTCCCGTACACCAAGCGGTCGATGTTGCCTCCCGTGCCACAGCTGCATGTGCAGGAGGTGTGAAGCAACCACGCTGGAATTCACATCTGGTATTTCCCACTACCGAGCTCTCCTGGTCTCCTGCGAGCCCAGGAGGGGCAATTTGGAAAGGAACTATTGGGCAAAGTTGTGTAAAGGAGTGAAATTACAGGGGTGTGATCAGTGCCCGTCTTTCTGTCATTCATTCTGACCGTAAATGTGCTCCATCACTTTTGTGTTTAGCAGAAGCTTTTCCTAACCAAGTTGCATTTGAACATTAATGGACTATTTATGAAGTGCTTTGTCACTTTTTGGGTTTTTCCTGTATGCTCAGCATTGGAAATTCACGATTACCATCAGCACGAGATAGATTCTGCCTTGGAAGGATTCGTTAGGTGTAAAATGATAATCTTAGAGCTGAGTGTTTAGGTAATCTGTGACCAAAAAATATGGCTCAAAATCTGGTTCTCTTGCTGACTGACTGCTTCCCTCCAGTACTGTTGCCTCCAAGAGAGCATTTATTAAAACGACAATGATAAGCTTCAAAAAAGACAAGTTGTTGTTATTCTTTAGAGAAAACTGAGCCTGTTGAAATTGTTTAGAGCAGGGCTTCAGTTCTTCTCTCTGAAAGTCTTCTCCTCCAGTGGGCTGGGTATCCTTTAATGTCTAAGGAAATTTTACAAGACTAGAGGAATTAGTTCAAGGGAAAGTTACTGTAACTTGAGGACTGGCTGTCCCAGATCCACTTGAGCTGTTGAAATAGAAGCTGTACTTGGCAGACCCAGTCCTGTAAGGCTCTGTTCTTGATGGATGCTCATCCTTAAACACAGGCGTTTTGGTGTATTGTTGTTAGGCTAACACACACTTTTGCGATGATGTGGCTAGTGAGAAAATTGTTTTTAGTAGGCAAAAAGTTAGCCAGAGGGGGAAAAAAATTAAAATACTCTTCTGTTTTACATCTTACACTATGCAAAAAAATGGTAGCGCACATAGTTAAATCAGTAGTTAAGTTGTGTTGACTGATGAGTCTGGTTTCTAGAGTGAAAAACGCAAGCAGTGAAAAGGTAATGACATAAATTATTCTTGTAGTTAGATAAAATACATTGTTACTGTAGACAAGTAAATTTGCTAACTCTTTATATGCTGTAATTTGGAATAGATAGCGTCCACCCCATTCTTATTGATAGCAAAACAAGACTATTTTAGATACTACCAACTTCCCTCAAGTAATTTTAGGATGGTCTGTTCAACGGAGTCTCTAAATTTTCTTGTTTATTGCTTCCAAATGCAGATAACAGTATTATTTTGGGAATAAATGCAGTTGGTGGAAGGATCTGCTGGATCTGAATATTTGGGGTAATGGGTACACAGACTTATCCTGTCTTTATTTTGTTCAGAGCAGTGTACAGCTTCGGGTTTTTGTAACATTTTGATGTGTAGTCGGATTTCTGGAAAATGCAAATGGGTTTGGAAGGGTTTCAGAAAACATTCATTCAGTAGCTGTTGGCTTGGTTTCTTTTTCAGGATGTGTTTTTCTACTCTTGAGAGGCTTGCCTGGCACCAGGTAAATGAAATGTCTGAGGAGTGGTGCCATAGCAGCGTCTGTGGCTGACTGCTGTCACATTTCAGCTGCTGCTCTTCTCCTCACCAAGGTCAGGAGACTGAACCTGAGGCAGGTGTTTTGTAGCTGCCCACTCAATTCTCAGTGGCAGCTATGAAGCTCTCTGGGGCTTGGGCAAATTTTCTTGGCTGCTTGGCAGAGCTCTGAGCAGTAACAAGGACACTGAAGCCATCTGTGTGTAAGATACTCTTTCACCCATGCTGAATTTTCCAAGTCCTGTGTGTTAGGCTCAGATACCTGATACTGATCATTCTTCAGCTTGCTCCATTGCTAAGTTTAAGGCGAGCATCATGAAGAAACAAGATCTCTGTATTGATGATATTTTGGACTTAAAAGTGTTGTTTGAGTTTTAATCCTCAAATAGTTTTCTGAAATGTCATGGTTTAATAAAGCAGTTTTACTATAAATATTACTATTGCCTCGCTGTACTTTAAGTGATGTTTCCAGTGATGTACACTTCTATTCAGCTGGCCCTTATATTTCTGTGGGTAAGACTTAAAATAAACAAAAAAAAAGCAGATTAGAAAAACTTTGTGTTATTAGTGGTTGGTTGTAGAACCTGAGGAATGGTAGCAAACTTGACTAACAGCTGAATCATAACAGTAATTGATTACCTGCCCGGAAGATTGTCTTGTTTGTCTTTTGGTTTTATTGGCACTGCTGGAACCTTGCCCTTACAAGACAGAGTCATCTTCTGCAATAGTCCCTTTTTTGTTCATTTGAAAACAGGAGCCAGTGATCAAAGTGTCTTGGGTTATAAACTAGGTAAAATTACACTTTAGTACTGCCATAGCCACATTTCTGGTCACTTTGCTACATTGCAGTGGTTAATAACTGCTGCTAACCACACATATACTAAAGGTATTTATATTGTCTGGATTTTTTTCTTCATTTTCGAATGGTCTAACTTTTCTCTGTGTTTGTTGGCTGGATTTGATGAAGTATGATGATTTCCAATCTCTCTAGTCCCAAGCACTGTGGTTCTGTATACGTTTTTTTTTAATTATGATCTGTTTGATCTGTTTAAACTTTTTCTTATAATGTCAGTACCTTTGAATAAGGAAGCATATATATCTTCTTAGGAACAGACTAGACTGCCAATGTGACAGCAATATCTCAGGGCAGTACCTTTTAAATGTATGCTATTGACAAGCTCCTAATGTGGCCTGACAAATTCATTCTACTTTGTGGCAGATGGTTAATTTTTATGGCCAGAGGAATTTTTTAGGACACCTTCTTGGCTCCTGTCTTCCCTTCTATAGCCACCTGCTCTATAATTTATTTTTCCCCATGTACCTGTGTATATATCTCAATACACAGCATTAATTCCCCAGCAGAACCCATCCTGCTTGATGCATTAGAGTTCAGATGTTTTTCCACTTCAGTTTCTTGTGTTGAAGCCTATCTTTTTTTTTCAGAAACTTGTGAAGGCAAATCTTTTGGTGTGAAGTTAGTGGTTGGTCTTTATCAGGCAGTGGTATTTTTAGTTTTCCTGCCCTGTTTTTTCAAGGAAGGTGTAAGACTGCAAGATGCAAATTCAGGGTTTAATGAAATTGACTTGTGCACACTTTCACAGATTTGAGTAAAATCAAGGCATATGGGAACACAGATACAGGAGCAGACTTACAGTATTTGTACCTAACACTTATCTTTGTGTACTTACACAGGTGCTTTTTATTTATTTTTAAGGAACTGTAAGGTAATTGAGCCGTGTAGGTTTCAGCAAATGCAACTGATATCTGACCAAAAGCTTGGTTTGCCCATGTAAGCTTTAGGCCTGATAATAGGTTTGTGAGTCAAGATTTGGAGTCATTGTAAGGTGCTGAGTGTAATGCTGTCCCATAGATTGCCCTTAACAGAAGGAGGTGTTAAAAATGCCACCCAGGCTTTGTTTTAAAATAGTGTGCACCTGGCTGGTGCTGCTGGTGCTTTACTATGCCCTGCTGAAATACTGATAAGCTGGATTTAGGAGAAGGGATCTTTGAGCCCAAAATGCTGAAATGGGGAAAATTCATCCCTTTTGGCTTTTTTCAAATCATTTTGACAGCACTACATGGTCTTGTGCATGCTGTACATGTAGGAGGCCATTGTTGTTCGAGAGTTTTCACAGCACTTTTGGTCTGATTTTTCCTATTCCATGTACACTGGGAGGAGAAATGTGTTGGCAGCAATTCCATTAAAGCTTCTGGTGCTGACAGGGGTAATTCTGTCTCTAATGACATATCCAAAAAGCCAGGTGTTAGTTTACTTCTACCAACAAAATATGACTTAATTGGGATAGCTTGTTTCGTCTGGAGCAGAGGACTTCTTGCACCATCAGCTCTTTCTCCTGCCTGTACCAGTAAAGACATGCCTGGTCCATGGTAAAAAGCAAAAACAGTGGAGTGACACTTGCTTCCTTTGACAGCTCTACTTATTTTTTGAGTAAATAAATAGATTTTAAATCCATTACTTATTGATTTGGCATGGAATGGCTCTCAATTGACTGGAAGGCTGCCCTGGTTTGCAGTGTAAATACTGAAGTATATGCATGTAGCATTTTTAAAGTTTGGTTTTTTTTTTTTTTTGTGTGTTTTTTTAATATGCAGCTGTGGGAAAGGAATTGATTAATTTTTTAATAAAAAGAGTAGGAAGAGTCACTACCTCACTCTGTGTAAATGAAGGTGTCTTTCCTGTTGTTCATTGAGAATTATAGTCATTATATACTTTTACCCTTAGTTTTAGTAATAAGGCCTATTCAGCCATAGTAAGTACCTAATATATAAAACATCTAATTTAGATAATATTTACATTTTGTTAGCAAATTCAGGTTCAGGAGACACAGGTTTACAACTGAAAATCAAAAAACTAAGTTATAATTAAAGGAGCTTCTACATTAAAAGTTACCTGCTTAATTTAATACTGATAAAGGTTATTGATATGTTTCCAGGACAGCCCCTTCTGGCCAGCTGAGCTGTGGAGGGAGTAGTTGGTGAATAAGTGAGGCCACTGTTGTGGAAGAACATGCTGTGTTCGCTCATGTTGGCTCTTTTGGGGTTTTACTCTTACTGTAAGAAAGAGCAGGGTTGGCTGAGAATACATTTTGGATGGGTTAAGAGCTATAACCCAGAATATTCTGTTATTTTCTCCTTCAGGGCTAATGAGTCAGAGTTCTCTGTTCATGGAGTGTGTGAAGAGAGCAGTTGAGGGTGGGGCAAATCTATATTTACATTTTTCAGTCATTTGTAAAGTACTGAATGTCAAGAATGACTTTGCCTTAAAGGCGAGCAAACACCAGCAGTTTTCAAGTATGAAGAAACTTGAATTGCATCTGTTGGTACAGTTTGCATTCCTTTTCTTGCATCTGGATGGTAGAGATCTCTTCCCTATTTTCCTGAGGGGAACAGGGAATAGCTTGGCAGTGGAGCAGTGACCAAGAGGCACAGCCTTTGTGCTCCTGTATAGGAAATACATTGTTTCACCATTGTGGTTTCTTGTTTATTCTACCTGTTGGTTTTTTAGTTTTCTTATTTTGTTTTTGTTGTTTGTTTTTCCTGCTTCTTGGACATGGAATTTGGGGTACATAAGGAGAAGTGGGGACAAAATAAAGGGATGGATGGGAGACCCTGGTTTTACTGGTGCAGGGATCAGCTGCTCTGCAAGTACCCATGTATCACACCAACCATTCTTTCTAGGATTGATCTGTAACCTCAGCCACTGTGGGTTTAAAATGGTCACTGCAAACCAGTATATCCACTTTGTAATTTTTGAACTCAATCAATAAGATTGTTTAACTGTACATTGATCAAAAATTGATTGTTTTGGGAGCTCCCATCTTTTTCAGACACTTCCTAATTGCTTCAATTCTAGCGGGCAGTCCAGTTCATAGGATATTAACAGGCTATTAATGAAGTTTATGACCTATGTTATATAAGAAGTCTGCATAGACAAACAGAAGAGTTTTCAATTTAATTAAATGGAGAGCTTATTTGGGAAGAGGTACTGGTATATTAACTTTTTTTCTTTTTTTCCCCTTGTGTAGCTATTGGCGAATATGAAGAGCTTAGAGCAGAAAATAAGAAAACAAAGGAAGAGGTTTGTACTAATCAATTATTCATTTAATACTGAAATGCTGAATACCAGAATGCCTTGTGGACTGTGGCAGATTGTTGACTGCTTTTTTGAGTTCACTGTTACATAACAATAATAACAATAACAATAATAATAATAATAATAATACTTGTATCTATGTGTTTTATGGAGCAACGAATGCAGATCTCACAACTATTCTGGGTGTCCCACTGCAGAAAAGTTCCTGTAAATATATTTTAAGTGATTGCTGCTTTACCTGGTTTGCCTGTGATAACAGTGGGAGCATAGACCAAGTCACGGGTTCAGATAAAATTGTTTCTCTTTGATCTAAGTCTTGTTTTATTATTACTTCATTTGCACAGGGGACTTAATTACTGAAAAGAAACAAAAAAAGAGAAGACCTTCCCTCAGCTTCTGAACATTCATAATGTAGGAATATGATTTCTGAAGGTGGGGAGGAATGCAGGGGAGTCAGTGCTACACTGTATTGTAAGCAAAATTCTCCTTCTCCAGTATGAGTGAGCTGAAGATCTAAGAAATCTGTTAGTTTTAAAATCCCTGTTGGCTGCCAAGACATGTAGGTTTAATTCAGCTTCTTTTGAAATAATTTTGGAGTGGCCATTTTTAGTTACAAATGTTTCAATTCAAGGCTGTATTGAGAAGATCTTGTGCTTAACTCTTTTCTTATTGTTGAAGAAAATTGATACTTATGTACACTTATGATTCAGCAAAGATTATTTATATTTCTGCTGAGGTCAGCACAATGTGCTTCATTCCCTCCTATCCTCGGACCTCCTTGTCCTTTTCACTTTGGTTGTTGCTGCATTCCTGTTCTGCTGACCTTATCCCAGGAAATCTGTCCTCTCTCTGTGCTGTTTGGAGGAAATGCACAGAAGAAGATGAGAGTAAGACTGACTTGGACCAAGACTCCTTCCAGCCCAGAATGCTGTCTCTGACAGCAGAAAGGAGGCATGTAGGAGTGTGTTTAACACCTGGGCAGGTTTCTCTTGCAGTCTCCAAACCATTTGCAGCCTGGGAGTGGTTTCAGCATCCTGCCCTGCACTGCTCTTTTCCTTTAGTTTGTCCCATGCTGGCTGTTGGCTTCTGTCATGTGTGGGGAGTGCCATGCCAGGACATGAGTGCACCCCATGAAAAACAGGCTCCCCAGCTTGCCCTGAACCCAGGTCATTTCAGCTTTGGTGTTTCTTCAGCAAAACTTTGTTTAGCTTGGGAAGGGAGGAATGGGGAGACTTCCCTTGAGCTGCATTTTTATTTATTAATTTTTTTTTTCTTCAATGGAGATTTCAATGGAAAATTTTATTTCTGAAATTGAGATGGAATGAGATGTTCTGAGGTTGTTTTTCCATTCTGCTCTTCTTGCCTCCTTGCTCCTCTCTTTCACAAGGTTTCTTTCCTACAGCTGCATATCTCTAGCTACTCTTGTGTGTTTCACCTGGAGGCTGCTTTGAACTTTTGCAGAATTCTTGCATAACACCCAAAAATCCCCCAAGCCTGAGCCTATGGAGATTACATTCCCAGCTGAGCAAACAGTTAAACACATGCTCAGGGCTGGATTTTCAGTTGTTATGCAAGTTTTCTTCTTTCAAAAACTCCATCCTGCAAACTGGTGTGCTTGTGTAAGCAGTCATGGTTCACTGTTCAAGTGCTTGGACTCAAGTGGTTAAGTGTGATGCTCTAAGTGCATTTCCTCCACAAAAAAAAATATCTACTGATACAGAGTTCATGGCTATATTTGCTTCCAGTGCCAGTACTGAAAGAAACTATTCCTTGTGTTATGGGAGGGCAGAGTAATCCTTAAGGTCCTTGGCATCTCTTGCTTTGTATCTGTTTGTGCTTTGCAGGATCAAACCTGCTGCTGGAAAAATGTAGCACAGACTTTCTGTGCCTGCGGGTCTGGAAAGTTGTGGGTGACTTCTGTTCCTTTTTCTGCCACTGTCTGTCACTGTGAATGTCAGCAAGTGGCTTCCTCTGTATCAGTTGTGGTCACATAATGGCGTGGACAGGAGAAGGAGATGTTAATTCTTTTAGCAGGTGACTTGCAGACTGTGTGTGGAAAGTGCCACAGAGGAATTAAATAGCAGTGTGTGTGTATGTGCTTTTTGGTACGCTTGGTGGAATACTTTCCTAGATCACTGCTGTGCTTGTATGGCTCTGAAAGATGAGCTGTGCATGCAGAAATTGTCCTAGTTTCCATTAGACATATGGAACTTAGTGGATAATGGGCAGGTAACTTTAAATATAATTTTTCATTTTGAAAATTTATGCTCTTCGTTCCATATTTTCCCTTAAAATTAGGAAGTAACTTGACTTTTATGTGGGTTACTGTGTTCAAAGAACTGCTGCTTTGAAAGGGATGCTAATAACCATAAAAATTCAGGAGCAAAAGACAAAATCTTTCATCCACAGTGTCTCTTCCTCATTGGCTCGCAAAACTGCCAATTTGGAGACCACTGGTGGAGTCTCTGACAACATTTCCCCAGACATTCTTTGTTAGTGTTTTGAAATACTTTTAGAAACAATGGAGGCAAAATTATATTGGCAGATTACGTCTCTTAGGTCACCTTTTTTTATTGATGCAGCCAACAAAACATTCATACCAGCCCCCCAAAAATGGATAACAAATGTTCAGCTGCACACAAATGTGGGTAACTTAATATGCAGTTCTGACATATTCAGAGTCAGATCATGAATAAATATTTGACTACTTGCTAATCAGACAGAAATGACTCTGAACGCTGGTTTTGACAGTGTTTTGTCATGCTGCCAGTAGGAGAAAAAAAAAAGGCAAGACAGCTATCCAAAACAGTAGGTGTAATACTATATCTCTGATACATCATTCATGGTGTTTGCTCTGCTAAAGCACAGGGATGGAGTGGATTATATGTTTTGTCACCAAGTGGGAATGGGGAAGGGACTCTGCTTTGATGACATGCCCATTGTTTCTCTGAGTAAAATACTGCAAATGTCATTGGATACTTTTGAGCACTGCACCAAACTCACAATTTTAGAACAAGCATTAAATCTGCATACATTTCACAATCTGTGTAAATGGGAAAGAATTGTGTCTTGTGTTGCTTAGCAATGGTTTAATTGACTATATGACTACTACGTGAACTTCTTGCATCTTAATATCTGGGCTGAACAATCTCCCTGTTGTTTT
Source organism: Calcarius lapponicus (assembly GCA_039654755.1). Classification (NCBI taxonomy): domain Eukaryota; kingdom Metazoa; phylum Chordata; class Aves; order Passeriformes; family Fringillidae; genus Calcarius; species Calcarius lapponicus. The sequence goes on along the minus strand of CM077469.1, from coordinate 28,265,050 downwards.
TGCCCTTTGAAGGCCTTTTACTGAAGTCTGTAGGAGTTTATGTGCAAAATAGTTGGCAAAATAAGCCTGTTAGTAGAGAATAGACAAGAAACTAGAAATTAAAATACTGCCTTGTGTATTGGCTACCTAGAAGGCTACAGTCTGAAGGAGTGGGATTGACATATCTTCTGAACTTGTGCCTGCAAAGATGAAGAATGTATCAAGTTATTCACAAAATTAACTTTGGCAACTGGACTGTTAATTTCTAAAAATACAGATGCTATGTATTTTTACTGCTAGGAAATTATCACTGACTCTTCTAGCCACTTCAGCACTGCAGTATTGTCTCTTTAATTGTTAAGGTTTTATAGGTGAGATAATGGTGGTATAAATATTAGGTAATTAATGCTAGATATATTAAATAAAATAGAATAAATGCTTATTTTACTTTGCAGAGAAGCTGGAACTCTTAATTAAGTTAAAAACTGAAAATTGACTGGCAGTCCAGGAGCTACAAACTTTTTAATTTTTATTCAAGGGTACTCTTTTGTTTGGAGCTATCCCTTAACACTGAAAAGGGAAAGCTTAGTAAATACAAGGAGACATGTTCCTTAGCAGTTGCATGTGCTTGAATGTGGAAAGTGAAGATTTTATAGCAATGTTATGCTATTTGCCTTTTAATGTTTAGGAATAGTGATACTTTTGTCCATTAATGATTCTATTGTGTATGCCTAAAATTGCATTTTTGAAAAGTGAGATGGTTATGAACTTTTAAGACTTCTGTGGAGCATTTTAGGAGCAGCTCAAACATCTAAATTTTGATTTTTAAACTTTTCAGTTTTCAAGGTAAGGTCAATTTGTTTTAAAGGGTGGCAGTACTTTTTTATTATGAAACATAGTTTATAGGCTTTTTATTTTTGTGGAAATTTCAAATTTCAAACAGTTTAAGTAGTTAAAGAAAATCTCAATTTTTTCTAATTCCTAGAAGATAAACTAGGGTATTTTTTGGAAAGACCTGTAACAGCTCTGCTTGCATGGCTCTGATTGCAAGACAGAAGGCAAAGTGCTTTCCATTGATCATTTCAGCAAGGGCAGCAATCTCCCACTCTCCTTTTCTTCTTCTTCTTTCATTCTGAAGCACAGTAGCATTAAAAGGAAGGTATTGAGAAAACTGCAACTGGGAGCAGGAATTGCTCTGCAGAGACCCAAGCCTAGAGACCCTGATTGTGCAGAGAAATGTGGCAGTTATGAGGAGAATAGTCAGCTTGCCGTGGTCCAAATGGAGCTCTCTCTGCAAATAGCACTCGAGGTGAAGTGGAATAGGTCATTTAACTTCCCCTTTCACTGCACAGGGAAAGCTGCTTTGCCTTACAGCCTGCTGCCTGGAGGATTTTAACAGGAGTTTTTCCTGTCATTGGGATGAGGGAGTGTGCTATGTCCTCTACATCAAGGTTTCCATCAGTAGGAAAGTTGTTGACTTCTACAGGCAACAGATCAGATCCTTAGAATTTTAATGTTTCTGGTTTTTAAATCGCAGTGGGCTGAAAGCTTGCAGTGTGCAGAAAAATTATGTGTGGGTGAAATATGTCATTGTGGCTCCAGGGTCCTTCTTGGGAAATCCAGGGAGGCAGCAGCTCCCACCAGTTCCCTTTTGTGGCAGAACTGTGCTCTGCAGAACAGCCAGAAACACCTTCTGCATCTTTCACTGCCTTCTGCTCTTAGACTTCACTTCTGCCACAAAGGTAACCCAGATTTTTTCTTTGGAAACAGAGGGAGGGCAGCAAGCAGCAAGATTCATGCAGAGGTTTCCCTTCCCCACTTCTCCTCTGCAAGATTCTCTTCACAGGTTCTTTGTTAACAGGGCCCCAGGAGATGGGGAGTCCTTGTCCAGCGCTGCTTGCTCAGCATGTCTTTGCTCCTTCTGCCTTGTTTCAGTGTCTTTACAGCAGCTGGTGACTGACCTGTCCCCCTGCTCAGCCCTGTCCCTGTAAGCCTCATCACCCCAGTGCCATGAGAAGAGAGATTGTTGTTGAGTGCAGCTCCTTTTGCTCCCACAGACAGCCACGATCTGCCCCAAGCCAGCACCAGCGGCATCCTCGCCTTGCCCGAGAGCAGATCCTTCTCTGGGTCTCATCCAAGGTCCTCTGTAGCTGATAGAAGAGTTCTCTTGAATTTGGCTGCCTTTGAATCAGACTCTCCCCCTTGTTGCTTAACAGCAGGCTCCTTTCCCAGCTAACTCAAAGTGGTTCCTCATGTGGAAAAACCGAAAATCGAGCAAAATCATTTCAGGGTTTTGGGATTTTTTTGTGGGTTTTTTTTTTTTTTTTTTTTTTCCCCAGTTCTGTTCCAGTGGCCAGCATCCTTGTAATTGGAGTTGCACTGTAAGGAGCTCAGTCACACAGAGCTCTTCCAGAAGTTAACTCATGGTCTTAGGTTGATTTATTGCTGTGAACATGCCCAGCCGCATGTGAGGAAGGATGTGTGTGTAAGGCACCTTGTGTGCCAGTCATACTTCCCCCTAGGTCATGTGTTTTTCACACTGTGGTTAATCACTGACTGTGTCTCTTGTGAATTTTACTCATTTCTTTGAGTTCTTTCATTCACTTACAGAATGGGTTTTCTTAGAGAACTCTATTTCACATCTGTTTTATTCTTTCTTTGGGAAGAACCCATTCCATCATAAGATCAGTGATTGCAGGCCTGTGTAGTGTTAGCAATAACAACAAAATTAATAAAACTGAGGTGATGGGAACTCCTTAAAGCATGAAAATGAGTGCCTTTCTCTCTACAAAGCTGAACCTTTGCTCATGATGTAATGAAATTAAACAACATGTCCTTGATGATTGGCTTTGAGGTTTTCCCTGCACAGGGTGGGTATAGAAATGTAGGCCTCTTTTCTGAATCTATTTGTGTTAAAGAAACTAGACTTAAAGCCTATTTTTGACATACAAAGTATTGGTTCTGTTGTTGGTGTAACATGGATAACTGCTTATATCAGTTTTGGATAATGTGTCTCTTTAAAATATTTTCAGAGTAGCTCTGAATCAGAACCTAAATCAAGTACAGTGTGCCAGTTTGGCTGGGAAGTACTCTGAGTAATGAATTTTTTATGCATAATTTCCATTGATCTTACATGGCTGAAAGGAAGAAGAAATGCTTTGATAGGCTTCTGTACGTTATTGTGCTGGCAATTGATATTGGTTGATTTTGCATGTTGTGACTGACTGCTAATTAAATAACCAGGATCAGTGTTTCATTTCAATTTTCTCTTTTCCTACAGTGTGACAAAATCAAGCAAGAGCGAGATGAGGCTGTCAAAAAGCTGGAGGAGTTTCAGAAAAGTAAGCTGACAATGTCAGTGGGATTTTCTTGACGTAGACAATTATGAACATAGTTCTGCACACTCTACAGCAGTGTTAAGAATGCTGAGATTCAGGTCCACTTGCTGTTTCTCTTTGAAAGCTGAGTTTATGGAGCTAATCCAGTGAGACTTTGCCCACAGTAGTCAGAATAAATGCTTTTACAGCGTTTGTACTCTCTGGCATGGGTAGTCATTCTCAAGGTGCAAAGTGGTGAAAATACAGTGGTGCAAATGTGGCTCTATCTCACCTGGATTCTGCCGGTGACTTTTGGAATGATGCATGCTTGAAGTGAGTGGGATTTGATGCTGAGATTCCTAATAATAATAATTATTATTATTATTATTATTACTACTACTACTATTACTATTACTCTTCTTTTCATGAAGAAATAATACTACTTTAAGCATAGACACACCAGGAAAGGTTTTTAGGATGAACTGCTCTCAGGTGCTAATTTGTAGAGCAAGTTTTGTCTTGTCTGGGCTGTGAGAACCTCAATATTCAGTTTTGCACTTCTATGGTAATGGTTCTACTGAAACTGTATGGTGTCTGGAAGCAACAAAGCACATCTAATGGGAGTGGAAGTATCCTAGTGGAATAGCTCCTTAGAAGAGACAATTATAATGGGATTGTGGTCTGTTACGTCTGGTTTGTGCCAGTACAGTGAACTGCACGGTGAAGCATCAGAAATGTGGATGAAGTTAATGCAGGAGAAGGAAATCACATGGTCTGTACTTGTGTGACTGTGTTAAAGAGGAATTTGCTCACTTCTGTTTTATAATAGTTTGTGTGATACAATTATGGAAAATAATCTGAAATCAACAGGAATTGTCTACTGCCTTGAATGATCTTAGGTAACCAAGAATGTTCTCTAAGAAGTACAATTCCTCTGGAAAAACGGCTGCCTGTTTTGTTTTTGTTATGATACGAGGAATACTGGAGTGTGGCAGAAAATGTCAAGTAGTTAAGACTTAAAATTTGAGGTAATATTTGATGTTGTAAGATTTTATAGGTTTCTTTTATCTTCCTTTCACATTTTTAAAGGACATACCTTGTAAACATAGTGATAAAATGCCAGGAATATTAGGATTTTAAAGCAATAATAGAGCCCATTATTTAAACGACAATATAAAAGGCAATTATATTGATGAAGAGCTACATTGGCTTTGTGTCTGTGAATAAACTTGGCCTGTACTCAGCTTCTATTTGTTCTCCTGGCATAAACACATATTGTGTGTGATTCCAGTTTAATGGGGCCCCGTTTGTATGCCAAGCAGCTGCATTTTAGGCCCTATTGCGTGATTTCATAGCTCTCTGAAAATTGGTTCTATTGAGCACAAGAGATAGAAGGTGGTGGTGGGGGGGAAAGCTTCAACACACAATCATTTCTTTTCAATTGGAGCCAGCAAGGTTGATGACAACATGACCATTGTGTTATAATGATAAGACCACTAAGGATCTGTACCTCTCATCAAGGCTTTCACAAAACAGCAGATACAATTTAATTCACTGCTCTGTCAGCAGTGCTGATACCATTATGCCGTCTGTCTCCACAGTTATAATCACTGTCCTCCGAGAAATGCAGTTGAAATGATCTTGAGCAGTCAAAGAAACTCTCAATTAAGGCTGCCACTTCCAATGTGTCAGATTGTGTCTTATGCACTTGGTACAATTTTCACTTCCAATCCTGTTTATTTACAATGTCTACCAGTAATTATGCTTAACATGTCATTTAGTGAGGGTGCCCCTGCCAAGGAGATTGTTGGGTGCTGCGGTACCATTGAGGGGGAGTTTCTCGCAGTCAATGCCATCAGCGGCTTTTAGTCCCTGATGGGATGCAGTAGTAATGTTGATAATGCAAGTATCGTGCTCATCAAGTCATAATTAGATGCCACTCAAATGTGCCACTTGTAATAACAGTGTTGATTCATGTTTTCTCGGTGACTGCAACTACTAATTAGTTAAGTGGTTTTTGGTTGGCCTGCATTTGCTGCGGATTATTATTACCCCTGAAAAAAACTGTCAAGGTTAGAGATGTTTCAGGCCACTTAGTGCTTCTTTATGAATATTAATATTAACATAATAAGAACTTTGGACAGACTTAGGAAATAATATATTTTTTGTATTTAATTTGGAAAGACTTTTTTCCCCTGAGTTAATCATAATTGCAGGTTAATTAAGTTTAAATGAACCAAGAGTAATCCCTAGTTCTGCCATGAGAGCCCGATCCTTGTTTCCTAACTTTAGCCTTGCTTGAGGCCCTTAGATTCCTGTCTGTAAAATGGGAGCAGCTCTATCTCCACTGCTCCTTCATCCAGCTCAAAGGATCTCACTGCTCAAAGCTCCCAGGGCTCAGTAGAGTAAAACCAGAAGAGACAGAGATGTACTGCATGAAACTTTTCCTCTCTCTAATTGTATCTATTGTACGTCTCTCAAATGTAGCAGCTGGTAGGACACCTTTGGAGCAGATTATTTCTCCATAGAGAAATGAAAATAAAATAAAATGAACGTAATTTCTCCCAGAGAAATGAAAATAAAAAGACAATCAAAGAAAGAGGTCTGGTTGCACTGCTGGTAGAAGACTTCATGTGAATATAGTTTTTAGACCAAGATTTACCAGTACACTGCCGTGCCTTTTATTTTTTGCAGATTTTGGGTCTTTTGTGCAGCTACTCAGCAAACCAATGTGTTGCTAGTTTTCTCTGGCAATAATAAAACTTCAGTGATAAAAACTTCAGTTGATGTTAAGTATAAAGCTGCATAAATAACATTTGTTAATGACCTGCTTTTTCCTATCATGAAGTCCTTTTTTGTAGTTATTAAGATGACCTCTGTATATCAAAGATGGCTTAAATATCTGTCTTCAGTCTTCGGTGAAAACTCTTGGAATAGGGCAAGGGGAGCTTTCTACCCAGTGGTATAAAACCCTGGATTTTAAAGTTTAGCTTGATGAAAAGGAGAAGAAATGCTAGGAAAAAATTCCTCTGTATTTACACTATATTTTCCAGCCTTGTTCCTGCTCCAAAGTGTTCAGCTGCAAGTCACCGGTGCATTTTTGCAAGTTTTCTGTGCATTGGAATCGTGACACTGGGCTGAGGAGGAATTTATGCCTTGCAATGACTTGCAGGATTAGGGTCCAGGCTGCTGGTTGGGATTAGATGAAGGTGCCAGAAGCCAAGAGGGAATTGCATCAATGAGCCTGAGAAATGGAAAACTATTCTTGAGTTTTCTACTTTGCTCCCCAGTGCAACCTAAACCTGTCCCTTAAGACTTTGAACACTACTAAAGTACAGATGCACTGCTGGAAGATGAGTGGAATTGCAAGATAAAATGTATCTGTGCTTTTAAATTCTTTCTGATCCACATTGGTCTCCTATGGTACAAAACAAGAATTTTTTCCAGAGCTTTTCGGTCATTCTTTTGCCTGTCTTTGGCAGAGTGATGTGTACCCACAATTGTAATAGGGACTCTCCAAGTGCAGAGGACAGATGTATCACTTGCTCCTCCAGCTGTGACATCAAATGTACAGCCATGCATTCCAGCTGCAATCAGACAGCCCAGTCTTGTTTTCAGGGAAGATTTTGGGAGTGTGTTGAAATCTGTGATGTGAACAGTGGAGGTAGGTGAGACCATGGTGCTCATTTTAGGGTCTGCTCAAGCACAGAGAGACTGGCAATGAGAAATGGACCAGAAAGTGAAGAGGAACTTTGTAAACATCTCTTAAGGGGTTATCCTAAAGGTGTCATTCTGATTCCTTGAGTGTTAGTGAAATAAAGATGATGAATGAGGTTTGTCAAGGAGGCTGCTGCTGGTCCTCTGCTTCCATAAGTTTATGCTCAGTTCTACAGTTGCCCCTCTAAAGCTGCAAACCTGGCTTGAGAGAATTGCTTGAAGGGACAACCCAAATATCCAATGCTCAGAACAATTCCTATCTGTGGAGATTATCTAAGTAGGTACTTCTCTGTGTTTGAAATGCTCACAGTGAAGGTTAGCAAAGGAAGATATGCTATTTCTGATCATGGGAAGCATGTGTCAATCTCAGGAAAATAATGACTAATTTTTGAACTCTTCCCTTAGTTTCTCACATGGTTATTGAGGAAGTGAACTGTATTCAGAACCATCTTGAAATTGAGAAGACATGCCGTGAAAGTGCTGAGGCTTTGGCTTCTAAGGTGAGAAGAATTATGGTGATGCTGTTTTTTGTTTTTTATCTATTTATTCACCTATTTATCTATTTATTTATTTAAAACTTGAGACTGTATGCATGACCCTTATGTATTTCTGTATAATCTTGTGGAGCTGTGAAATAGTTTGGAAGTGGCAAAAAACAGCCAGATGCGAGACGCAAAACACCATTCCTGCCTTTAAAGGAAAAAAAACATTTTAATGTAGTTTCTATTTTCATGGACCAGCATCCTGATCTCTAGCTTTCATATGCATTTAGGTTAAATGGAAAATAAGTTTTAGAACTCCTCTGTGTGAAAACAATAATGAGCATTTCAGTGTCTAAATCAAATGGAAAAAGTCAACCACTGCATTACATTTCAGGTGATTGTTTATGAAAGCAAAGCAAGGGCAGGGGAAAAGGTGACCTCCACTGCTCTGTTGATTGCGTCTAGTCTGATGAATTTAGCAAGTGTGTAATTTTCTATATTCCATCTCATCAGAAGTGCATTATTATTAAAGAATGTTTTTATCTCTCTTATATATTTTTGGTTGTGTAAAATGCATCTGAGCCACTTCATCAGAAAATGGATTACAGCAATTTTGAACCAAATTTCATTAGCAATGCTGACTGCCTTTTTTTTTTCTCCTTTTTTTTTTTCCCCCTCCCTCCCCATTCCCTGCCCAAAGTACATCCTTAGATATGGTAAAAATCACACCAGCAAGAAATCACTTTAATTTAGATGCATTAGCAGTGTACTTTCTGGAGGTATTTACTTAATTGTTTGCATAATGACACTATATTAGAATTCATAAGATAGACAATCAGCATATAAGTAAGAAAATGAACACATTTATGCAACTTGTCTTCTTCTCTGCACTTTCCCTGTAATGCAGGGACAAGGGCAGTTCAAAGACTCCCTCTGCTCCGTGGGGCTGTTTGTCTGTGAGCTGTCTGCACCACGTAGGGCTCCTCACACCACTCTCCCCACTGTCTCACTTTCATTCTTTAGGAAGGAGATAAATTCTTGAATAAATCTCCCATAGTTAAAGGGTTCAGGATAAGGGGGATCAGAGATGATTGCTTAGGTAAAAATTTGGGGTCAGATGTACGGTGTATGCTTTCTTTGAAGATGCATATTGGACTTCTGAAGTCCATGTTGACTTTGGCACGTGGTGTGTCTTTAGTAGAAAACTGAGTTTCATCCTTAAACCTGAGCACAGGGAATACTTGGCTGATGGGTGGGCAGTCACCCTGACATTTACCTGAACACCCCTGGGGTGTCTGGATGCAGGACAGGGAAAGAGAATTAAACATTAGCAGTGATTCCTGTTCAGTTTTTGTTGATCAAGACAAGAGATGCCATGTAGAATCTCTTCTGTAACATCCACCAACCAGTCATGTAGGTGGCATCCAGCCCAAAGTTCTTTCTGGCTTGTGGTCAGACCCATAAAGAATTGGTTCATGAGATGGCTCTCATCTTATGTATGTTGACTCTACAGTAATAATTTCAAAGAATTTTGAGATAATTCTGTTGTGATTAGGAATATAGTAGTGGTAGGATTTATAGTTTATAAGCAAAATAGGGCATAGGAGAAGGTAAGGATTTTTATTTAACCAGTTGATCCAACTTGGAAAACCAGATGAGCTTTCAGGGGCACAAACTCTTCTTCAGGTCATTCAGTTGGGATTCCTGGTACATGTTTAAAGGTGAGGAGCTGAAGCAGCTGTCACAAAGCCTATGTAGCATTAAGTCAGCTTGAGAGTTGATTTGATTGATTTAAACCTACACAGTATTTATTAAACAGAAGTACCAGAGAGGGAAAAAAGGCATGGATAAAGCATCATGTTGAATTGAAGCCTCTCAGAGGAAAAAGCGGATAACCACCCCATCTTCAGACCATTTTAATGTTGAGTGGAACTTAATCTAATGTTACTTTTGTCTTCTTTGTTTGATAGATCTTTTAATGATTAAGGACAAAAAACAGTTGACTTTTTTTTCTTGCCCAGCAGCTTAAAGACAGACTAACCAGCTTCTTACTGTTTGTACTTCTCACCTTTCAGCTGAACAAAGAAAATAAAACCTTGAAAAGAATTAGTATGCTTTGTATGGCCAAACTGGGCCCAGAAATTATCACTGAAGAGATTAACATTGATGAGGATGAATCATCCACGGATACAGAAGCTACCTCTGGATCATGCAGTTCTGTGCACTGTCAGCAGCAAATAAAAGGTGAGCATTGCAGCTGATCCAACACCACCTGCAGGGAAGAAGTTGTCTCAAAAACAGCAGTGTTGGTGTGGACCAGAGACTGGGAGTGGTCAGAATCAAAAGGATTTCCTGGAGTGACTGAGAACATGGAGGGCTGGTAGTGTGTAACATAAATGGTGGGGGACAATACAGCCTGCAGAGGAAGTTAAATTCAATAGGAAAATGACATCTACCTAGCTAAGAGAGTTCAATGCTACTGAATAAGTAAAAGAAACATTTCCTAAAACCCTTAAAAAAATAAAAGTTAAGTAGAAGGACAAGGTCACCTTGATCTGCAATGTCATTATTTCAGAGCTTGTCAGACAGAACTCTCTTTCCATTATGTACCTTTGTATGCACAAACTTCACTCATGTTCCAGAGCTATTACCAAACAAGCAGTCTAAAGAGGGACTGTTGTACTGGGTAAAACAGCAAAGCTGGAGAACTTGGAAATATATTAATAAGACAGATCTGTGGGTTTTTTTTCCAGAAATTTCTGGTTCTTTTTTGAAAGACAGTTAATATTTCCATTGTCCAAAATCAGCCTTATTTCTCATCCCTGTGATGAAGTCATCATTGTTTTCTATATTGTTGTGTCATAGTATCCAAAAAAGGGGTATGCCAACATTCTGGATTTTGTGACAAGATTAAGTGTTTAACTTCTTAAAAAAAAAAAGCTTTCACTTTTTTTTATTGTAACTTGGAGCAGCACAAGATGTTTAAGTACAACTTTTTTTTCAACTTTCAGTTTGACCTTGTTAATTGTCTTTTTGAATGCAGCAGCTGTAAGGAGTGGTAGAAAGTATCACTGAGGAAGAATGGTGTGTGTGTGTGTTGTAAAAATGCTTGTGAAACAATCCCACTGAAGAAATAGGGTGTCATAGTACCATTCTGTAATCACTTTTCCATCCTCTAGATGTAGGAAATGGCAGCAAATGGTTTGATGCACACCATGCAGCCCATCTGAATGGGAAATGAGACTTCGGAATACCTCCTGCCTTTCCTGGAGAAAGGTGTCAGGAATACATTTAGAGAATAAACACTGGCTGCAAATCAGATGGGAGAGTAGCAGTAGTCAAATTAGAGAAATATTGAAGAAAAGGTTTGATGTATCTGCTTTCTGTCTTGATGAACAATTCATTAAAGCATGAAAAGTGGTATTTTGGGGATCTTCTAAGTCCTTCTCACCATTCAAGAAAGTATTGGATGTTTCTTGGAATGATTCCTTCTCTCCCATGACTTTTCTGTAATGATACACAAATAAGGTTGTAAAACCTGAGGCTCTCTGTGGTCTGTGGATATGATTTCTTCTCTGCATAGTGAGGTTGATGCATTGTAAAACCAGAATTAACCCAAGTCTCATAAATTTCAGTGAGACTTTTTTTCCCCATTAATTTCTCTGGAGAACACAAATCCATAAAATGGACAATGTGTATCAAGAATCTTCTGAGAAAACTTGTCTTTTTATTTACTTTAGAAAGTGTAGGCTTTTAATTTAGAGGAAAATAAATCTGAGGTTCCAGAACTGGGAGGGGGGATGCTGGTGTAGAATGGACATTTTCAAGATGTGAGACCTACCAGAATGAATCATCTGCAATTGATTAGCCACAATTTTCTCAACTCATGGCTGGTATTCAATGAACAGCAGTGCTGTGAAATACTGGAAGCAGGTGGGGAATGAGAGCACTTACTGAAAGCTAATATATATCAATAAATTTTGATTTTTGTGGTGATTTTATGTTAACCTAAACCTTGATATTTTATGTATGCAAACTGATCTCCTGTTAAGAAGTGATTATAATCAAATGTTTTATTCCATTGTAAATTTAATTTATTTCATATTTTAATAATTAAGGAACAAAAATTCTGAGGGGAAAATTACAAGCATTAGCTCTTCCATCAGTAAAGGTTATATTCTGACTCTGTTCACATAATGTTACAAAGGCTATAAATTGGCAGCTGTTCAGGACAATTTCTTCTGTGAAAACCTCCCAAGTATTAACTGCCTGTTGTTTTGTTTATTTCCCTTGTGACAAGAACTCACGATCCAAAAAGAATTGAAGTGTATTAATTTGTTTTAAAGGATGCTTCTTAAAAATCGTTTTCTGCTGTCTCCATACCAGAGTGTCTGTGATGTGACAGTCTCAAGAGTAGGACTGAGGACCCTCTGTGGTGGCAGGATTGGCCCTGTTATAGCAGGAAATGAATCATTCAAAATGCAAATAAAGACAGCAGGACTGAACAGGGAGCTTACCTCAACAGAGTAAATCTGAAACTGTGACCCAGTTATAGATCTGTTACTTGACACTTATGCAAAGCTCATAAATTATTGAGGATGTTCCTTGGTTACAACTGATGCTTGATACGTAGTTCAGGTGTTTCATACTCAACTGTACTTGCATTGCTGTGACATTTCCTTTGTTGTTGTTTTTCCAATAAAATATATTCTTCATTTCCTTCCTCAAACTGTAGAGCTGCGGGATCAAATCGTATCTGTTCATGAGGAAAAGAAGACCTTGGCCATTGAACTGGAAAACCTGAGGTGCAAACTTGCAGAAGTAATTGAAGAAGTATGTATTGTACCATGGAAGGCGAGACCATGTTAGCCTGGAGTCTGTCCTTTCTGTAACTTTTAGCTAATTTTGCTGAAAACACTCAGTTGTGAAGTTAATTGAATACTGTCTGATCTCAAGTCCTGCCAGTGATGGATCATTTAGGGCATGTCCCTGGAAGGGTCCCTCTGCATCACAGTCCAGTGCCACTGTAGCTGGCACATGGCTTCTCCTTACCTGTTTGATCTAAGCCCATATTACAGCTCCCCTTCCTGACAGCTTCTCACCCATCACAGCCTGCAGGTTTTTTTGTATTTCCATAAACCCATACATGTGTCAGAAATACTTTGTAGGACAGATAGTTTAATCACTGCTGCTACTTCACTGAGTATATCCTTAAGTTCAGCCATTGGCAGTGCTGTGTCATCATAATTAGACCAGCAAATTGGCTTTTTAAGGCAGCAGTGTTTCATTCCTGCTTGAAAACTGGATAAGCCATGTACTGATGCAAATCAGGACTTAGTGGCTCTTCCTGTCTGTGCAGCACTTGCATTCAGAAGGACACAGCTGACAGCACTTCGACAATAAACAGAGCCCAGGAAAAAAAAACAACCCAAACAGGGTTCTGACTATATTAAAATGCAAACAGTCAGGTAACTTTCCAACCAGGTGCTATGGCACCGGATCCTGAAAGGTTCCAAAGATCACGTATTTGCAGCTATGACTGGAATGTGCCATGGGAGGATTAATTCATAACCCTTTTGTGACATCTGTTACAACATCTGTAAGGTGGAGTAAAAATGCTTTCCATCCCACTGGAAGCCCCAGCATCAAGCCAAACCTAGGAAACAGAGCTACTGACAGCAAAATACTGCTTGAATTATGTATGTGCTGCATGCCTTGTGCCATTAACTGAAATGCTTTTGGTTTTGATGTGTTCTTTATACTTTTCTAGGTAAATAAGTTGAAAGAAGAAAAGGCTGTTTTGACGACCGAAGTTAATAAGCAACAAAAACTGTTGGAGAAATGTAACAGAGGTGTGTAGTCTCAGCAGGTTCTCCAAGAGAAGTGCATCTCTAAGTTTGCTGCATACTTTTCAGAAGTGCAGAGCTTTTCTGCTGCAGTACAAAGAGTAGGTTACAGCACAGTGACTGTGGTCCAGATCTGACACTCGACCTGATTGCTGCAGGCACTGCATCAACTCATGGACTGTTCCAAACTCTCTGTACTCCAGGAAAATGGGACAAAGTGAATAGCAGGTCTTATGTGAGAATAGGGAAATCTTTCTCTATGTGGCACAAGTGGGAAACCAGGGCAGGGGCACAGTCCTTCACAGAGATAGGGTTTGAACCTCTAATCTCCTGCTTTCTTAAATCATTGCACGAGTCTTCCTTTTCGTTGGGATGCAGGTTCTCATTTTGAATGTCTAAGGTCTTGGGATCAACCTGTTTTATGTTCAGAGGATGATAAGAAAAAGGCAGGAGTGCTAGAATGTGAGAAATAAGATTTCCAAGTTATGGAAGAAAAGAATGAATTTTCCCTTACTGGAAAGAGAAGAGAGGTAAAACCAGGGCAGGGAAAGACTAAAAAGAGATACAGCTCAAAAAAGGAAAGCTTTTGCTTAATGAAGGTGCATGCTTCTACGTGAGTAATAGTTGATTCCAAAGAAGTTTAGAGGAGAGGGAAAAGTTTTTAGTTTTTAAGCTATTCTGCGCTTGCCTTTTGCTGCTTACTAAGCCTTAAAAAAATAAAAATTGTTTGGTAAAAAGCCTCATTGGGTGTTTCTCATTTTCCTGAAGTGGCTGAGATATAGTAGGGCATATCCTGTAAGCTTTCTCCAGGTGTCCATCTCTTACCCCTTCCATGTGTCTGTATTTCTTAACCTATGACAGGCAGTACTTGAAGCCTCTCAAAACACCAAACTTCAGAACAGTTGATTAAACAGCTTAGCTTGAAGATTTTGATGGGATAGTATGGCAGATGAAAATTTTCTGAATATTTTTCTTTTTTCTAAGCATTATGGAAAGATCCACCCCTAGTTTCACATTTGCCTGTTTTCCTGGAGGGAAGAGTTAAATTAAAGCAAGATTTTTTTTTGTATGCATTAAATGAGGTACCAAAGTATTCAATACCTCTTGTATCGTCTGTTTATGTGGCACTGTGTTAGAGCTGTGCACTCAGTGCATTTCAGTCAGAGTTTATGAATTGATCTTAAATCTTTCTAAACATGTGGGTTGTTTGTTGGGTATTTTTTGTGTGTGGTTGATTTTTGTTTATTTGCTTTTTTAAGTTAGAATCACTCTGAGAGTCATGTAGGCTGGGATGTGTATCCCACTGTCTAAGTTACCACTTACTGTACCTTCCTTTAAAAACTGTTATGCTCATCTCCAAACCAGGTAAACAAATATGCATTTCTCAAGAATAACATAACCGTTGCTAGATTCAGCAAAGCTCTTTTGAGGCCAAGAGTGGCAAAATCTGGTCTGTGGTACTTGATGCCTGTTACTGGAGATTTTCAGTCTGAAAAGGAGCAGTGTTACTCTGTTCAGAAGATTATTAATTGTGCATATATGTGGTGAGGTTTAGGACAAATACTGGAAAGAAGATTGTATATGGAAGTGTAAAACTAGGTCATGCTGTCAGTCGGGGATGCATGGTACTAGGGAATAGCAGCTTATCTGGGAAAATTAAACAGTACTTCTTCTTTTGATCTGTTCCACTTTTCCTTCTGATCTTGTTTAATTCATATACACAGTGTCTGTGCTGGCAGTAGAGGAATATGAAGAGCTTCATGAAAACTTTGAGCTGGAAAAGAACCTGCGGAAGAAGGCAGAGTCATTTGCACAGGAGGTGAGTAGTCAAGGGAAAAATTAAGACATTGCACGTGGGCAAAACTTGATTTCAATTCCCAGCTCTTGTCCAGCCCCAGATACTGCTTAGGTAACATCTGTATTTCATCCATAAAAACGAGTTTACTGTTTCAACAAGCATTTATAAAGCACTTCTGAATTATTCATGCAGTCTTACCTATGTCCCCTTTCAAGACAGGGCTTTAAATTTATGGGCTTAGTTTGTTACAACATCCCAATGTGGAATATGTAGTGGTTGGAACTGGGAGGGATTAGCTGTCTTTCTAGTGATATAATTTGAAGGGCTGTTTTTTTTCCTGAAAAATACGTGGACTCCTAAAAAAGATGATGCAAAACTACAGTATCAATTGAGGGACACATTTTGAAAGATTATATTGAAAGTACTTTCTGTAATTGACTAACAAACTGACAGGCAACTTAGGTACAATGCCAAAAAAATACTGATTATTTTTAAACAGCTGTTTCTTGGGTTTTGTCATTATTTAGTTGTTACCTCTTCCAGAATATGGGCCCCTGCTGTCGGAGAGTGTCAGAGTAGCTGTTCACTTGAAGGTTTTCATTCCATAAAATTATCTTTTCCAAATGGGATCACTGCAACGCTGAACTTTAGGCCTGCATTATTCTTCCCCTTCTGTAGCTGCTTGTTTTCCTGTGGTGTTGTGCTGCTCAAAAAGATTTTTAGAACAGTTCTTAAAATACATGACCATGTGACAACAAAGGCATTGCTGATTAATGTTTGGGGAACCAATATTTAAAATTACTGTAAAAACCTGTTATTATTGGCCTAGTTTCACATTGATGGTGTCCCTTGAGTGACCTGGGCATCAGAGAGGCTCTGGCCACAACTGCATCCACAGCAGCACAGCTTTCTGCTCAAGTGAGGCTGTGTCAGCTTCCTCTCACAGGGGTCATGCTGCAACATCACAGCTGTGTTTGGAGAGCTGTTTTCTAGGATGTGCTTGCAGTAGCTATGTTTGGATTATGGTAAGGATGTTCAGGGATTTTCTGCCTGCTTTCATTAGCCTGTTTTCTCTGTCTCTATAAAATGTTTCTTTTAAACCTCAAAATTTCTGCAGGACTTTCCCTTGGATTTTGCAAAAGCCACAGTAGTTGGTTGTGTTAAGCTGTGCAGTGTCAACAGAAGGAAGAGCTTTGAAGGGCAGCACTACATGTGCAGTGCTGTGTTCTTGATTTGTTTGGAGCACTTGGAGAAGGGAAAAAGGCTCCAAGTAATGTGGCTGTCACTGCAGCTGAAAAATGGCACATCTTAGTGTTTTGTATTTTTGTGATGTCTCAAACAGCCAAATGTGTGTTTTAGCCCAGTAAAACTCAGAACTACAGCCTGTGGAGATGCCTGTGTGGTGGTGGGCATGTTGTCTGTCCAAGGGGCTGAAGCACCTTAAGTTTGCTTTTATGGTGTGGTGAGCCCATGCATTCAGACTCAGCCCTTTCCCTCTCTCCATGGCATGGCTTCATCTTCTGTCTTTGCATTGTGGGGGCTGCTTTTCAAAGGGGTGCCCTTGGCCTCCTGCCCTTGTGCCAGGTGAGGAGGATCCTGCCCAGAACAGGAGCACTTGGGAGTGCAGGTGTGAGAGGGAAGGGCAGGTGAGCTGTGCACAGAAGCCAGCACAGATGGGGGAGAGGAGAGACGTGGAGGGAGCAGGCTTAGATAGGAGTGAGGGAACACTTGAAAATCAGAGCTTTTGATTAAAATTAAAAAAAAAAAAAAAGCCCAATACAGCTTTAATTATAGTCATGCTGCTGGCACCACCATAATATATATTTAATTAATCAAAAGTGATCCAACTTCAAACATTAGAATTCATGCTCTTTAGAGGTTCTAAAGAAACGGAGTAAATATTGTCAGCCATGGTGTGGAGAGGGGGAAGGAAAAGGAGAGAGGTTTTGAAGTGAGTCACAATCCATTGTGAAAGGTACAGGAATCTGCATAAAAGAACTAAATAAATAGAGTGTGTAAGGGGTGGAGGCATGGAAAAATCTGTACCTACCTGAATAAAACAGGGTTGTTAACACAGGAATCTTGGCAAGCTTAACCAGAATTCTAGTGTCAGGTTTTAAGAGACACTTGAAGATCTCTCAGCTGTTTGTGAAGCAGTTTATAAGAAAACAAAGGAAGGCAGAGAGTATCTTGAAGGCCATTGCAATAATATAGAGGTAGCCCTGAAAAGCACTCTCCCACAAAGATGAGCAAAATACAGTACATGCAGCCAAAGCAAGCCAAAAGCAGAAGAACACGGTGTGAGAAGCAAATTGAAACTCTTAGCCATGCAAAATTCTTTTGTGAGTTTAACAAAATAATCTTGCATAAGTTGTTTATTAAACATACATTCTGCCCTGCAACAATATTTTGTAAAGTGATGTTGGGGATGAAGCCCAGCTTGGTGACTCAGCCTGACAGAGCCACTTGCTCACCTTCCCCCAGCAGGATGGGGGAGCAGACTGGAAGTTGAAAATGAGATAACTCATGGGTTGTGATAAAGACAGTTTCCTAAGTAAAGCTAAAGCTGCACCCCAAAGCTAAGCAAAGCAAGAAATTCATGCTCTGCTTCTTACGGGCAGACAGATCTCAGCCTTCTCCAGGAAAGCTGGGCTCCATTAGGTACAGCAGCCACTGGGGAAGGCAGACACCATCCCTCTGAGTGTCCCCCTCTTCCTCCTTCCCCTAGCTTTACATGCAGAGCATGGTGCCACCTGGTCTGAACTGTCCCTGTGGGCTGCTGGGCTCAGCTGTCCTGGCTGTGTCCCCTCCCAGCTCACTCACTGTGGGCTGGGGTGAGGAGCAGAAAGGGCCTTGACTCCATGCAATAATGGAAATATCTTTCTGTTATCAATGCTGTTTTCAGCACAAATCCAAAACACAGCCCCATACCAGCTACTGTGACAAAAATTAACTCTTCCAGCCAAAACCAGCAGAAGTGAACAGTTTATTATTAATGTATGGTGGTGGAGAGATAATCCCTCCACCTGAAGCTCTCTGGAAACCTCACGGAGCAGCAGCAGTGTGCTCTCAAAGATGACATTGAGCTGATTTTTTCCCCTGACCTCTGTATTTTGGACAAATAGAAATGAAATGTCAAACTGCTGAGCAGTTTGTTGGGGTTCCTTTCACTTCTGAGGCTCATGCAGGCTTTTTGCTCAAAATGCACGACTGGAGAATGAAAACAAAGGTTTCCCAAGTGTTTATGGTAACCTGTAAAACAATTTCCAGTGAAGAAGTTGAAAGGCTGCATTCAGAGGAAATATGATCCAGATGAATTAAAACAACTCAGTGAATCTCTAATGTGCATCGTTCATCTTTTCATTGACTTTCCCTCCTCAATGCTTTCACCATCCTACACTGTTTGTGCTTTTAAGTAACTACTGCACAACAAAATTTGTGTATTTAACTTGCATGCCTCAAAATACCTGCATCCCATACCTGGGCTAGTGCACAGCTGACTTTACTTACTCTGGGACTGAATCTTCCCATATTGAAAGATAAAGGTGGCTGTCAGCTTGGGGAAAATCATTGTCACTCTTAGCAGATGTCTGCACTACTCAGGAGGTTGAATGCAATGGGTTTGGTTATCTTGATGACATGAGCTCCCAAAGACCTCTTCCTGAGATGCATTTGTGACCTTTTGGGTTAATTTGTGAGGACTTTTGCATTAACATATTACATCTGTGAGTGGATACTGCAAAAGCAGCACTGGAGAAGCAACTCTGTGCTTGCAAGTGCCACTCTCTGTGCTTTACCCAGGATAGTTCAACTGCAACTGGTATCTGAAGATAATTAATTTGCAGTCCAACTGACTGAACTGGATTTAATAATTAAAGAGACATAAGTAGTTAGTACTTGAATTCTCCTGAGCTTGGATGTTACCACTTTTGAAGCATGATGTAATGCTAATTTGTTTCCTCAAGCTTTTTCCCAGGAAGAGGCTTGGGGAATGGTAACAGATGTATGCTCTAGGAAACTCTTTGGCCTCCTTCTCTTCCCCCCCCCCATCTCTTTTTGTTCAGGCAATTAGTCTGTGGGGGAAAAAAATGAAGATGTTTCCTTCTTTTTCATGTGGAGTATGATCTACTTGTGAATCTGTTAGATGGTGTCTAAATGCTGTAAGGCTGTGAGCATTATAGAATGTATCACTATGCTTCTACCATGACAAAAAGAAAACTGCAGGAAATGAAGAAAAAATAACAATAGAGATTATATTTCCCCTGTATTTTGTGCAGTTATGCCTCATAAGTGAAGAATGAGTGCTGCAGTTTGAGAAACCCTTTTGTACAGAGCAGGCTGGTAAAATAAATAATGTTTATTATAAATTTATAAATAATGCTCTGTTTTTAAGGAAGTCAGCATTGTTGATGGGAGTACAATGTGCTCACCCTCAAAAGTAAATGCTCCAAGCACCTCTGTGGTGAGAAGCAAATGATGGACAAAAAATAGGCTTAACTCATCTACTCCACTTCTCCCATTCTGAATGAATTAGACCTCTTCTTTTGAGCCACAAAACTTACTAATGCTGCAGCTTGTAGCTCTTTCTTACCAGTCCCTTCAGAAGCTGTCAGGCAATTAGCCCTGTAACTAAAATCAATTGGATTTTGTCTTTATTGGTCAGAAATATTATGAACCATCTATGAGTGACTCATGGCCGTCCATATTATGCGTATGACCTTTTTCACGGTCACACTGCTCACTTAATACAACTAGATTAGACTTTGGCTCCACTAAAGGAGCTTGTTTTGGTTTTTTTTTCCCTGATTAGCAATTGAACTAAAAACCATACCTGGAGTTGTATTTTAATCCTAATTTTAGTGCCACTTAGTGCCCTGTCAAGCCATAATTAGATATGATCACTCTATCCTCCTCATCACATAAAGTCCTTCAAACAGCCTCTTCTTTTGGGGAGATACAAATACCTTGCTCCTACCTCTCTTGGGACTTAGTTGAGGTCTGAACACAGGCTGTAAGGCTTTGGGGTACACATAATGCAAAAGGCATCAGCTCCTGTAAACTGTGACAGATGTGAATGAGTTACCCCTCTGTGACTCACTGATTCCTCACTGGATTGTGGAGGGGATGGGGCAGTGCTGCTGAGGATTGAAAAAAGGACCAGCTGCTCAGCTGAGCAATCTTCTCTTCTGTTTGACTCTCCTAAGTTTGACTCTGCCTTGCTACTTACCTTCTTTACTCTATTTATAATGGACAGCATTCCACTGATTTTTATTTTACTTTATGCAACCATTGATTACCTTATTCAAACAACACCTGCTGTATTGGGACATTTTTCTCCCTTAAACTGTAACTAAGACAAAAAGGTTATTGCTCAAATACCCAAAGCATGTATAGATGGAAGTGCAGCCTCACATGGATGGATATTAAAGAATTCCCTTTGTCATTGCTTTGCTCCTGAGAGAAGGGTTGGTTGGAAAGTACCCAGTTTTATCCTGAACCTTACTTGAACAAGACTTGGTGTTCCCAGGGATTTGACACTTAACAGAGTTGCTTTCTAATGTTTTTAATGAGGAAGAATTCCTTTTTCAGCCATGCTGTAAACAAAAAACAGCTGCAGTGAACACTCTGTCTGGTAAAGGGCTGAGCATGAGCTGTGGCCTCACTGAGGTCGAGGGAAAACCTTCTATTATTTTCACCCCCTTCTTTCCACCTCCCCAGCTCTTGTGAAAACTCTGCTGATAGAAAGTGGCCAGCTCCCAGATTTCCTGTACTTTGCAGCTTCTCTTTGTAAACTCAGGGAGAGGAAGATACCTAACTGGTCTGCACAACAATGGGTGATTTTAAAAATGAGACTGATAGGTGTAAGCAAACTGTTTTTCTTTGTGCTCTGCCTTCAGCTGCAGGTATGGTTTTCTGCAGATTCCTGCACCATTGACTTGTGTTTCCAGCATTGATTGGGATGCTCTGCAGATAATTGTCTAGCAGGTGGCAAAGTCGGAACTAATCTGTCAATTGGTTAAATTCCACCTAGTCCAAATAATCTTGTTAGTAGCTGTTTTGCCCTTTCAGCAGTCACTTTAATTAATATTCAGGATTTTGCAGGCAAGCAGGTTTCCACCTTGCTGAAGCAGAAATTGATTTTATTTAAATTTTAAGTTAGAATTAATTTGCAAGGGTCTTTTTTGTCCTATGTCAAACAGTGCAGCCTCTCAAAAACTTGGAATCAGTGCCACCAGCTTGCTTGACACAACTGTCCTGTCTGGTTTTGTCCCTTCCACTTAGAATATGTTGGCACTTGGTGTTGAAATTATGTAAGTAACTTGTGAGATGGATGGGACTCCCTGTGAGAATTTGGTTCCCATGTGTCTGATTTCAGCATTACCTTATAATCAAAATTATTCTTCTGTGGTGTTGAAGATGCTTTCATATTTGTGAGCAGGAAAATATTTGCAATACCACTAAAGCAGCTTATAAAGCTACTTGAAAATGCAGGACTTGATGTGAAAGCTTCTGAATGAAAAAGTTTTCATCCAGGTCTTCAAAAGGATTTTTATCATTCTGTTGCAGAAGAATATGAAACAAAGTGAATATGAATTTTCTACACTTGGTGAAGTATCTGCTCAAGTTGAAGAAATCAAGTTGCTCTACTTGATTTCTTCTTGTTTTGGCAGCTTTCTGCTCCCTCAGGCTGGAACAACTCTGGTTGGATTTAGTGGCAGAAACATAGTGAATAAAAATCTGGAATTGATTAAAGTATTTTTCAGATTCCAAAAAAGAAAAAAAAGAAAAAAAAAATCCAAGTTTTCACTTTGCTTTGAAAGTGTGTCAACTGTGATGTTCGCTGAAGTTGGCTTCTGGAGAGAGGTTGTTTTCTGTCAGGGTTAAATAACTTCTGTGAGTGACTTGACAGGAACACAGAAAACTTAGAGACAGTATTGAGTTGTTTTGCAGTGATTTCGAGGCCTTTCTCAGGTATAATGTTCAAAGATGCTGTTTCTTTTAAGAATACTCCCAAGTGTTAAATGAATCAGTTGCAGTACAAAGGCAAACCTTTATGGATTGTTGTGGGTAGCTTTGATTCTCAATTTCTCTTGCCCTTGAATTGTTTTTGCCACGGCCCTACTAGTGAAAGATAACATAAGCATAGATTGGTTTGACTGGTGGGGACAGAGAGCTGATGTCCAGTGCACATTTGACTTTGCACTGTCAGCAGTCTGTTCCTGTTTGCTGTGTGACAAACTGCAGCACCAGTGCCCATGTTCATCATTTCCTCTCCATCAAATGCTTCCAGTCCTTTGCTGCCTGCCCCCATGGCACAGCTTTGCCCAGTGGAGTGTTCACTGCAGGTTTTCTTGGTGTTAGGGCTGCATCAGTTGACTCCTCCTGGCATGCAGGGTCACACAGGCTGCCAGGGCAGGTAAAAGTTCAGTGATTTTCTCAGTCTGTCTGCACAGAGCTGCTTGCTGGGAAGGCTCAGCTGAAGTGTCTGTGTAAAGAATGCTTGCCACAAGCATCAGCTCATACCTAATATCCAATTGTGTTAAAAGAAATAAATCACAGAGCATTGCAGTGGCACCAGAGGGGAAGAAACTGTGTGTCGTATCTGTAATTCTGGTTTGTGAATAAACAGGATGGGAATCTGAAAAGATGTCATAGCACTTTTGTATTTCTAATACTTTATTTTTAAAATATCTCCTTGCTTTTGCTGAGCTCTGCAACAGTGTTTTTGCAGTCTGAGGGAGTACCTGCATTCTCAGGCTGTTCTCTGTTCTGCTGCCAGAAGTGGCTCTGCTGACCTGTGCACACTCATGTGAAACCTCAGCATGACCCAGTCCCTGTTTCTGCTCTAAGAACAGGCACAGCTGAGTTTGTCGAGTGGAAGCCCTTGTTGCCTGGGGGCAGACATCCACCTGAAAGAGATGTCAAGGTGCACAACAAATTCACTAGGAATTTTTTTTTTGTTGGGAAGCAATCTTTTTTTTTTTTCCTAGTTCCTAAACAGTCTGGGAGGAGCAGATCTCTCGGGGAAATTGCATATGCTGACAGCTTCTGCACCTCTTAAGGGAAGCCTAGAGATGTGTGGGATTTTTTAATCAATGTCAGGTCTCTAGACCTTTTGATTTTTGCCTGCCCCCCACAATGTATTCATTTGCCACGTCAAAAATATAACTTGGGAAGAGGAAGGAAGACAAGGATCAGAACTAAAAGGCTGAAATTGTCCTAAAAAGCCTTTTCCAAGGGCAAGTGCCTACACTGATTACACAGCCATGGACTGAAATTTGTTTCCTGAAGAAATGAGTTTCCATCATTCACATATCCAGCTAACCCTCAAGTCAGTGGCTTTATGCCAAGGCTTGCAGTTGTATTTGAGGAGATAGCTTGTGAATTCATAGATATTTTATCTTCCACCTAGAGTTCTTTTAGTCTTTCCAGAGCTCCCAGAATGGGGCTCAGATTGTTCCCATTTCCAGGAAACAGAATTGAGAGATGTGTTTAAATTCTGAATGCTGCCAACATGTGGGTAATTGAGGTGTAGCAGTGGGTGGTTCTGAGCAAACACCTGGTTCCTTTCAGTGTGAGCTTAGCCCTTGTGAATTTTGCTCTCAAACTTCCTTTCCCCTTCCTTTCCCCTTCCTTCTCAGCTTCTTCCTCGTTATTTCTACCACATTAACACGATGTTAGTATCTCCTTTTCTTTCCAGTTGCCATTTTAGCATCAGACTGTGCTTGCCTGACTCTTGTTTTTGTTGGGTGTGGGCTTGTTTTGGCAGATGTTTATTGAACAAAACAAGATGAAAAGGCAGAGTCAGTTGCTTCTGCAAAATTTTGCTCCTGATCAACAGCTTTTGAAAGCTTTGGATGACAATGCTAAGCTAACCCACACATTAGAAGAAGAGAGGCTTCAACACCAGCAAAAGGTAAAACAGGATTTCCTTTCATCTCATCTGGAAGTCTTTGAAAACCTCCTGAATTTAAGGAGTGCTGTGTCTTAATTACATTCAGAATTACTTGAGATCATATCCCCTGTAAGAGCTTTGATTGTAAAAACTAAATTTTAGAGAAAGTTGTGATTCCCTTCTGAGTCACTGTTCAGACATGAGTACAGAACCCAAAAGCTCCTGAACCTGAAGGCTCTGCTGTAGGGCAAGTATTTTATTTTGGGTGCCAGTGAAGTTCAGTTACAAGCAGTGAGTCAGGTCCATTAAGTGAAGACATGGCAAGAGCATATTTTGGACATTGAGTAATACAAAAGGTGTCTTGGGGGTATAAGGAAAGAACAGGAGGTGAGAGGTAGGCAGTGCACATTATTGGTTTGGTTCTTGCTGAAAAAATGGATGGGGGAAAGCCAGAGAGACACACTGGAGCAGGGAAATGTAAGGTGAATCTGCAAAGTGCTGTGAGACATCTAAACTGATAGGATATAAACAAATTTATTCTGTGAAACTAGACTAGATCAATCTCTTTACTGGGAGAAATCACCATTGCTTCCCAAGAAAGCCTGAAAATGAGCTTTGCTTTAGCCTTGAGGCCTGTTCCTAAAAGTCTGTTAGTAGAGTAAGAGTAGGGATAGGTAAACAATTCCAGTTCTTTCATCAATGCAGCAATACTAAGACTGCATTCTCAAATGCTCTGAATGAGTATTTTGGAAGAATCATATCCAGTTCATAGAAAACCTCTGCATCTTTGGCTACTTTGAAGTCTAGAGCAAAATGTATATATCTGGGGAGCTGTGAAGTTACTGCTACTCTGCATCTGAATGCTGCCTCTGATTCAGATATTCCATAATTTCCCCACTGGCATCTGCAGGAGTTGAGACAAGGGAGTTTAAATAATGAGCCTGTCAGTGGAAGCAGTAAAAGAACAAAAATGTCAAGGTTCTCGTGCTTCAAATAAGGAAATGTTCTGAAATTAATTATGTGATAAAAACTCTATAAAAAGAAAAGGGAACAACGTAAAGCTTAAGTACTTTGGAGCTAAAGACATATTTTAAAGAAGAGATAAAGCAAGTTGGAATCATAACAGAAAATTCTGACATCTCTCAGAAGAATCTTTCCAGCTCTCATTCAAATTTTTTCCTTTTTCTGGGACTTTTGCTTCACTCCTGTACTATAGCATGATATTTTCAGGCATAACTGTGCCTAGTGGGTTATTTGCCAACAGGAGGGACAGAAAATGTCTTTTATTGTGATAAATGCTTCTGTTTGCCAACTGCAGATTAAAGAATTAGAAGAGAAGCTAGAGAATCAGTCACTGCACAAGGAGATTGGTCGCCTTAAACAGCAGCTAGAACTTTTGGAAGAAGATAAAAAAGAACTGGAGCAGAAGTGTCAGCATGCAGAAGAAAAAGCTAGGGACCTAAAGCATTCAGGTAAAATTGTGTAATAACTTTCATTTTAGGGGTAAAGTGTGTGGGATGGTTGGTGCACATCTACATTTGAGACCCTAGAAGCTTTTGTGTAGCTGTGACCCAGACCTTTGCTTCACTAGACAAAGTACAGCAGCTGCCTTCAGCTGCAGAACAACTGTGTCCAAAATGTGTGTGAAGGAACAGCCCTGTAACACTTCTGTAAAGGAACAAAAATCCTGTGGTTAGGTTGCCCTGAGTCTTACAGATGGATAAATATATGGGAATAGGTGTCTGTGTGAAAGACAGAAAAGATTATAGCTGGACTTTAAAGTCATTCAGTTCATTTTTAATTTTGTTACCTTTTAAAATTTAAAAGCAAGTTTAAAATACTGCAGTTCTAATTTGAATCCATCATTGCAAGAACAAAGAACCATATCCACTTTGGAAATCATATTCTTACTTCTGCCATAACCTACTGCACACAAAGCAGTTGCTAAGGATTTTTGTAACTAAAAGAAATTCGGGACTTTTTTTTTTCCTCTGTTTCTGCCCCTCCTCAGTTAATTATATTTGACAGTATTTCAAGTGCAGAAAAGCAATTTCTACAGTTTAGGTCTGACATGAAAACAGGAGAGAAAAAAGTCCATTCTACCACACCCCAATTTCAACCATTTTTATGGGAAAAGCCCACATCATCAGCAAGGCAGAGAACATCTGGAGGTTGAAATTGTCAATTTCTTTGATCTCTTGTTAGTTCATTCTCAAATACAACCTCATATACACCGTTGCAGAAATGGGATCAAGTTTACCCTGCTCTGTCATTTTATATGAAGAATCTTGTGTGAGAGAGAGTTTCTGTAGTAACTCAGGTTGGAGGCAGCTGTTTTAATGGGAATCCTGTGCATTGTTCTTGGGAGAGAAAATGTCAAAAAATTGACTTTGGGTAGTTGTGTGGTTTACTCTTGTTTGTTCTTTAGTTAATTAGTAGAGTTTTTTTCTCCAAGTTGGTTTGTGGAGGGGATGAGAGAGCCCGAGAGCTGACTGTCGTTTGTTCCTTTGCCCCCCTGCAGTTGACGAGCTTCAGAAGCGAATCCAGCAGTCTGAAAATCCTGCCCCGCCTCCGCCGCCGCCTCCGCCACCGCCTCTCCCTCCTCCTCCTCCTCCCAACCCCATCCGGTGAGTGCTCCCGGCCAGGGAAAAGCAGAAGCAGAGCTCCTTCATCACTGGCATCCAAGCAGAAAAGTGTCTCTAAAGGAAAAAAAGCTTTCTCCACCTGTCTGGGGCTCCTGAGCTGCAGTGTGGCCACATTTCTCCTCACAGAGAAACGCAAGGCACAACTGCCCAAGGGTATTTCTGGGAATCACAGCGGGGAAACTCAGAGAAAGGAAAAAGAATTCTTATCTCATTTGCTGTGCTTGTGTTGTGCCAAAGTAGAATGCACTATGGAGACTGTTTACCCAAAGTGATGGGGTTTTGTGTCCAGGCTGTTGGTCAGCAGACAGTCGCAAGATTCTGTTCAGTTGAGTGGAGCTGAGTGCTTGTACAGATTCAGTGTAATATAGGGTAATATAATATAGAATATTATAGTATAATAAAGTAATTAATTAGCCTTCTGATATCAGTGGAGTCAGATGCATCATTTTATCCCTTTGTCATTGGGGTTGCCCTGTGTTTACTATACTGCAGGACATGCTCAGTGCCCTACCTGCACCCAGACTTCACAGCCTGACCAATTCTGAGCAGTGCCTGCCTTGCCAAGCCTAACAGATTGTCTAGACTGTGATTTTGGAGGAGGAGGGATACCTGTCTCCCCTAAATTTAGGAGATTTTTTTTTTTCCTATTCACCTGATAGCTGTAATTATAGACTTGTGAAATGCTTTCTATTGCCAAGAAAACTCCTTTGAACCAAAGGATATGTTAGATTATTGTGTGTTCCTTCATGTCAGATACCGATGATGAAAATGCAGACTCCATTGAGTTCCCACAATTACTTTCATAAGTTTAAAAGGAGGAAAAAAAAAAAAACCAAACGAAAAGCACCACCCAGTCATCAAGCATTTTTGGGCAAAAGTATCAAAATTTGGCTTGATTTCTACAAAGGACTATAAAAGAGGATGACCAGTCTATGCTGATGTATCAGGCATTAGACCCAAATTAACAAAACACTAAAGGGTGCTTAGTTAATTTTAAAAACTCTGCTAGTCTTCACGTTGTCTGCTTGGTTTTAAAAATAAATGGACTTGGATGACAGTTTGCAACCTTCTGTAATAGAAATGACATCCAGGAGTCTTGTTAACTACTGTGTTAAACTTATGAATAGATGTGATTACTGGGGAGAATTCATCCCTTTGTGCATCTTGCATTGTTTTTTAAATCTAAACATATTGAGGAAGACTGTGTTTGGCCTTTTGCTTCTTTTTTGTCCATTAACTCACTTGGCCTGCTTGCTCCTTTCTCACTGATGGATAGCATGAATTAACTGTGTAGGGGTGTCATGGGATTTTTTGTTTAAATTTGTGCCCTTTACTGTTTGGAGTAGGTGCAACTATTAATTTTAAGCCTTGTCATAGCAAAGTCAGACTATTTCCTCATGCAATGTGATGTGGATGTGGATAGAAGCTGTTTTAGGACATAGGCACTGGATGCTGCTATTTTTCTGGGACAGAGTTTTGACCTTTAGGCAGGGATGTCACTCTGCTGTGTAAGGAATGATGTTCAGTAGGGAGTGACTGGCCTCACTGACACATCAGATGTGCACAGGAGCTTGTATTGTTCTTGAAGATGAATCATTCGCTGGTGTGGACTTTTACACTATGAATATACTGAGGGGATAATTATTTGACACTGTAAGAGATTACAAACTTGGAAATGGTGAGGAGATACTGATCACCATATTTAAGTGTCTTCTGGAGAACAATACTTCAACACCTACAGCTCTTCTTTCTGTTTATTATGCCAGAGCAGCTTCTGTTTGTCATGTGTCACAATGAGACCCTGGCTTTTAATATTCAAATCTGGAGTGTTTTGATTTGTGCCTAATGTCTGTTAAAAAGAAATAAATTTCTCTGGTGCATTTTGATGGGAGGCATTGTGGGGGGTAATTCATTGCATCTGCATTCGAGAGCCATTAAATGAGTCTTTTGTGAGTGGCTGTATAATCAGGTGTAAGCAGGCTGCTGGTGTGTCATGCTCAGGCTCATTCTGACAGTGGGGGGACCCAGGACAGAATGACAGTGGGGACCCAGGACAGAATGACAATGTGCAGTTTCATTTCCTCCCAAGGTCTCTCATGTCAATGATTCGCAAGAGATCTCACTCCAACACCAACGTGAGCAAGAAGGAGAAACCTCCTCAGCAGGAGTCAGGTATGGCTCATCCCTTCTCAGGCTGTGTGGGTTATCCACTGGGGCTGCAGGAAAGGAGCTGGGAATAAAGATGGGAGTTCAGATACTTTTTGATTGTCAGCATTAACTGCAGCTCTCCATGTCCAGCACAATCCCAGAAATGGGATTGCAGCCCAGGAATATGTGCACCAAGATGGGAAGTGGTATCTTTGGTACAATAGCTTTGGTATTCCTAGAAGGGGTGGCTGAGGACTCTGGGCTTATCTGGTTCAGAGAAAAGGAGGATGAGAAGTGACTTTATTGCTCTCTACAGCTCCTGAAGAAGGGGCAGGGAGGTGCTGAGCTCTTCTCCCTGGGATCCAGTGACAGAACACATGGGAGTGTTTAAAACTGCATCAAGGAATGCTTAGACTGGACATAAAGAAGAATTTATTTATGGTGAGAATGGTCAGACACTGGAAAAGGCTTCCCAGAGGGGTGGCTGGTGCCCCAAGCCTATAAGTTTTTGAGGCCCTTAAGAACATGCTCTAACTTTTGGTCACCCCTGAAGTGGTCAGGCTGTTGGATCAGATGGTCACTGCAGGGCCCTTCCAGCTGAAAGATTTTCTTGTATTCTACTCCAAACTTCCTTGAGGTCCCAAGTAAATTTGTGTGGCCCTCATAGGCACCTCTGCCTCCACAACTGAACTGGTCATCAGCATCCAATTTACTTCTTCCAAAAGGATTTGAGTGTGAACAGTCTTTGAGGCTGCAGGTCAAAAACCTCAAGGGAACACCTGGCACTTACTGTAACTGGAGAAAAGTTGTAATCTTCCTGCTTGAGCTGCAGCATGTGCAGGGCTTTGTGCTTCCACAGGTTACCTGCAAGAGGCAGAAGACCAAGCCTCCAAGCATTAAACAGAGAGCAGGTTCTATTCAGCATAATACAGGGAAATTTCTGAACTTCCACATGGCAATTTCTTCTGTCCAGAGCCTCTCCATGGAGCTTGTTTGTTAAATACTTCAGTTTTCGTCCCTCAATTCATATCTTGTGAAATTACCACTCAGAGTTGACTGTAATTCTAATCCTTTAATAACACTGAAAACCTAAAACAAAACAGTCTTGCACTAAGGTAGCTCTGCATGCAAAGTAACAGCTGAAATTGCATTTTATTGTTGTAAATGGAAGCTGGAAACTTAGTAGGTTGAGAACAGGAGTTAAGTACAGATTTGCAAATGACTGTGAGTGCCTGAGGAGTCGGGGCTAGTTAGACAGGCATTGCTGGTTAAATAACCAAGGGTTTTCTTGCTGTTTCTCTCTTCCTTCTGAAGCAGCAGGAGTTTGTTTTTAGTGAATTGCTTAACTCATTTGCTGCCACTTAAACAAAGAAGGGAACCTGGCTGAAATTATAGGATATAACTGTTAAAAAGACCCCTGCTGTTAGCAGACTAATGGTATGTAAGTCAGGCTGGATTGTTGCATGGAACCAACAGGCAGGAAGTGGGGGAAAGAGAGTTTTACTCCTCCCATTCTCAGGTGAGGAGGAACTGAGGAATGGAATGACTTGGGCAGGTCCCTGGGGGAATTTCTGGGAACTGGTCACCAGTCTGAGAGAAGCAAGATTGTTGGTCTGGATAGAGTAGTTAGAGAGATGACCTTGTCTGAGATCTCTGATGAATGGTCAGTCTTATCTTTCAGTAGAAGTTCAATTATGGTGCCTTGATTTGTCAGGGTTCCTCACCTGGAAGCATCCTAGATGTTTTGATTACAAATTTTTGTTGAGACTGTCACAAGCAGTGATTGCATGAAATACTCTGAAATTCACTCGTACATTCTCAGCTCCCCATTCTTTCATTATTTATTAGTAAACTAACAGTTCTGACCTTGCTTTTCCTCTTAATAGTTGAGCTGTCCTTAAAATAAAAATTTTTAAAAGGGAGAAAATTCTTTCTTGATCCTAGTTATTATATCAAACTTGAGTCTTGTTTTAACCCCTGTTAAGGACTTAGAATGAGTGGTTTCTATCCCATACCACCAATTAAGCTTTTATATTTGAAACAGCCTGTTTGTGAAATTAAAGCCTGACATTAAATCAGCTTAGAATACAGAAAATACATTTCTATGAATCATCAAGAGTACCCTGACAAGTGAGAGAGCAGAAGTCTTTTTAAAATTCCTGTTACATAAGGTACAAGGTTGGCAGCTTTGAATAGCATCAGCCCTATTTCTCCAAGTATTTAAGTGCTCTTCCCCCCCCCTCCCCTTTCTGGTATGTTAAGGGTCTTTTCTTTTGTTATCCAGAATGCTGATAAGTTAACAGGCATTATTTAGGTTCATCACAGAGCTTCCTATATCATCTCAATAATTTGCAGTCCTGATACCAAATCTCTTGACAAAGCAGCCATTTCCTTTCACAGTATTTCAGTTTTTCTTTTAACTTGGTGCAGTGTTTTTAGGAGGGTTTAGGTCAGGGGGAGGTGTTGCTGTGTTGTTCCTGCCAGGTCCTCAAACCCATGAGAAATGGGAGAGTCACTGTCCTGGGGCATTATCAGCTTCTCCTGAGTCAGTGCAGCTGTGGGAATTTCTGCTGAGCCCCAGTGCAAGCAGAGCTGGGTTCTTCCAGCCCCTGCTGCTCCAGCCTAGAGCACTGAGCTTGTGCAATTCCCAAACAGGCCCTGGAGCTTTGTGTTTTTCAGGATGAGGGCCCTGCTTCTGTCCAGACTCCTGCAGCTGGGCATTTGCAAAGTCAGGATGCTCAGTGCAGGGTGGCATTTTATCCTTGAGGAGCTGGGGACAGCTGAGCTGAGAGCAGAGATCCTTATATCCAGAATGAGAACATGGTTTTTACTTTGTACCACTTCTCTGCAGTTCCTCTCTGAAATGTGATCTGTTCTTTGACTTTTTTAGCAGGTGAAGAAGTTACAGATCTGAAGAGGCAAGCTGTGGAAGAAATGATGGACAGGATTAAAAAGGGAGTTCACCTGAGACCAGTCAACCAGTCAAGCAGGCCTAAAACAAAGGTTTGGAATAAGTAGCAGACCAATAATTTTAGCTAAGTGCAGTAATTTACACTGAAAATAAACTTTTCTGTTATATATTCAGAAGAATACATTTTATGTTATATATTCAGAAGAATACATTTTCTTCCCCTCATTTACTTTGCTTGATTTTGGATAAAATGAATTAGAGCAGCATATACCTGAAAAACAAAAAAAAAAAAAAAAACAAAAAAACAAAAAAAAAAAAAATAAGGCAGCAGTAAGTAAATAAAGGCCAGTTTCTTTGACACAGAAAAGAAGCTTGTAAACAAACAGCTGCTAAGAAACAAAAAGCAGACTGCATTAACACTTTTCCTTTTATGCAACACAACTTATACCTGAATGTGGCTACTGTAGAACACTGCTTATCTCCTTCACAAAAGCATCATCTTTATTTGCAGTCTGTGGTTCACAGTGCTGAGAGCTGAGGCTCTTCTCTGCATCTGAGTAAGGAAATGGATGGAGTGTTAGCTCTGTGCCCAGGGGACAGAGGAGGAGGGGACAGAGGAATGTCACACAGCCACAGGCCTGGGCAGCAGGATGAGGTCTGTCTGCAGGTACAGAGTCTGTCCTGGGCCACTTCATGTGACTCTTTAACATTTGTGTGTTGTGTTTGCTTACAGCCAGAAACACCAAAGCCCTCTGAAAGTGCAATGAAAGAACTAAAAGGGATTCTGGTAAGAGGAAACTTCCATTTTAAATTTCATTTTCTTCTCATTGACGTTACAGGGCCTTCTGTGCAAACTGTGAAACTTCTGCATTTTGGGTTGAAGCCGTAGAAGCAAATCCCCCAATTCCACCCTTGACTTTGGTTTGACTTAAGGACTTAAGGAGAATTTAGTTTTGCACTCTTCTCTGGGTTTGTGTGCTCCTGCCACTAGAGGGGATTTTGTGGTCTGTGTCTGCCATAGATTATTTGTAAAAGCTCCAAATACTCACAGTGGGGGAGACAGCTGAGTATCTGTACCTAGACCAAAGTAGAGCCCCTGGACTGCACATACAGTAGATGCAGAGTTGTCCTCATCAACTGGTCTCTCTCCTGTGGCACCAGATTTCTTGTTAGCATAGGTGAGGTTTAAATAAAGAAATAGCTCCTGTCTGTCTGCATTTATATGTAAAAAAATGGATTCTGAATAACTGTCCATATAACCCCTTATCACAAAACAAAAACATTAGGCATGTTTGGCCCAACTGAGAGCCATGTCCTCCTGTTGTGTCCTTTACTCAAGTCATTGCTTGTTGCTTCTTTTGCACAAGAGCTAAAATTGTGTCATTCAGAAGGAGCTGTAGTTCTTGCTCCCTGACTTCTGTAACCCCAAAAATTTTGAAGTGCCACTTTGGCAGGTGAAATTCCACCAGTATTGAAGCAAAAAGCTTCACTTCCACTCTAGAAGGTGAAACTAATCATTTTCATCACCCTGTGGTTAAACAGCCCATACAAAAAAGTTCAGTGGTGTTTTGGGGGATGCAAGGCAGTACAGCAGAGTGTAGCCACAGCCTGTGTGTGATTTAAAATCACCAGTGATGGGTTAAAGTTGCTGTTCTCTAGTCATGTGAAAGCAAGGGAAAAAGGGAAGAAATGGTCTAGAGAGTCACTAGACCCTAATGCTGAGCCCTAATTAGAGGGACACTTCATTAAATGCAGCAGTAAATAGGAAAGGAATAAAATGCAACAGTGAGACTGTTCTTTAAGCACAATTCCATAATTACAGTAGTAGTGGGATGTGGTGTGCTGTTTGCACCAGTGAGGATTGGACAGGGCTGTCCTGCCCAGGCTCCTTTCTCTAATAGCTGTTTTATTTCTCCAGCACTGTGCCACTGACATCAGGGGAAGCTTGATTGTGCAGTCAAGGGGAGCAGGGAGAAACCTGCAGGCACTGCATTTCTGTGTCAGGCTCCTTGCTTTTGAGCCTCTCAGGGTATCTGCAGTGCAAGGCAAACTGTATAAAATGCAGCTCCAGTCTGTTCTTGAGAGCAGTGATTATGCACAGTCAGACAACAAACATGGGGGTGGAATGTGATGGAGTAAACATTTGTTGTTACTATGCTAATTATGCATTTTGTGTAGACCTCCATATAATTGTTACAAACAAAACACATTTATGTTGTGTAAATTCCAGAGTTTGAGTGACTCCCTTTTTTAAATTGCTTTTGTACACGTACATTTGTACAGATCTGGGGCATACTGCTAATGAAAAACCTGCTCAGTTACATTTCAAATACTTTTGAAAGAAAATTTTTTAACTTCTAGGCAGGAGTGAAGAATTAAGAGCTTCTTTGCAGGGCTCCTGAACATAGGACAGCTTTTGCAACTTGCAGTGCTATTTCCTTGGCTACTTCTAGTCAAAAGTTACGTGCTTATCAACAAAGATGTCAATAGAATGTTATTTATGATCTGGAAAAATGCTGTACGAGTCTGAAATGTTCTGGAAGGCTGAATAAACAAGATTTATGGAAAGACTCAGAGTGAAAATGAAATAGTATATGGGTACCAAATTTCCAGTTGCATTATAAACATTTAGGGCAAATTTTACAATCAAGTAGGTTCTGATCCAACAACTGATTGCTGTGAGTTGGGAAATGCATACAGTATGCACTCAATGTGTGTTTAAATTCCTGTAGGCAAGGTTTCAGGCTTTGCTTAAAGCCTCTTTTCCTCCCACTTTAAGAAAGGTGCTCTTGGACTTGCAGCTTCACTGACACCACATGCTAGCCTTGGCATAAGGCAAAAATAACATTTATTTATGTTCTGTATGTATAAAAAAAGAGTTTCAGCTTGAGATCTAACTCTGTGTGAAAGAGAAATCTTGAAGTATATAGACATAGAGTCAGGTTTATGGCAGATCAGCTACATTGTAGGATATAATGTGCTGCAGTTGTAGCTGATAAATACTGACTTCTGCACATACATGTATACACCAGGATGCAGCAACACAGGACCATGCTAAAATATAAAACCCACTGGAGCAGTAAAAGATGGATCTTTGACACTTTGTTAGCAGAGGTTAATTATGTGCATGATAACTCTCTAGCAGTTTCTTAAGATCCTTCACACGTTAAGATGGAGGAAGTTGGCATTTTCCCACAAACATCAGAATTTGTTCATCAGTGTCAGTGCCAGGGCATCTCTCTTCAGCCTGATATCACCCCCCTTATGTGTAGTGAGTGTGGTTTGTCCCTACATCATGAATCCAGGCAAGGGTGGGCTGGGAGTGGGTCCCAGCTGTTCCTGCTGTAATGGCAGAGCTTGGCACGCTGCTCTGGAGCTGCAGTGTGAAAGATTCTGAAGTTGTGCACATGAGCTGCTTGGCGTAATCTGTCCTCAGAGAGCTTCTCATGCCTTTCTCTTGCCGTAGGAAACACTGAATAAATCCACCAGTTCCAGAAGCCTGAAGTCCCTTGAGACAGACAGTGGTGAAACAGAGCTGGAGCGAGTCCTGCGGCGCCGGAAAGTGACCACTGACCAGGACAGTGGCAGTAAGTGCTGCCCTGCAGGAGTCCTCTTCCTCTCCCTGCATCCAGGGACTCCTGAAGCTCACATTCTCTTCCAGACCACTGCCACTGCAGCCATTATGAGAACTTCACCTTCTTCTTCTTCTTCCCTGTCTCACCTGTTGCTTTTCATCCCATTTTGTCCAAGAGCTGCTTCTGTCAGGATTTTCTGCACACACACATAGACTCAAGATTCCTCTTTCCATCCTGGAGCTCAGCTGTTACTTGCTTGAGCCTTGTCTCTGCTTTGCTCTATTTCTGGTCACATCTCACAGTAGACACTAGGGAGAGTATATTTTCATGGGGGCACTGGCATTGCACCAGTGTCAAACCATGACAGACGTACTGTGAAAATACTCTTGAGAGTAATGCTAGCCAGAGAAATGAGATTTAGGAGTGGTGCTTTGAATTAACCTCCTCTGCAGACCAGGGTGGGGCTGTGTGGGCAGCAGGACTCACCCCCCCAGAGGGCAGGAGGATCCACAGAGCCAGTGCTGCCCGTGGCACAAGGAAGGAGAGCAGGAGCTGCAAATGCAGTACTTTGATATCCTCTTGCGCTGGATGCTGTTCATTAAAATTCCATTTTGATTTCTGCAGTTAGCTTGAGTTCTGCCCTGCTCTTGTGTTGTTTCCAGACCAATCTGGGTAACAGAAGCATTAAACTTTCTTTGGATTTTAGGTCCCACTGGAATCTTGGCCACATCAGAATCAAAGTCTCTGCCTGTGCTGGGTTCAGGAGCCAGTGCCCCACAGGCAGCACTGAACCAGAAAGATGTGGAGACAGATTTCACTTCCAAAGTACCCAACTCAGGTCCTGTCCCCAACCAGCCTAAGGGTGCTACGGGCTCCAAGCCTACTTTACAGTAAGTAGAATATGGATTTCTATATATATTGTAGTACAAGATGTGTTTGGAAAGTCATTTAATATCAGTTTTAGTTAACAAGATAAATGTACAGTCTGCAGCTGTTTACCACTGACTCCCCAAATAATTTGCAGTCTCATGTGAAAGGAGAAATTAAATTCTCTTTAATAAAGTCCTTTTCCTCTAAAACCTATGAACATTCTTCAAAAAAAAAGTTCATTTTCTCTGTCAAAAAAAAGCCCTTAAGAGATTTTGAAGAGTAACAAGGTTGAGGGATTTTTCCATATCCTGAAGATGGATGTTAGCTATATTGTTAACTCTTGATTAAAAGTAGTTCTGGAAAATACTTTAAAAAATACAATCATGTGAGTCATCTTGGTCTATATGCTGATGTGCAGGGCAGTTTCTGTTGAACCAAAACAAGTCCTGACTATTACTCTTAAAAATTTGTTGGTATAAATTTTGAATTACCTTGAAATCTCAAGTTTTAAAGAAAAAACAAAAAAAAAGATGTTGCATTTGCACAGATGGGCAGCAGAATCTTTCATCACAGCAAACTGAAGACCTGAAACCAGCATCAGGGTTAAACCAGCATCAGCAGTATTTATTTCAGATTCCCTGCAGGATTGTTTGTTCTCCCACAGTACCAGGCTCCTTTTGGAATTAGGCTGTGCACTTGCTTCTGCTGCCTTGCCAGGTTGCTTGTCAGTTTGTCATTTCAAGAAAAGGAAAGAGATGAGACAAATCAGATTGGCAAGATGTTGTAGTTATGGCTAATTGAACTTCTGATTTCCTGCTCTGTCAGTTAGAAAATACCACCAGTACCTATTCTAGCAAGTCTCCATTGCTTTGTTCAGAGGAGGAAGTCATGGCAAATGAGCTGAATATTCAGTTTGCATCTATTTTTATGAACTCATACTTCACTCTTATGCAGGTACTTTCATCATTTATTTATTAAAGAACCCAATTTCCTTTTGTGCTCTACAGTTGTATTTATATCCCACAGAGAATTAAAAGCAGAATGCAATTTTCAATCATATGTATTTTCCTCTTTTATTTCATTTAAGTATCCTTAGAAGAAAAATGATCTTCATTTTAATTTAATCAGAAAGATGAAGATATTTTCAGTAGTTGTTTAGGCATGAACAGTGCCACTGCATTTTCTTGAGCACCTACCCTTGAAAGAAAGGTGAGGTTGATCCTGAAAATAGTGTTTGTAGTTTGTGGATTTCTGTGATTTTGAACAAACCAGAAAACACAAGACAACTCCTGCCACCTTTTGTGTGCCTTTATTTCAATGAACTAAGTGGAAATTGCATTTACAAGAAAGGAAATGAAATAATTGCAGGCCCAAGGTCTCTCAGAATGTGTGGTGAATTGGCTGTGGAAAGGATCTTGTGCTGACAGTCACAGTTGTTAGGTGTTAGAAAAGCATATGTGAAGCTCAATTTATTTCTCAGCTTGCCTATTCAGTGACATCCCAAAAGACACATTTCACTTGGATTTATCTGTTTAAAGCA
Source organism: Calcarius lapponicus (assembly GCA_039654755.1). Lineage (NCBI taxonomy): Eukaryota > Metazoa > Chordata > Aves > Passeriformes > Fringillidae > Calcarius > Calcarius lapponicus. The sequence goes on along the minus strand of CM077469.1, from coordinate 28,227,326 downwards.
TTAAAACAAATGTGGTGGGCCAGAGTCCTTAGTGCTGCAGGGCTTGCTTGCACTGAGTCATTGTTGTAAACCTGCTTAATTGGGAACACTCATCCTTGGGGATGGATTTCCAGGAGGGAGGAGGTGCTGGGGCTCTCCTTCTCTTGTGTGCCAGGCTGGCAGGAGGAGCAGGGATAACCTGCAGGCCCCACACCACATTACAGCGCAACTGCTTCTCTTTTCTCTCCTGGGTGCTGTTTGCAGCAGAGGTTGGTAGAAGCAGCCTCCAGACTCTGAGGTGTGAAAGCTGTTGGAAGCAGGCAGCAGAGGGGAGTTCATCTGGCCAGCAGGTCTGACAACTCAGCTCTGTAATTAGGCAGTTTTCTGGGCTTCCCTGCAAGCAGCTTAGTTTGGATCAGCAGAGCACTTCTGAAGCAAATCTCACTATAGTCTGTGTTTGCTGTGCTTTGATTTGTAATCTGGAGTGCCCTTAGTGCATCCTGGATCCCTGGATTCATGGCATGAGTGAAGCTAAACCAGGGCATGTGATCCATTCATGTTTTTGGATGTCCTGGGGATCCACACAGTGAATCACCCTGAGCTGTGTGCCCTGCAGCACGGGCTGCTTCCCTCCACACTCTGCTCCTGTTGCACCACTCCGTTCCCTAAAGGAGCACTGAGCAGTGCCCTCCCTGGACTGGATACCCTGCAGGAGAAATCCTCTTCTCCTTACTCCCACCTGAGGTTAGAGGATGCAGCTCCCATCATTTGCAATTCCTTGAATCTGACCAGGGTGTGACTTCTTAATGTATTTGCAGCAGCTGAGCAAACCTTTCCCATCCCAGGGCAGCACTGCGTGTCTCATCACTGCCAGGTGTCTCTTGCAGGGCAGGGTTTATTCTTTTTTCTTCACCTAGATTTTAATGTCCTGCTTGCTATAGAAAACCTGAATTTAGAGCCCCTAGGTGAGGCGTTATTTCAGTGCAAGAGGTTCTTGTGTGTCTGAAGCCATCAAGGAGATGGTTTGGAATGTGTGGAATTTTGCTGAGGTGCTGCTTAGGGGGGAGACATCAGTAATTTCCTGTAGAGAAACTGAGGCCTCACCTGAGTGTGCAGGTAACTTCCTCTGCAGATCTCTTCCCCAGTATTTAACCCAGCATGAGTGTAATTTTGGGACAACTGCTTAGAAGTGGTGACAGTTTATTTTCCTTGGCAGCAAAGCCAGTTCCCATGACCCCCTGCAGTGTGTGGGCACAGAAGGGAAAGGTGTGTCTGGCTCTGCCCCTGGGTTTTTGGTTTTTGGTGGGGTTTTGTTTCAGCACTTGGTAAACATTGTGTTTCTGGGGTGCAGAGTTCTCTGCTGACAGAGTGCACTACAGAGAGGGTTAGTCTTAATCTGATGATTTTATACAATTAAAGGATTTGTCCTCCCTCTCCCAGCTGTAATCTTAGTACCCCAAATCATCTCCCAGCTCTGCAGGGAGCAGCTCAGCCTCAGCTGGAATGAGCTGCAAAGGTTTTCCAGTGCCCATTGAACATGGGCAATTTAGTTTAAACAGCAGATGAAGAAAACAATAAGATGGTCTGGAAGTTGGAGGTCTCCTCAGTTTTAACTGTTTTAAAAGCTACTGAGGCATTTTTCTTAGCTTGTACTCTTTGTGTGCCCTCTCAGTGCAGGCAGAAGCTCTCCAAGATTCTTCATTTAAGTAAATTTTTTGATCTTTTTGAGCTTTTTCAAAAGAAGCACCTGAAAGTGGGAACAACGTCCATGCTAAAGATTGTCTGCAGTTCTGTCCTGCTGGCTGCTACACTGTACTCAGCTGGGTTTAGCAGGGGCATTCTGAGATGGAGAAGGTTTCTTGCACTTCCCTCACAGATGTCTGGTGTTGCAGGTAGCACTGGTACTTCAGTAGGGAGCAGAGGGCTAATTCACCAGTGTCACTGTTTGTATTCCCTGTAATCACCACTGGACAAATACTGGTAGGGCTGTGGTGGAATTCTTTGTTCACCTCAGACTTTTAAAACTTGGAATTGGTGTCTTTTTTACTGTTGCTCAGTATTAGCCTGTGCTCTTCTCTGGTTTATTCTCCTACCTTGTTAAGAATTCTGAAACAACAGACACATGTGCAGTTTTTTGCTTTTATTCTCAATGAATACTGACATAAAATTCTGTTTTCTAATGGATGCATATTACAATGATTTTACAAGGATTTCATTAATAGAACACCGACCCAGGTTAAATAATGCCAAGGTTCTAATATTACCAGAGGAAACAAAGAAAATCCAAGTCTCAGTTGACAGTCTGATCCTTAGTTTGTCCTTTTGTGCTCCTACTGTAAATTTTATGCAAAGGTCACAGCAGTGCCACGTCACAGGCTTTAGTAACCCTTTAGTATTTACACTTTCTGTAGGTTCTGTAACTATATAAACAGAACAGATTGCTTTTGATATTCTTACATAACAAGGCATGGAATATTGCATATCCCACAGAATTAATCTCAAATGCATTTCTTATCTAAATCCATATTTCACAGTGCAGATTTGATATGTTTAGTCATAAAAATACATGCAGACCTGCGAGCAACTGTGTGTGAATGAGTACAATGGAACTAGGGTCTCAATTTCTGGTTTAAATATGTAGCTGGACAAATAATAAAAATATTGATAGCAGCATTAACCATCTCATTGAGGGAAGAGCTATGCACAGAACTAAATGCAAATACCTTGGCTGGACAAAATTAAATTTTTCAGAACAGTGGCAAACTCTGTCTTTGCTCATTACTTTTCCCAGCTTTATTTGTATGAGTAGATGCTGTTTTTTGAAAAGGAGCACCAAAATTATGTTCATTCTTCCCACTGAAACATTCTGCTCCTGGCAAACTGTTGAAAGTAAGCTGTGAATAACTGATAAATAGGGTTAATAATTTTTAACAATGCCTCAGCTGTAACAGCAGCATTGTCAGGCTGGTGCTGCACCAGTGTGAAGGATTTGAAGAAGGCAATACTGGTACAACAAAGTCGGATAGTAATTCTTATTTTTATGCTGCAAACACTGATTTAATCACCGGTTTTCTCCATTAAACTACTTTATATCGACATCTTTCATTTTTCTGTCCTTTGAAGGTGGTAAATATGATTGCCATTTTATCCATTTTTGTTATAAATGAAACAGACTTCAGAGCGTTTGGCTGTGCATCAGTTGTTGGAATGCTGCCATACACTAATGCAGACTCCCCACTGTGAGCCCAGTGAAGAATTATACTTTGATTCACCAGATTGTATTAAATAGTCCAGCTGTTGGGATTTGAAAGATAGTTACCTCCAAAGTGAAATAAAAATGAACTTGGCATTTATGGCTTTGACCATTTTTATAGTGTTGGGCAATCAGCTTTTCAAAAGTAGCACTTTTTAAAATAACCCTCTTCTGGTTACACTGCTTTAAAAAGTTTAATTTGCTGTAACATTCAAAATACCCCGCCTTGTATTTTTCTGGAATGATTGACAACTTTTGCATAAAATAAGCATTATTTTCCTTTTGAAATCACTAGCTTCTGATGATAATCAAATGAGTCTGAAACTGTATCTATTAGTGCCAATTTCTGCATTAATTAACTTATACCAAAATTCTAATGTTAGAGACAAGTCTTGTAATTAAAGCTTGAACATGGAATTTCATTTGTTCTATCCAGTGCTGCAGCAGCAAGCTGAGTAAATTCTTTCTGAAATGGAAAGTGCAGCAGCTGTTGTTTCTGTGATTATTTTTTGGTTTTAACCTGTTCATTTACTCTCTCCCCATCAGGTGGGAGCTGGTGCAGTCCCCACCCAGTGTTCTAATTTTTGAGTGGGGTGACCTCTTTCTTCTTTGCCATTTTCTTTAGGACAAAGACTGTCACAATAAAGGGCAGTTCATGGCAGATGGATCCTGTGGCTGAATTTCTTTCTCTGGCCTCCAGTTGATTCTACCTTTTCTTCTCAAGGGTGTTACCTTACCAGAATGGAAGAAAGGAAGAATGTTCCTTAAAAATAAACATGAAAATTAAGAGGAAAAAAAGTGGGGAGGGCGAAGGACAAGCCTACAGTGAGTGTAGGGCTTTCCAGCTTGGGGGATTTCAGCACCTGCCCAGTTTGGGCTCTGTGGGTGTGGATGGTGCACCCAGAGTGACCTGTAAGGCTGAGCCTAAGGATGGGCCAGTGCAATGTGGCTGCCATCCCTGAGCCTGCCCAGCTCTGAGCCCACAGGCACTGGGCTGGGGGCTCTGGGGGCTCAGGCTCTGAGGTGCTCAGCTCTGGAAGGCTCAGGCTCTGGGGGCTCAGGCTCTGGAATGCAGGGTGCAGGAGGCACAGCCTGTGGTCTCAGGCTCTCTGCCCACTCAGCAGGGTTAAGGTGGCAGTGGGAACACCCCAGTCTGCCACTTGTTCAGGTTGAGCATTCCCAGTGTTTGCCATGTTCTCTGCTGGTGCCTTCCAGCTAATCTAAGGATTTGCCTGCATGTTTTCAACATCAGTACAAAGCTTCTGAATACACACAAGTGCTTTTAGTGTTTATAGGCTGATGCCAGCTTTGACAAATAACCCAGGTGTCTCTGACCTTTCCTTCCTTCCTGCTCAGAGGCTTTTTATCCCCACGAATCTCTGCACTGCAAACAATGGTGGTGTAAGCCCATTTCTGCAGCACAGAGCGTGGGCCAAACGCCCTTGACAGTTCAGCAAACCAGTAGGTGAATTTCCAAAATCCTCAGTGCTTGCTCCCCGTGAGACCAGCAGCAGCCAAGGGAACACCTGCTTACTGTGTGCCTCAGAGTCATGCAGTGCAGCCCCCAGGCAGGTGGCTGTGGGATAGAGGTGTGCAGAAGCCACTTTTCAGTGCTTTGTGAGTTCATTTTTGATCTTCCATGCCTGGCTTAACAAATGATGCAGGAGGGGCAATGTGACTGTTGCATTTTGTGCACTGCTATCTGTACATAACAGCTGTTAAATCCATAAATCTATTAGCTTAGCAGACCTAACTTGATTGTATGTGCTACTAACAAAAATGCTGTTCTGTGTTTTTATGCTCTTCTGCATATGTGAACTGTCATTTGTATTAATATTTTTATTCTTTTTCTTCTAGATCAACTAGTCACACAGAATTGACAAGAAAAGCGTCTAGCAGTGAAAAAGAGACAGAATCCGTGGTAGTTTTAGATCCTGTGTCCACCAGTGGGGATCAAATGTCTGAAAATGCCCTGAACCAGAACAAAGTGAAAGAGGAAAAAAGCAAGCCACTGCATAAAGAAACTAACGTTGGGAAAATGAAAGAAACAGATAGTTCTAGCTGTTAATTGTTACTCTGCAAGGCTGTACCTTTTGGGAATCATTATCTGGACATGTGAATTGCTTAGGTGTGTTACTTGGGGCCACGGTCTGTACTCCAGACAGAAATAATACAGATTGAAATGGTCTTTTGTATGCAGCTTTTGTTACATGCACTGAAGTGTTAAATAACTGTGTGTCACTCAAAATCCCTTTCCCATTTTAATTTTGCAGGTATGGTTATTAATTTCTTAGATTGTGTCAGTTACCTTTAAAAATGGATTTGAAGAGGCTTTTTAAATTCTTCTTTTATTGAGAAGATGCCTTGTTGAAGGTCTGTTCCAAAGCTTGCCAGAAGCCCCTTGCATCCCTCTTGAGCTGGACAGGTTTGGGTTAGACCCTGTAAGTGATTACACCCTCATCAGCTTCAGTATGGGGGTGTTATTAATTATTAATAAAAACGTGTTTAGACACATTGCTCTAAAGATATCCACTGAAACCAAGATCTTGTTGGTCCCCTGCCTGCTGTCCCCACACAGGCAGGAAATGAAAAGCACAAGCACAACCCTTCTGTCTCAGATAGTCAGGGGACAGAGACTGAAATGCAGAGGCAGTGCGGCATCTCATTGTGGTACCAAGATTTTTGGCAGTGATAGCCAGAGTCAGGGCTTTGTGGGCTGGGACTGGTGTTCTCATCTGGGTTAAAAGCTTTGCAAAGAAGGACTTGCTCCTGAATTTTGTTTCAATGTTACACAGCAGCTTTTGGAACTGCTGCAGCTGGAGTCTGTTTTTACTGCTGCACAAAATAACTTGCCTTAGGCTCCAGTGGGTATGGGCTGCATTTGGGATTCATTCTAGGACTGCAAGTTATTGGGAATCATCAGCATTCTGAGAACTCCCAGCTGAAAGCTCACAGTGCTCACAAATGAGCCCTTGCTTTGAACCTGGCACACACTGGTGGCATTAATTTCTTTATTAGGTGACATTCAGGTGTCTGTATTTGATAACACAAATCCCAGTTTCCCTCAGCCCTTATTTCTATGACAAGGGTGAGATAGGAACATCATTGATTTGCTCCACTGCCAATTCACATTCCATTGTAGTCTCTTTAAATTCAGCACAGTATCTCATTCTTTTCTAATGAACAAATGGAATCAGGGATTTACCTAAAGATTGGTGTAACTGAAATTGGGTGGGCACGTACTTGAATGCACTTGGATTCTTTTTTATTTAATTATTTGAAACAGTGCTAGTATTGAAGGATGAATGTTCTGAGTTTGTTGGTTTGGCTCTGCATGCAACTGTCTGGTGCTTTTCCTAAAAATAAAATGATAGTAATGAGTGTGGTGGTTTCACATCTATTTTGGTGGTTTTTGCATGTTTGCTACGAAAATCTTGGACTTGATCTAATGACTGAATTACATACAGTTCATAAACTTGCAGGAATTTGTCTCTCACTGATATTTTCATTTCTTGGGGGCAGTTGGTTCTGGTTGTTAATTTTTTACTTAGTTGTCTGTTACACTGAACTTAAAATGCAAAATTTCATATATGTATTTTTTCCTCAAATTATTGCTGCTGTATTATATGTTCAGATTTTCAAATTATGCAAAACCCAGAAGTTTTCAGAAAGCATTTCTTTTACTTAAACTGTTTTGTTACCTAGAACATAAATTATTTCTTTAACTTTTCATTGTTGCTTATTAAAAAGACTCCTGACAAGTTTCCCAGACCTTGTGGAATTGACTTGTTACTCACTGCTGCCAACTGGAACACGCTTCCTACTGATGCCAGTCACAGCTCTGTGCCCAACATTTGGGGTTTGCACTTGTCTTGAGGGCTGCAAGTGGAGCAAAATCTCCTTTGCAGGCTGGATTTCTCTCTCAGAGCAGCACTGAGGGGGTGGGGAGGATGGAGCAGCAGAACACTCAAGGCCTTTGTTTTTTTGTAAAATTGTTCTGTTTGTGTTTGGGGTTTTCTTACTGTTTGTCAACAGCTTGCTCTTTGTATGGAGGGAGATTCTGATTTTCTCAAAACAAACATTTAGTTTTGGACTTAACACAGCAGTATTTGTTTTGCCAATTTGTAAATGCAGCACAGAATTTTGTGGTATTTTCAGACTATAGTCACTGTTCAGTTAATTTGGTTTCAGCTGAAGGCAATGGTCCCTGGGAAAAGAGGAGCCAGTAATTGAAATCTTTTAGAGATATCTGGCTGAAAAATAAATGAATTTAGGAGCAGTTAATATGTGAGTTTCTTAGTAAAATGTTTTTTCTTAGAAATTTATCCCAAAGTCAGTGTTGACAGCCTGGGTTAGTGTGCTGTTCTCTGGGAGCTGAGCAGGCAGGCTGTGAATCTGCAGGGCTGGCTGAGAGCTGTGGAGGCAACTAAGCCTGCTCTGGGGCAGGAAGCACATCAGGAAGTTGTCTTGGCTGTGATTCTTCAGTAAAATCAACAAATTCAAGTTTTGCTTTACCTGAAATAGAAGGAAAAAAAAAAAAAAAGCTCATGTTTGCTGTAATGGGGTTTGTTGTAATGTTCTTTTGGAAATGCCACATGATGCTTACAAGACTGGACACACCTTTAATAGTCTGGTCCTTCCTTGGAAAGGAAGAACACTTTGATTGCAGGACCAGGACATGGTGCACCACAGCCTGAGCTGGGATATTTACTGCATTCCTTTCCTCACTGATATCTCACCTCGCTGCCTTCTGTTCTCCCCCTGCACCGGTGCTCTTGCCAGGTTCCCATCTGTGCTCACAAACCCCTGCCCCAGTGTTGATCCCATCACTGGCAGTTCAGCCACCAACAGTGCAGCTCCCTGATTTCCCAGCCCTGTGACTCCTTCCCCAGCGCTGCCCCGTGTCCCTGGCAGGAGGGGAGGCTGCTGTGCCCCAGCAGGAGCAGCTCCCGGAGCTGCGGTGTCACAGCGGCCCCGAGGCTGCTCTGAGCACCCCGGGAGCAGGGCCAGGCAATGGCAGAGCCGGGCTCGATGCTCCTGAGCCCCGAGCGGGCTCCTCACACGCTCCTGATGCCACCCAGAGTCACCTCGCAGCCAGGAGCCACTTGGAGTGCCCTGGCTGGGCTCTCCTGGGCATTCCCAGCCCCAGCCCAGCAAATGAGGAGCTTGGTATGCAGCTCAGACCTGCTCCACTACTGCCCTGCTGTTGATTTAGCTACTGGATCTTATTTCTGCCAAGTGATTAACGGTGTCGGGGATTGTTGCTGCTTCATTTCATCAGATATAGGTCTAAATATTTGTCAGACTCGAGAGCCTTTGCTTAGACTATACCGTTTGAAGAGGCAATATATTAATACTGCTGAGGCAGTTAAAATTCATAGTTCTAGAATTACCTATCTTATCTTTGAAAAGTGCATTCTGGGAAACTATCAGCAAAAAAAAATTAAATTTCTATGCTTCTGGTTTCTACAATGGTTATTTATGAGCAAGGGAGAGCTTTCAAAATGCTCAACGTATTTTCAATTTAAAAAAATTTCAACTAAAAACTTTGTTCTATAGCATGTCAAGTGCTGCTACCCTGTGTGTAGAACACTGGAAATTATTACAAACAAGGGGGTAAAATGACTTAATTCTGCTTCGTGTTTCCTTTTCTTAGGCATAATACAATTCCTGCAAACCCTTTCCTTCCATTCTTCCTCTCCTTGTCTCTCTGCCTCCCATTTAGACTGCATGTCTTTATTCTGGCTTGATTGATACCTGAGCAAGTGAGAAGTGGCTCTAATGAACTGTTAAGCATTTAACAGTGCCTTGGTACAGTGTAAAAAGAAGATGCAGATCCTGAAACAGGCAGGCAGATGCATACAAGTGGCTAAGGCTGAATGTGCATCGTCAGCTTGGGGTTTTCTTGGGTTTTATTTAAGGCTTACCCACGCAATTGTAGCTTTCCAAACACATTTTGCTGGAAATGTAACATACAAAAGAGGGTTGTGAAATGAAGTTTTGTTAGCAATATATGTTTCGGGCCTCGAGGGAGGTGGGGTATTTGGCCTAAAATTCCATTTTGGCAGCTTTTCGACACATTATATGCACGGTTTTTTGTTTTGTTCCTTTTTGCACCGTGGGCTTCAAGACTCCAACCAATTAATTCTGGGGGAAAAAAAGCTTAATGTAGGCTACTCCTCAAGAAGGGGTCTATTTTAACATTCAGTAAACAGATAATCCATTAGGACAACAATATACATTGTGGCAAGTGCTATCCTAGGCTTTTTTTGTCAGCCCTTATTTATAGCCTTTTGATTCCGCTTCCCTCCTGGGGTGCAGTTTCAATCATTCTCCCTCCAATCTTTGTGCCCGTATTCATGGCAGGCTGAAAACAAAGTAAGAAAGAAGCTCGTACGCAGCGCTCCATTCGCGGCCAGTTCCTCCTCTATAGCCAGCAGCCGGTTGTATTTGGCCACCCTTTCTCCGCGGGAGAGACCTCCCAACTTGAGGAACCTGGCACCCAGGCCCACAGCCTGCAACGAGAGAGGGCCCGCGGTAAAATCCTCACTTGGCCAAGTGAAGTCATTCCCAAAAATTAAACACGGTATCCTGGATCTAACTGAACACCCTCCTCTCTCCGCTGAGAAAAACGGGGAAATAAAACCTCCCCGTGAAAGATCTGCCCGATGCAAACAGTAATTTTACCTGGCATATGAAGGGAAATTTTATGTGCAAAAGATTAAATATAGTAGTGTTAAGGATATTTGCTTAAAATGTTGTTACTACGCAGGAATGTTTTAAGTAACTCACAGTTCTTTATAAACTAATGCAAGCAAATGGATCATACACACTTTTGAATATACTCCCTGCTTTGGCAAATTTCCTGTGTGCTCTCTTTACATTCAAAAGAATAACCACTCTCTGTGGGGGGACAAAAAAAACAACCCCCTAGAAAAAGCCCATTTTGTAAAATGTTGTTTCTTTCTCAAGCACAAAAAGGCTTTCTCCTTAAAAAATAGTACATGTTAAAAGCAGTATTTTTGCAATTCTGCAATTGAACAGCTTTCAATACTTACCAGATCCACGAGGCTCTCATCTGAAGATTCTCTATCTGGACTTCCTAATATGGAAATATGTCTTTGACCTATATATAACAGGAGGGAACACCTTCATTAGAGTATATTTTATTATTTGACACAGAAATTGTTTGGACTCATCTTTTTTTTTTTTTTTTTACCCTTGGGCTATCCAAGCTTAAATACAAACAGGAGTAAACCCCACCTGATAAAAATGTAAACTGTATTGCTATATTTGCTGTTTGCTACATTAGCATTCTGTTTTATTTTCAGATGGGTAAGGGAGCATCTAACATCCTGTCCTGGTCTCTGCCTCTCACTGATCTGTCTCATCAGGCTGTGCTATTTATTTTAAATGTATTCCTCACTATAGTAATTATTTTTCTTCTATTAAAATAAAGAATTTACCATCCTGACTGAATGGAATCTTTTAGTTGCTATTTACTCACTTTGATACAGCAATTCTGGGTGTTTTTAAGGAACAAGAAAAAAACTAAACTATATTAAATTTGTCCATTCCTTAGGTATAAAAATGAATAAAGGAAATCTGATACAAAGATAAATCTTACATATGAAGCTGCACAGTTTCTTAATATTTACCACAAAGGCTCAATAATATGTAGTCAATAATCTATCTAGATGCAATTTTAAACAGTTTGTATGTGTCTGAATTTTTAAATTATTAATGCTGAAATTATTCAAAATTGAGATGAATTGAACACATCTCTCTTATTTTCTTTAATTCTGATATCTAACTGCATGACACTTAGCTGCAGTGTCAAAGGGCACCCACGTTCAAAACATTCACAGTGTATTCACTGACAGCAGTTGAAGCCTTGACTGCTGTTTTAAGCCCCTTGACAGGGATTTTTGAATCAAAACTTGAATTTCAGTTTCTTCTGACAACTGCCATCTAAATTAGAATTTATTTAATTAGAACAGGTTAATAAAAAATACAATATTTACAGGTGTGGCTTGCAGCATTTGGTTTCAGCCTTTCCCCCCTCTACTCACCATCCAGAATTCCAGTCAGTTCTATGAGGTCTGACACCGTGGTTTGGTTAATGTATTTCAGGACGACACCACTGCACATTGCTATGTTTATGTTTTGGTCAGCTTTGAGTTTGGAAATTTGTGTGGCAGCATCTTCAGCAATCAGGAAGCATTTGGAACCAAGGGCACGACAGATGCTACTCCACTGTTCTCTGTCCTGCACAAACAAATTGAGCAAACAAGCGCAGTTTAAAAAACTAAACTGAATGGAATCTCTAACTGAGGAGATAAAAATTAAATAGTAATCTGGGTTTAATCCTAAATATGCCCTTCATATAAACATACTACATTTAATACTGTATTTTAAATGTCTGCCTAAGAAAAACATTACCACCTGGATTTTCTCTCAAGATTTTGCTGGAGAACATAAATTTTAATCTGAAATTAATCAACACTACTTGCACAAAATATAGTTAAGATATTTAATTTAAATTAAGTCTGCTATTTTGATTTCCCTACTGAAATTTATTTCATTTTGATGGAACATAAAATATTTTTTATTGTTTTATTCAAATGACTAATTTCTGTGTTACTATTTCAAGTGTCATAGTTGTTTGAACATAAAATAATGAACAGGAGACATAGACTCAATGGCAGGACCCATAGGGAACAGAGGAACACAATGCTCTCTTTTCTAGCAAAGCTCCATTTTTCAGGGTCTTTGTTTCTTTTTTTTAATGCATTGTCCACATGCTACATGGTCCAGGCTAAATAAAGGACAAGGATATGTAAAGAATTTGAAAGAAGAAATTTACAAATTAACTTGCTTGCTTTGTATCCACAGAATGGAAAGTTCTCACATTAAAAACATCTCTATTTCATAATTCTGCCATTCTTGGTCTCTGGATATGTTTTTTGTACTTATGTACTTGCAATCAACATAAAGTGCCATTCCTGTATGGATTTCAACCCTGTGCATAGGAGAAAATGAAGTTTTTGACACCTGAACAAATGCTTTAAATTTTAACACCAAAGTGGTCTGGTGTCTGTCAATGAATTATTGAATAGGTACCAGAACTAATCCTCAAGGATTTGATTATCAGGGGCAAAGATGTGGCATGGGTAAACCTTGGAGATTTGGGAGGAGGAGGAAGAGGAGGAGGAGGAGGAGGAGGAGAGGCATTTCCCTGAACTCTGTACTCTGCTCCCAACTGCCCTTCACTGTGTGCTGTAATTCTCCTGCTGATTCTCATCTTGCACATATTTTCCTTCATAAGAATTCTCAAGGAAGTTTGCAGCCCTGGCAGGAGTGGGGAATGACCTGGTGTTTTGGAACGTGGTAATTCAGGGAGTCAGACTGAAACAACACAGGGAGGCAAGGCTAGAGTGAGGTAATACTAAACACAGTTATTCAAAAAATGAACTTTTAAAGTTCCAGTTAAGGACAAAATCAGATGGATTTTGCAGTTCATCGGTTTTAGAATTATCGATTCAGCCACTGGGCAGATTCAGAGCCAACATCACTTTGCTTCTCCCTTCAATCACAGATTTTTGGGCTTTGTTCATGAAAATGAACTCCCTGTATTTATTTTTAAGAAGATAAAGTGAAATTTTACATCAAGAGAAAATTTTTACTACGTTTTGCAACTGCAGAATCTCAGTCTACATCTGTAGGTTCTGCAGCAATTAAATTTTTATTCTTTTCTTAACACATGGAAATTTAACCTCATGTATAAATGTGAATATTTAAAGTTATGCAATCTTTTTTATCCATCTACAGCTTGATAACATTCTTAATATTATTGTGCTTTATTGTTGTAGTTGATTGGCCACACTAATTAACTCCTCTAACTTTGATAACAGAGGTGTCTTACTCCCACCTGAAAAATTCTGCTGAGCAATGCTGCCAGTGACAGGACTTTGATTATAAATATCCATCACAAAGAACTGCAGCAATAACATATTCTGGTGGTTTTTGGGCTGAATATACAACAATGTTCAAAGTTTTGCTTCTCCAACTTAATATAACATTGCACTACACATCAATGTTTTGTAATACACTTGAATTGTACAATTTCACCTTATAATTTGAATAGTGTCCATAAAGAGGAAAATGTAATCAAAATAACAGTGGTTTAGCAAGTAGAATCAGATAAAAAAAAGCAAATTCCTGTAATTCTTTAAGGTATGTGTACTGACTGTATTCTGTCAGGATTTTCCATCAGAAATCATGTATAAAATATTGAAAAATTTGGATATTGCTAAGAAAATATATTCAAAGAAATTGTTAGATGCATTTTCCAGTAATAGTTTTGTGCTTAAAAACTTGAAAATCAGAAGCTTTGTGTTTTACATGCTTTGTAAAAATGAAAAAAGGTCAGTGATATGCCACTGAACAGTACCACCAGTTTTTAAAGGACTGCACTGTGGTATCTTACCTCTTTTCTTAAGGGATCTATTAATGCAGTAATAAAAGGAAAATTCTTAATCATTTCCACATACATGGCAACCATTTCATCAGGACTTTTGAATGTTCCAGTGAGTATTTCGTATTTTCCTCTATCCTAGAAAGCAAAGTAAAAAGCATGTAAGATAAGGAATTAGGACCCTGAAAAGCAGTGTACCCATCTCTGTGAAGGCAGGGGCTGTGTGTGCTTCAATCAGGAGGCATTCACTCATCTGCCTCACCCTGTGTCTGAGCTGTCAGCACATTGTTACAGAAAACTCTGCCTAAAGTGACACGGTGGGTTCCAGTGGGCTCATGCCAAAGGCTCTGAACAATGCCACTGCCAAAGGAAGAGAGATCTATTTCAGCATTTTCTAGGCAACACTGCCAGTTTGACACAATTGCAGCATGAAGTTAGCAATATGTGACATTTTTATTGAATCTCGTGTGGAAAAAATCTCATTTTTCCCTTCCAAAAAAAAAAAGGTGATTTTTTTCTCCTCATTTTCATGAAGAAAATATTGCTGGGGCAAGGAGTGCACCCTCAGTGCTCAAAACCATGATACTGCCTTTTCCTGCTTCTTTCCCCTTTCAAAAAATAATAGATTCATTTAAAACCAGTCTGATCATTCTGGGAAGCACAAACTCCAGCCTGGGAGGAATTTTAAGGGCACACTGTAAAACTGTGCCAGGATATCCACTGCTTTAGTGGCTTTGACAGTTCAATAAGAGAAAGTTACAGAATTACTGTTAATTCAGTGGTTAAGATTTTGCACATTCTGGTATAGGACACAGATATCACAGCCAGGAGAGCAACTGCTTTCACGAAAGATATTGGTAATGGAAGCTTTGGCACTACAGAACACCCCAACACACAAAAGCTCATGAGGTACTAAAATGGAATTGGAAGTTTCTTTTTCTGCTTGGAAAAAAATCTGATTGATCTTGGAATAAGGGGCAAGAACTGTAAGACTTTATCAGGAGATAAAATAGATTTTGTCAAATACAAACATTAAAAAACTGATATTAAAACATTAATGTTGATGCACAATAAGATGGGCACTAATGTGTATATAAACATACCATAGTAAAAATACAAGCAAATGTTAGGACAGTTTGAAGAAAACAAGAGATGTGGCTTAATATAATGGAAAAACAAGCAGATTCAGCCAGAATTTATAAATGCAGAGATAATTCTTTCTGTTTGCTTGATTGCTAGCTTTAAAAAAGGGAGTTAGGAGCTTGTAGGTGAGTCTGCAACATAATAGTAATAATGTTAACTAACAGCTACATTTATTTTAAAACCCACGAAATTTGAAATTGAAAAAAAACTTACATAATCCATTAATTCATGAGCAGCACAATTTATTGCTAAGTACAGGTCTGTTCCCAGCTCCAGACCTACATTGTTGCAAGCTGCTTGCAGTTGGAGTAGCAGTTGTTCTAGACTATCATATCCTGTTATCAGGCAGCCTAAGTGTGATATTCTTTTTAAGGATCCTGGCTGAAAGCAAAACAAAAATAATAATTTTATTTACACACATAGGTATTATACATATTTATGGGCTTTTTTTCATTGTCATTTCAGTCTGCATTTGGTCATCAAATTATAGATTTGTTCTCACAAATCTCCTTAGTGGCTTTAAGGACAATTGTCCAGGAAAGAGGGATTATCACGTGCTAATGAGTAGAGAGCAAGAGTCCTTGGAAATGTGTCTAGTCATGCAGATCTCAGTCTTGTATGGCTAGCACTGGTTTAAAAAATTATATTAAAGGCACTCTTAACAACCACTGGGTTGCCATAAATGCTCTGGTGCTATGAACCAACCCTTTTCCAAAAAAACACATCCTCCACTTCTAAATAGCTTTTACTCATTAATCCTCAACTACAACATTGATATTGACACTGAAATTGAGAAACCTCAAGAATCTCCCAAGAGTTCTAGAAGGAACAAATTTCATAGAGGGGAAATACCTCCAGCCCAGCACACACTTGTCTGCTTCAGGGACAGTATTGCTGGACATCAGTCACATTTGCAAGTATTGAACAAATATTTCATGTATTTCCTTCTGTTGCCAGTTTTTCTGTGGTTTTCCAAACACTGATTTTTAAACTCTGGGAAATTTTGGATTTTAAACATGCAGTAATAGACAGCAAAGGATGCTGCAGTCTTCTTGCACTTCAGATAGAGGTTAAATCTGCAGTTGCATGTGGTTTTCAAGATGTCCATATGCTGTGCCTTGTTACATTCTATTAAAAGCATTGTTTATCTGTATAGAAACATTTTTCTCTGTCCAGTTTTCACTTCCTTAGCCTAAATAAGTTCTTCTTCACTGCCTACTTTGTAATTTCTCCTTTTTTTCCCTCACAAAAAAGGTCAAACTAACATGGTGCCTTTATCAGTTTTAAATTCAGTTTCACTACTGTCTCCTTTAGTTTTCTCCTACTGAAATAAATGGATTTTTTTCAGAGAATCTAATACATTGTTTTTCTTGTGTACATCTTACAGAAATATTCTACCTTATGATTGCTGTACATATTGTGGTACTGATATGGAAACTACCCACCAAGAAAACATTGGCCAGCACCTTCATCATGATGATGAGGTTTCTGTTGTTGTTTTAGCAACAATAAAATTGATCCTTTCTTTTTATATTCACAACAGTAATGACTCTCACCTGATAATATTTAATCATCTCAGAATGAAGAGCAAAACCTGCATTTCTATCCTACTATTTGGAAAACT